>JAACNH010000425.1:44034-219863 GCA_019447015.1 Hymenochirus boettgeri
GATATGTTATGTCTTTGTACTAAGGCATGTACTGGGATATAAGCTTATTGAGTGATTCTGGCTGGGTAGCTTGAATGGGCAGCCCTTAGTTCAAATTGCTCTCAGTTTAGTTCTCAGTATTTGGTTGTCTGTATCTAAGATAAAATTTCCAGGAAAAAAAATCTGATTTCCTCTGACCAAGTACCTGACAGCAAATCTGAGTAACAGAGCTATTGATGTATTGGAATATCTAAATAGTTGTTCACCAGAAATAATCTCCATTGATAGAACAGAGGGATTTGGATTTCAAACCAGTCCAGAGAGCAATATGGTAATCAAAGGGATATCAGAAACACACGCAGCAAAGCTGAGTCTGAATAATTGCAGTGTAAAAGCAACCAGTCTGTAATAAATGCAGCTCTGCTTGTAACAACTGTTGTGTCCTTCATTCACTGGATAATCTGGTATCTCTCTGTCTCTCCCTTTCTTTGTATATAAATATATATCTTTAACTAACAATAAAGCAGATCTTACAAATATAACCTGATATATAAAATGAAGAAGGTCTGAAATATTTACTAAAATCTGTATGTGTAGTTACACAGATAAACTGATTCAATCTGACACCAACATGCTACTTGCACACAACAATATCAGATCATGTAGTTCTGATGCTACACACGGCTCTAACCGCAGGTAATATATTCTATATTCTCTCTACATACACACGGCTCTAACCGCAGGTAATATATTCTATATTCTCTCTACATACACACCGCTCTAACCGCAGGTAATATATTCTATATTCTCTCTACCTACACACGGCTCTAACCGCAGGTAATATATTCTATATTCTCTCTCCCTACACACGTCTCTAACCGCAGGTAAGATATTCTATATTCTCTACCTACACACGTCTCTAACCTCAGGTAATATATTCTATATTCTCTCTACCTACACACGTCTCTAACCACAGGTAAGATATTCTATATTCTCTACCTACACACGTCTCTAACCGCAGGTAAGATATTCTATATTCTCTACCTACACACGTCTCTAACCGCAGTCAATATATTCTATATTCTCTCTCCCTACACACATCTCTAACCGCAGGTAAGATATTCTATATTCTCTACCTACACACGTCTCTAACCGCAGGTAAGATATTCTATATTCTCTATGCCTACACACGTCTCTAACTGCAGGTAATATATTCTATATTCTCTCTCCCTACACACGGCTCTAACCACAGGTAAAGAATATATATCTCTCTACCTACACACGGCTCTAACCGCAGGTAATATATTCTATATTCTCTCTCCTACACACGTCTCTAACCCAGGTAATATATTTTATATTCTCTCTACCTACACATGGCTCTAACCAGAGGTATATATTCTATATTCTCTCTACCTACACACGTCTCTAACCGCAGGAATATATTCTATATTCTCTCTACCTACCCAAGCTCTAACGACGGTAATATATTTCTATATTCTCTACTAAACCATCGCTCTAACGCAGGTAATATTTCTATTTCTCTCCCTACACACGTCTCTACCACAGGTAATATTTCTATTCTCTCTACCTACACACAGCTCTAACCGCACTTACTTGGGTCTAATATATTCTATATTCTCTCCTACACAACGCTCTTACCGCAGGTAATATATTCTATATTCTACCTACACACGTCTCTAACCGCAGGTAATATATTATATATTCTCTCTACCTACACACTGCTCTAACCGCAGGTAATATATTCTATATTATCTCTACCTACACACGTATCTAACCGCAGGTAATATATTCTATATTCTCTCTACCTACACACGGCTCTAACCGCAGGTAATATATTCTATATTCTCTCTACCTACACACGGCTCTAACCACAGGTAATATATTCTATATTCTCTCTCCCTACACACGGCTCTAACCGCAGGTAATATATTCTATATTCTCTCTACCTACACACGGCTCTAACCGCAGGTAATATATTGTATATTCTCTACCTACACACGGCTCTAACCACAGGTAATATATTCTATATTCTCTCTCCCTACACACGGCTCTAACCGCAGGTAATATATTCTATATTCTCTCTACCGACACACGGCTCTAACCGCAGGTAATATATTCTATATTCTCTCTACCTACACACGTCTCTAACCACAGGTAATATATTCTATATTCTCTAGTAGAATATTGAACGAGATTAGAATATTGCGATGATGAATTCGATAATCGGTATTGAATAATTATAATTGGTATTGGAATTTCCAATTAGATACTTTAAAGGAACTCAAAACAGGTTTCAGTACTTTGTACATTAAATTCTGCTTCTATTATTCATGGGAGGTGAGATCGCTTATTCCTCCTCCTGTGAATAATAAAACACCGGGGACCACTGCAGCGTGATAGAAAAGCGATTGCATTCACTAAAAAACACACATGGAGATCAATAAAAGTTCTTGTCGTTTAAAATGGTGCTAATTTTGCCCCAAACATCAGAACTTGTGTAACATTTGAAAGCTAACATTTGATTGGTTGGGGCAAAATTAGTGGCCCTTAAAGGGCATCTAACACTGCAACAAATGACCTGAAGTTATTGCGAGAGCGCGATTCCTGTGTACTTTTTCCAATACTTTCCTTATTTTTTGGAGCAGTTTATCTGGATATTTTCATTTTTGTGTTTCTTATGGGGGCAGCCATTGATTCTCTCACTCCTATAGTGGGAGTGGTTCTTGTAGTCTTGGAGATATGCTCACCAATCAGAAGGGGTTTGCATAATGGTTAAAATAGCACTTGCTCTATTTGATTAACATGCAGAATCAGTAAACATGCAAACAACTGATTTGCAAGTATTACCTGGGATTCTGGGATTTACATTAACCCTTTCCCTTCTTCTATAGTCATCAGAACTACATGATCTGATATTGTTGTGTGCAAGTAGCATGTTGGTGTCAGATGAACAGTTTATCTGTGTAACTACACATACAGATTTTAGTAAAATATTCGGCCTTCTTCATTTTATATATCAGGTTATATTTGTAAGATCTGCTTTATTGTAGTTAAAGATATATATTTATATCAAAGAAAGGGAGAGACAGAGAGATACCAGATTATCCAGTGAATGAAGGGACACAACAGTGTTACACAGCAGAGCTGCATTTATTACAGACGGTGGCTTTTACACTGCCAAGTATTCCGACTCAGCTTTGCTGCTGTGTGTTCTGATATCCTTTGATTACCATGTTGCTCTCTCGGACTGGTTGAAATCCAAATCCCTCTGTTCTATCAAGGAGATATTTCTGGTGAACACACTATTAGATAATTCCAATACATCAATAGCTCTGTTATTCAGATTTGCTGTCAGGTACATTGGTCAGGGGAAATCAGATTTTTTTCCTGGAAATTTTATCTTAGATACAGACAACCCAAATACTGAGAACTAAACTGAGGGCAATTTGAACTAAGGGCTGCCCCATCAAGCTAACCAGCCAGAATCACTCAATAAGATATATCCCAGCACATGCCTTGTAGTACAAGAAATAAACATATCAGATGAAATGCTAAATGAAAATAGGACCCCTTAATGAACATTCACTATTGTAGTGTATTAAACCCACCCCAAAATCTGATTGGTCTGGAATCCAAGATCCAACAGATTTAGGATTGTAACTAGACCAATCAGACTTTGGAGGGGTGTTTTGGGAAACACTATAAAAAGTGAGAGGTCTGAATTACAGCTTAGTACGGGCTGTAGTTATACTGGCATGTCATTGAATTGTGCTTAGCTATAAGTGCTGATGCTGTGTACCTGACTGGAAAAGCTCAATGAGCTGGCTTCAGCCATGGTGGTTTCCAATTTATTCTTGTTTATTGACCACTGTTTTGTTGACAAGCATCAAAAACAGAGTTAGTGTGAGGATCTGAATACGAATTGATGAAACATTCTCATTCCAACCTCTGGTATTTGGAGAGGAACCATGGGAAGTTTCAGTGGAAAAAAATAAGAATTACACAAGTGAAAAAGAATTGCATCAAATCAATCAATGTTCGAAATTCTCTGAACTTGAAATATGGTTTTGTTCTCCTGGTAAAACACCTTACAACAGATTTGCCCAACACTACTGCAGATGTCATTGGACCACATGGACCAGCATTTTCCTATAAACACTCTCCCACCAGTAGAAGAAAATCCGAATGGATTGTGGGGGGAGTTAAAAAAAATCTATTTCACTTTTTTACAATGACCTGTAAAATTGCACAAGTCTCTCTATGCTCTAATTGAACAAACTCCTTTCGGGCACTGTAAAATGCTCAAGATAAATTTACTGGGACCAAGTAAGTTAGGGAGAGTTTTCATCACAGCTCCATTACTCATCATGCAAATAAGAAGAAGAGAGACTTCTGGGTAATTTCCCACGCAGCTGGTGGTTAAAAATGGGAGGAGTTAACAGCTAATTGTACTAATGCGCCCCACTGGGCAAAACAGAGGGTGGAGTCTTAAGATAATGCAGATTCAGCATGTACTTCAAAGAATTTAGAACTTGCAAGGTGATTACAATGGGTGGTGTAAATTCAGACATAATAACCATATATTTTTAGCAAAATTAGAAGCCTTTCACTGGAATGCTAATTGTTTTTGGGTGAAGATTTCCTTTAGGCATTGTTACTTCTTATACCGGTAAGGTAATCTACTTCTTAGAGGCTGTGGCCTTTCAAATGCTTGTAATGCTACATTTAGTCCATGCCTTTCTTTAGGGTTTGGTTTTAAACTGATTACTGGTCACTGTCTGCAGTATACAATAAGCCAGTGAGGGTTAACAAATAACATTTGAAGGGAAACTGTATTCCCAAAATAACTTAAAGTACATTTGCAAAAAGTGCAGTCCTGATTACTTTTGCCATATACTTCATTTTGATGTGTGTTCTCAAGGCAAGACATTGTTCCCCAAGTAAGTCTGATTCCATAACTGGTAGCTTCTTGGGTTTATAGTCCCTTAGACTCTTCTTAAAGTTTCCTCTCTTCCCTTAGGGCTAGGCCCCACTTACGGTTTTTTAAGTGTTTGCGCACGCGTTTTGCGTTCGCGAAAGCGCATGCGATTTTGTTATAATAGAAATCGCGGGAACGCAAAAATTACCCGCGATATTCCCATGCGCATGCGATTGCCCATCCGTTTCCGTTTTGGTAACGCATGTTCACCATTTTTGGGAGCGTTAAAGCATGCGTTCCATAACGGAAAATGGAAAACACACACAAGAATGACGAACACAATCGCGTGCGATAATGTCACGATTGCGTGAGCGATTTAGTGCGTTGCAGTGGGGCCATAGCCTAGTTGGCAGTCTATGGAGATCGTCTCCAATCAGAAGGGTTTTGAAAAACGAACTACCATTTGGCCATTGTTTGTGCTTGTAGAGTATGAAGATATGTCCTACAATTAAAAGATTTTTGTTTTGACTAAGTATAAAGTGGCACAAAATAACCTCGTCGGTAGTAGTTTAGGATCAGTTAAACACGCAGGGAGCTGGGAGATTTGCAAATCCTATCTGTGATTTTACAGCTGTTATTGTGAACTTTCTTTGTTCATGGTCGCTGTTCTTAATTCCAATCTGAAGCATCTTACATTCATCTCTCAATAAAGGTTATTATCATAAACTCTTCTTCTTGTGCAGTTTTGCTGTAGCTGGAATGATGACAGTTGGTATATGTGATTGCATCATGGGAAATTCCTCTTCCAATACTGCTCTTTGATTTACTGGGCATGCTTGCCCTACCAATGAGTCAGATTAGTCATGGAGGGGGATACTAAGCCGAGCATGCACTGAAGGCATGTAGCAATACACATGCCTCAGTAGTAAATGTATGCATTGTATTTATTAAGATGAGGATGGGTTTTTTTTTTCAGTTTACATACCCTGAAACAGTCAAATCAGGATTAAGTTTGTTATTTTATCAGGCTGTGGTGTGTAAGGCTGGCTACACACAAGAGAATTTTTTTTTAAAAAATGTGATGGCCCCAGTCTATTTACCTCTCAAAATGTCACCATTTGAGGTCACCCGTACACAGAACCGTTTAGTGCTGAACATCACACATTTCAGGCTTCCATCACCTGTGCCCAGTTGCTTGCCTTGGCAGTTTGTTTGCAGTTACACCATAGCGGATAAAAGATTGATTGGTGCTTTTGATCCCCAGCCAGCCATAGAGACCACAGCTGTAATACTTGTATGACTGATCAATTTCACCCAAGAAATAGAATTGGACTGCTGAGTGAAAGTGTCATTTAACACAGTATATCTCATCATTCTGGTTGACTCCAGCCACAAATTAACACCCCCAGCATCGATCTGTTTTAAGAGCCCTGTGGGGAGGTATAACATATAAATGATAATAAGTGCTTGAATGATAACCACCAAATATGCTATTTTAAAGGGATGTGCCACCCCCAACAAAATTTATTGCAGCCAAAAGAACCCCTAAGGCCGAATACTACATGGTCCATGGAGGAGATTTTTTTGCTTGTCAATGGTATGGATTCTTCTCCTTGGTCCTTCTGGGTAGCTGCCATCAGTCATGGGTGAGAAGGTAATGTAATGGCCTGTAACATATGGCTGCTTATGAAGGAGGCAATGAATGTTGGGGGCTGTAGCCGTGGTGAAATCTTGGGGGTCCTTTTGGCTACAGTGAATTTTATGGTTGTGTGTGTGGGGGGGTCCTTTAATTATCCGCCAAAATTACAATCAAAACACGATTAGATTTATTCATTTACTAAACAATAGAAGTTGGTGAGATGCACAGTATTCTTTTTAATAAAACAACCTATAATGTTCATCTTACTGTGTAATACAACATATTACAAGCAAAACTTAGCTCATAATTCGCCGTAACAACAGCCGACATTGATCGGACAGGAACACAGGGGGGGGGGGGGGGCGTGGCCAGATGACTGCTGTGTATGGGCACTTTCTTTGCTGTGATTGGAAATATGTAATGCATTCATGGAGAGAGCAAGCAGGTTTTAGTACTGGAAATGCCAATTTAAAGGGGGAATACAGGGCGCCAAGAATCCCCCCTTTAATGCTTAAAGGGACAGTTCAGTGGAAATGAATCATATTTGTTAAATTGTTAGTTTGTGTAATGCCTTCTTAGTTATTCTACATATTTCTTCCCATTTTGAAATATCAGTTGATTTCATACCCTTTGCTGTTCCCTGCTGTTGACATGTGAGCTGACATTTCAGTCTAACAGTCCTTCTTCTTCCCAGAATGCACCACTTCCTTGGAATGTTCCTAACAGTAATTTCTACTGATTGGCTGTTGGATGGGTCAAAGATGGACCAGATCTCTACTGAGCAACTGAATCAACCCAGGACTGGGTCAAGGGCAAGACCATAAAGGTCCCTATAGGGGTCCTGCAAACAGGAATGTCAGTATTCGGAACCATTATTTATACACCAGACACAATGCTAATGGGCAGTTAAGGACAATGGGATGAAAAACTACTGTTATTTTTTCTGAAATGTATATGTATTTACACTGGACTTCCCCTTTAATATAGCTGCCTGTAGATCTGACACCTGAGCGTATCAGGAAATATAAGGGGTGTACATAACAGTTATGGGGCCCATACACCAGTAAATCCCAGTCATATGATCGATCAATCGTACAACAAAATTGTTTAAAAAATGTTCATATGGTGACATACAATCACCCATACACAAATGAATGATTGTACAATATTGGAATCTAACAGTGAGATTTGTTTGTGTATGAGCCCCGTTAATTATGTACTTATTTGGGGACACTTGATCACTAGACATTCAACTCCTTGGTGACTTCTAATTTCCTTATAATGTACTCCCTTAATGGGTCTCTATAAGACCAGACTGTACCATAATATCCCTATAATCGGTGTGCTACTCGTAGTAGGACCCCGATTATAACATTCTGAAACTGTTACTGTCCTTCTCTGCATCTAATCCATCCCCCAGTTTATTCTGTACCCTGATTGGTGATCTTCCTGCATGCTTGTTTTAATGGGGAAGGGTGGGGACTTTATGACAAGAGAGGATGCTGCTAAAGCCTTTTGAGACCATCTAAATAGGCTTAAAAAAAGATTAACCATAAAGTAGGGTGTATAAGCCGCATAGGCCACACCTAGGCACATGCCCTACTGGATGGGCAGGCGTTACTGTTTTTATCCACAATTCTATTCTATAGATCCTGATGCTGTGTATGATCTATAGTTCTGTTTAGCTTAACCTGGAACGGGTATCCAGTAATAATCATCTTTAATATAAGAAAGTCTGTGGTCGACTCCCCAAATCCAGATGGTCCTACAGTCACATGCATCAACCACCCAGCCATGTAAATCCATCCACTGCTGCTCCAAATAATAAATGACCGCCACCATCATTAACACCATAAGGTTTCCACCACTGCATCTGATGCTTCAGTGCCCCGGGAATAATTTACAGTTCAGTTCTGGATAGCAACAGGTAGCTGTGAATGCCCAACAAATTCAAAGAGCTTTAATGAGAAATGGGAGATGTAGAATACAACTCCTAGATTAATAACATTAAGTACATGGTCTGATAACAATGCTAAAATACAATGTAATGGCCAAGTAGAGGAGAATATGAATAGAATTATATTACCTGCGGTTAGAGCCGTGTGTAGGTAGAGAGGAATATAGAATTATATTACATGTGGTTAGGCCGTGTGTAGGTTAGAGAGAATATAGAAGATATTCCTGACGTTAGAGCCTGTGTAGGGAGAGAGAAATATAGAATATATTACCTGTGGTTGAGCGCTTGTGGTGGAGAGAATATAGAATTATATTACCTGCGTTAAGCGTGTTAGGTATGAGAGAAGATAGAATTATTAACGCTGGTTTAGAAAGCTGGTGTGTAGGAGAGAGCAATAATAGAATATATTACCTGCTGTAGGCCGTGTGTTGTAGGTGAGAGAATATTGAATATATTACCTGCGGTTCGAGCGCTGTGTGTGTGTAGGAGAGATATAAGAATATATTACCTGCGGTTAGAGACGTGTTGTAGGTAGAGAGACTATAGAACTATTAATCACTGCGGTAGAGATCCGTGTGTAGTAGAGAGAATATAGATTATACTGCGGTCTAGAGGACGTGTGTAGTGAGAGAATATAGAATTATACCTGTGTTAGAGCCGTGTGTAGGGTAGGACATAATAGATTGTTACCGTGCGTTTGGTAGAGCATAGAACTGCGGTTAGATGCTTGGTAGGAGAGAATATAGAATATATTACCTGCGGTTTAGAGCCGTGTTGTAGGTAGAGAGATATAGAAAGATATTACCTGCGGTTAGAGCACGGTGAGGTATAGAGAATATCAGAATATTTACCTGCGGTTAGAGAGGTGTAGGTACGTAATATAGAATCTATATCCATGTGGTTAGAGATCCGTGTGTAGGTAGAGAGAAGTATAGCATATATTACCTGTGGTTAGAGCCGTGTGAAGGTAAGGAGAATATGATATATTTACCTGCGGTTTAGAGCGTGTGAGGTAGAGGAGCAATAAGATACATTACAACTGGGTTAGAGCCGTGTGTAGGATAGAGTATATAGAATAATTACCGTGGGTTTAGAGACGGTGAGTGTAAAAAGAGAATATCGAAATATATTACCGCTGCTGTTAGAGCAGTGTGTAGGAGAGAGAGATATCGAATATATTACCTGGTTGACCTGGTTAGAGAGATATGATAGATTACCTGGCTGTTAGGCGGTTTAAGAGAGAGAATTAGAATCTATACTGCGGTTAGAGCCGTGTGAGGTAGAGAGGAATATAGAATATATTACCTGCGGATTAGAGCCGTGGGTAGGGAGCGAGAGATATAGATATATTCCCTGCGGGTTAGAGACGGCGGTGTAGGTAGAGAGATATAATAGAATATAGTTACCTGTGGGTAGAGCGTGTGTAGTTAGAGGAATATAGGAATATTACCTGCGGTTAGAGCCGTGTGTAGGTAAGAGAGAATATAGACTATATTGACCTGCGGTTAGAGCCGTGTGTAGGGTAGAGAGATATTAGAATAATATTACCTGCGGTTAGAGCCGTGGTGTAGGGAATATAGATACCAATTACCTGTCGGTTAGAGAACTGTGTAGGGAGAGAGAGAGAATATACGAATATATTACCTGCGGTTTTTGAGCCGTGTGGTAGGTTTTCCTGCGGTACGGTAGAGAGAGATATAGAATATATTTGCTTAGAGCGTGTTTAGAGAGATATCGTAATTTCGGTTGAGTTGTAGGAGAAGAATATAGAATATATT
This sequence comes from Hymenochirus boettgeri, assembly GCA_019447015.1. Taxonomy (NCBI): domain Eukaryota; kingdom Metazoa; phylum Chordata; class Amphibia; order Anura; family Pipidae; genus Hymenochirus; species Hymenochirus boettgeri. Next base: position 54,327 of record JAACNH010000425.1, read on the forward strand.
ACCTGCGTTAGGGGAGACAGTGTGTGTTATGTGTAGTAGAGAGAATATAATATATTACCTGGTTGGTTCAGAGCCGTTTGGTAGGTAGAGAGAAATAGATATATATCTGGGTAGAGAACCGGTGTAGGTAGAGAGAATAATAGAACTATAATTACTGCCGTTAGAAGTGTGTTAGGTAGAGAGAATATAGAATATATACCTGCGGGTAGAGCACATGTGTAGTAGAGAAAAGAATATATTGACCCTGCGGTAGAGACTCGTGTGTAGGGGAGGAATAATAGACGATATACCTGCGGTTAGAAAGCCGTTGTAGGTAGAGAATATCAGAATATTACCTGCGGGTTAGAGACGTGAGACAATAGTATCCTGTGGTGAACGGGGTAGAGAGAATATTAGAATACTATAACCTGCTGTTTCTAGAGCTCTGTGTAGGGAAGAGAGAATATAGAATATATTACCTGAGGGTTTAGAGCGTGTGTAGAGGAGAATATTAGAATATATTACGCCTGGTTAGAGACGTGTGTAGGTAAGAGAATATAGAATATATACCCGTTAAGCGGGTTGAGGAATTTTAAGAGAAGATAGAAATATATTACCTGACGGTTAGAGACCGGTGTAGGGTAGAGATAATATAGATATATTACTGTGGTTAGAGACGTGGTAGTGAGAGAGAATAATAGAATATATTACCTGCGGTAAGAACGTGTGTAGGAGAGACAATATAGAATTATATTTCACCGCGGTTAGAGCGTTGTAGGTGGAGAGGGAATATGAATAATTAACCTGGGTTAGAGCCGACGTTGTAGGTGAGAAGACAATAGAATATATTACCTGGGTACGAGCCGTGGTAGGTAGAGAGAAATATAGAAATATATTACCTAGGTTAGAGCGTGTGCTAAGGTGAGAGATATAGAATATAGTACCTGCGGTTAGAGACGTGTTGTTTTTTAGCAGGAACAGAAGGACACAGAAACAGCAGTACTCTCTGTACGGATAAAATCTAATAATCTGATATGTAAAACACGATTTATTTATACGATACGGGGACTCCTCCCTAAATAAATACTTTAAATGACAATGAACTTATGGACAGTGGCGGCGACCAAACAGGAGTGGAGGAATGTAGAATTATGCAATAACAAAACTATAAGTAATTACACAGTGTTATGGGTAAGGATGAAAATATGGATAACTGTTTCAGTGGTAGTTATAAGACATTTTAACGGGACAATAAAACTTATTTTAAGTAAGGAAATCTGTATCATTATTCACCTGGAGCTTAGATGCCTGTGGCCACCTTCCTGTGATAATAAAAGCTTGGGGACACTGCAACAACTTACTAACGGACACCCACGGTAGTCAGTTCTCAGCTGTTCAGGCGCTCGTCCCGATCGGGTTCTATCTTCTGTATTGGCGCCGGGTGAAATACATGTACGTGACCAATACCAAGTTATATTTTCGCTTTAGTATTGTGCAATGTGGTCGTTAAATTGATGATCATAAAGGCAAGCACGTATTGCTGCTTTATCATATGCCTAAATATAGCTACACTAGGATCAACAATCAGCCAGAGAAGAAGCCATGAGAAGCCATTATCTTTATGTGGATTGATGTTTATATAGCAGACAGGGATATAGACGGTGAATTACCATACCAGCTAAATGGACACATGTGGTTTGGAAAAATCCTGTTCCATCTACCACAGCAAAATGAACATGGGTTTGTGCAAGATATGGTTGGACCAACAGCAGCAAAATAGCTTTAAATAAATAGGATCTGATGGGTGAGTGGTAAATTCATTTTGTGCAAGCAAACTCATATGTTTCTGTCCCATTTAGAGAAAATGACGGGACAATTATTTGTAAACAATTTCCACACATTTCTTTTTCAGATCCTCTGATGTCCAATGGCGATAATTCAGGTTTTTCCAAAAGAAACATTTGTCTAGGTTAGTTAATATTTTTATTAAATAAGGGCCCAAAAGAAGTGTATTTCCTGAGAATAACCTGCTAAGGCATACTGGATTAAGGCGCACCAACAGGCAGGTCTTCTAGGGGCCACCAAGGCTTTGTCGTCTAGTTGCACACCAAAAGGCGTTTTGTAGTCTATGCGCCCCAATAGACAGTGTCTTCTAAGGGGCCCCCACCAGCAGTGTCTTCTAGTGCACCCCCACAACCGTGTCTTCTAGTGCGCCCCAACAGGCAGTGTCTTTGTGGCCACCACCAGACAGTGTCTAGTTGCGCCCCAACAGGCAGTGGTCTTCTAGTGCGCACCAACGACAGGTCTTCTAGTGCGCCCAAACAGGCGTGTCTTACAGTGCGCCCCCAAATATGCAGTGTCTTCTAGTGCACCACAAAGGCAGTGTCCTTCTAGTGCGTCTCTCGTGAACCCAACAGAAGTCAATGGGAGCCGGATATTCAATATAGAATATTTGATACAGAGTATAGAATATTCGATATTGAATTTTCGATAATCGGTATTGAATAATTCATAATTGGTATTGGAATTTCCAATTTAGATACTTTAAAGGAACTCAAAACAGGTTTCATGTACTTTGTACATTAAATCTGCTTCTATTATTCATAGGGAGGTGAGATCGCTTATTCCCTCCTCCCTGTGAATAATATAACACCGGGGACCACTGCAGCGTGATAGAAACGGATTTCATTCACTTAAAAAACACACATGGAGATTCAATAAAAGTTCTTGTCGTTTAAAATGGTGCTAATTTTGCCCCAACCAATCAGAACTTGTGTAACATTTGAAAGCTAACATCTGATTGGTTGGGGCAAAATTAGTGGCCCTTAAAGGGCATCTACACTGCAAAAATGACCTGAAGTATATTTGCAGAGAGCGCTATCCTGTGTACTTTTTCCATATACTCACACACGCTCTAACCGCAGGTAAATATAATTCTATCATATATCTCTCTACCTATGGCCACTGTTAATTGTATTTTAGCATTGTTATCAGACCATGTAGCTTAATGTTATTAATCTAGGAGTTGTATTCTACATCTCCCATTTCTCATTAAAGCTCTTTGAATGTTGGGCATTCACAGCTACCTGTTGCTATCCAGAACTGAACTGTAAATTATTCCCGGGGCACTGAAGCATCAGTGCAGTGGTGGAAACCTTTATGGTGTTAATGATGGTGGCGGTCATTTATTACTTGGAGCAGCAGTGGATGGATTACATGGCTGGGTGGTTGATGCATGTGACTGTAGGACACTGGAATTTGGGGAGTCGACCTACAGACTTTCTTATATATGAAAGATGATTATTACTGGATACCAGTTCCAGGTAAGCTAAACAGAACTATAGATCATACACAGCATGCAAGGATCTATAGAATAGAATGTGATTAAAACAGAACCGCTGCCCATTACAGTAGGAGATGCCTAGGTGTGGCCTATGCGGCTTATACACCCTACTTTATGGTTAATCTTTTTTTTTAGCCTATTTAGATGGCTCTCAAAAGGCTTTAGCAGCATCCTCTCTTGTCAATAAAGTCCCCACCCTTCCCCATTAAAACTAAGCATGCAGGAAGATCACCAATCAGGGTACAGAATAAACTGGGGGATGGATTAGATGCAGAGAAGGACAGTAACAGTTCAGAATGTTTAATCGGGGTCCTACACTTCGAGTAGCACACCGATTATAGGGATATTATTGTACAGTCGGTCTTATAGAGACCCATTAAGGGAGTACATTATAAGGAAATTAGAAGTCACCAAGGAGTTGAATGTCTATGTGATCAAGTGTCCCAAATAAGTAACATTAACGGGGCTCATACACAAACAAATCTCAGCTGTTAGATTCCAATATTGTACAATCATTCATTTGTGTATGGTGTGATTGATATCACCATATGAACATTTTTTAACAAGTTTTGTTGTACGATTGATCGATCATATGACTGGGATTTACTGGTGTATGGGCCCCATAACTGTTATGTCACCCTTATATTTTCCTGAACGCTCAGGTGTCAGATCTACAGGCAGCTCTAATTAAAGGGAAGTCCAGTTGTAAATACATATACATTTCAGAAAAAATAACAGTATGTTTTTCATCCCATTGTCCTTAATCTGCCCATCAGCATTGTGTCTGGTGTATAAATAATGGTTCCGAATACTGACTTCTGTTTGCAGGACCCCTATAGAGACCTTTATGGTCTTGCCCTTGACCCAGTGCCTGGTTGATTCAGTTGCTCAGTAGAGATCTGGCATTTTGACCCATCCAACAGCCAATCAGTGAAATTACTGTTAGGAACATTCCAGGAAGTGGTGCATTCTGGGAAGAAGAAGGACTGTTAGACCTGAAATGTCAGCTCATAATGTCAACAGCAGGGAACAGCAAAGGGTATGAAATCAACTGTATTTCAAAATGGGAGAGAAATAGTAGAATAACTAAGAAGGCATTACACAAACTAACAATTTAACAAATATGATCATTTCCACTGAACTGTCCCTTAAGCATTAAAGGGGGGATTTCTGGGCACCTGTATTCCCCCTTAAATTGGCATTTCAGTACTAAAACCCTGCTGCCTCTTATCCATGAATGCATTACATATTTCCAATCAGCACAGAAAGTGCCCATACACAGCAGTATCTGGCCACGCCCCCCCCCCCGTGTGCCTGGTTTGCCGATCAATGTCGGCTGTTGTTAAGGCGAATTATGAGAAAGTTTTGCTTGTAATATGTTGTATTCACAGTAAGATGAACATTATAAATGTTGTTTTATTTTAAAAAGAATACTGTGCATCTCACCAATTCTATTGTTTAGTAAATGAATAAATCTAATCGTGTTTTGATTGTAATTGGCGGATAATTAAAGGGACCCCCCCACACACACAAACATAAAATTCACTGTAGCCAAAAGGACCCCCAAGATTTCACCACCGGCTACAGCCCCCAACATTCATTGCCTCCTTATTAAGCAGCCATATGTTACAGGCCATTACATTACCTTCTCAGGCCATGACTGATGGCAGCTACAGAAGGACCAAGGAGAAGAACTCCAAGCCATGACAAGCAAAAAAATCTCCTCCATGGACCAGTAAGTATATCGGCCTTAGGGGTTCTTTTGGCTGCAATAAATTTTAGTGTGGGGTGGCACATCCCTTTAAAATAGCATATTTGGGGTTTATCATTCAAGCAGCTTATACTTATTTATATGTTATACTCCCCACAGGGCTCTTAAAACAGATCGATGCTGGGGTGTTATTTTGTGGCTGGAGTCAACCAGAATGATGAGATATACTGTGTTAAAATGACACTTTCACTCAGCAGTCCAATTCTATTTCTTGGGTGAAATTGATCAGTCATACAAGTATTACAGCTGGGTCTCTATGGCGTGGGGGATCAAAAGCACCAATCAAATCTTTTATCGCTATGGTGTAACTGCAACAAACTGCCAAGGCGAGCAACTGGGCACAGGAGATGGAAGCCTCTGAACATGGTGGAGGTCAGCATCAAACGGTTCTGTGTACGGGTGAACTCAAATGGTGACATTTTGAGAGGTAAATAGACTGGGGCCATCACATTTTTAAAAAAAAATTCTTGTGTGTAGCCAGCCTTACCACCACAGCCTGATAAAATAACAAACTTAATCCTGATTTGACTGTTTCAGGGTATGTAAACTGAAAAAAAAACAACCATCCTCATCTTAATAAATACAATGCATACTTTTACTACTGAGGCAGTGTATTGCTACATGCCTTCAGTGCATGCTCAGGCTTAGTATCCCCTCCATGACTAATCTGACTCATTGTGAGGGCAAGCATGCTCTCAGTAATACTAAAGAGGCAGTATTGGAAGAGGGAATTTCCCATGATGCAATTCACATATACCAACTGTTCATCATTCCAGCTACAGCAAAACTGCACAACGAAGAAGAGTTTATGATAATAACCTTTATTGAGAGATGAATGTAAGATGCTTCAGATTGGATATAAGAACAGGCGACCATGAACAAAGAAATGTCACAATAACAGCTGTAAAATCACAGATAGGATTTGCAAATCTCCCAGCTCCCTGCTTGTTTTAACTGATCCTAAACTACTACCGACAAAGGGTTATTTTTGCCATTTATACTTAGTCCAGAAAACAAAAATCTTTTAATTGTAGGACATATCTTCATACTCTACAAGCACAAACAATGGCCAAATGGGTAGTTCGTTTTTCAAAACCCTTCTGATTGGAGGACAGATCTCCATAGACTGCCCACTTAGGCTATGGCCCCACTGCAACGCACTAAATCGCGCACGCAATCGTGAGCATTATCGCACGCGATTGTGTTCGTCATTCTTGTGTGTTTTCCATTTTCCGTTATGGCAACGCATGCGTTAACGCTCACCAAAAATGGTGAACGATGCGTTACCAAAACGGAAACGGATGTTGGCAATCGCATGCGCTGGGAAATGCGGGTATTTTTGCGTTCCCGCGATTTCTATTATAACTAAATCGCATGCGCTTTCGCGAACGCAAAACGCGTGCGCAAACACTTAAAAAACGCGTAAGTGGGGCCTAGCCCTTAGGGAAGAGAGGAAACAATTTTAAGAAGAGTCTTAAGGACTATACCAAACAAGCAGCTACCAGTTAGTGGAATCAGACTAATTTGGGAAGACAATGTCTTGCCTTGATGAACACACATCAAATGAAGTATATGGCAAAAGTAATCAGGACTGCACTTTTTGCAAATGTACTTTAAGTATTTTGGGGAATACAGTTTTCCCTTCAAATGTTATTGTTAACCCTCACTGGCTTATTGTATACTGCAGACAGTGAGCCAGTAATCAAGTTTTAAAACCAAACCCTAAAGAAAGGCAATGGACTAAAAATGTAGCATTACAAGCATTTGAAAGGCCACAGCCTCTAAGAAGTAGATTAGCTTACCGGTATAATGAAGTAACTAATGCCTTAAAGGAAATCTTCACCCAAAAACAATTAGCATTCCAGTGAAAGGCTTCTAATTTTGCTATAAAATTATATGGTTATTATGTCGAATTTACACCACCCATTGTAATCACCTTGCAAGTTCTAAATTCTTTGAAGTACATGCTGAATCTGCATTATCTTAAGACTCCACCCTCTGTTTTGCCCAGTGGGGCGCATTAGTACTAATTAGCTGTTAACTCCTCCCATTTTTAACCACCAGGCTGGGAAATTACCCAGAAGTCTCTCCTTCTCTTATTTGCATGATGAGTATGGAGCTGTGATGAAAACTCTCCCTAACTTACTGGTCCCTCAGTAAATTTATCTTGAGCATTTTACAGTGCCGGAAGGAGTTTGTTCAATTATGAGCATAGAGAGACTTGTTGCAATTTTACAGGTCATTGTAAAAAAGTGAAATAGATTTTTTTAACTCCCCCACAATCCATTCTGATTTTCTTCTACTGGTGGGAGAGTGTTTATAGGAAAATGCTGGTCCATGTGGTCCAATGACATCTGCAGTAGTGTTGGGCAAATCTGTTGTAAGGTGTTTTACCAGGAGAACAAAACCATAGTTCAAGTTCAGAGAATGAACATGATTGATTTGATGCAATTCTTTTTCACTGTGTAATTCTATTTTTCCACTGAAGACTTCCCAGGGGTCCTTCCAAATACCAGAGGTTGGAATGAGAATGTTTCATCAATGCTGTATTCAGATCCTCACACTAACTCTGTTTTTGATGCTTGTCAAAAAACAGGGCAATAAACAAGAATAAATTGGAAACCACCATGGCTGAAGCCAGCTCATTGAGCTTTTCCAGTCAGGTAACAGCATGCAGCACTTATAGCTAAGCACATTCAATGACATGCCAGTATAACTAATGAGCCCGTACTAAGCTGTAATAGACCTCTCACTTTTTATAGTGTTTCCCAAACACACCTCCAAAGTCTGATTGGTCTAGATACAATCCTAAATCTGTTGGATCTTGGATTCCAGACCAATCAGATTTTGGGGTGGGTTTAATAGGCACTACAATAGTGAATGTTCAGTAAGGGGTCCTATTTTCGTTTAGCATTTCATCTGATATGTTATTTTGTGTACTAAAGGCTGTACTGGGATATAATCTTATTGAGTGATTCTGGCTGGTTAGCTTGAATGGGCAGCCCTTAGTTCAAATTGCCCTCAGTTTAGTTCTCAGTATTTGGGTTGTCTGTATCTAAGATAAAATTTCCAGGAAAAAAATCTGATTTCCCCTGACCAAGTACCTGACAGCAAATCTGAATAACAGAGCTATTGATGTATTGGAATATCTAATAGGGTTCACCAGAAATATCTCCTTGATAGAAACAGAGGGATTTGGATTTCAAACCAGTCCGAGAGCAACATGGTAATCAAAGGGATATCAGAAACACACGCAGCAAAGCTGAGTGACTATACTTGGCAGTGTAAAAGCCACAGTCTGTAATAAATGCAGCTCTGCTGTGTAACCACTGTTGTGTCCCTTCATTCACGGATAATCTGGTATCTCTCTGTCTCTCCCTTTTTTGTATATAATATATATCTTTAACTACAATAAAGCAGATCTTACAAATATAACCTGATATATAAAATGAAGAAGGCCTGAAATATTTTACTAAAATCTTATGTGTAGTTACACAGATAAACTGATTCATCTGACACCAACATGCTACTTGCACACAACAATATCAGATCATGTAGTTCTGATGACTATAGAAGAAGGGAAAGGGTTAATGTAAAATCCCAGAATCCCAGGTAATACTTGCAAATCAGTTGTTTGCATGTTTACTGATTCTGCATGTTATAATAATAGAGCAAGCTATTTTAACACATTATGCAAACCCCTTCTGATTGGTGGACATATCTCCATAGACTACAAACACTTCACATATAGGAGAGAGGAATCACATGGTGCCCCCATAAGAAACACAAAAATGAAAATATCCAGATAAACTGCTCCAAAAAATAAGGAAAGTATTGGAAAAAGTACACAGGAATGCGCTCTCTGCAAATATACTTCAGGTCATTTGTTGCAGTGTAGATGCCCTTTAAGGGCCACTAATTTTGCCCCAACCAATCAATGTTAGCTTTCAAATGTTACACAAGTTCTGATTGGTTGGGGCAAAATTAGCACCATTTTAAACGACAAGAACTTTTATTGAATCTCCATGTGTGTTTTTTAAGTGAATGAATCCTTTCTATCACGCTGCAGTGGTCCCCGGTGTTTTTATTATTCACAGGGAGGAGGGAATAAGCGATCTCACCTCCCATGAATAATAGAAGCAGATTTAATGTACAAAGTACTGAAACCTGTTTTGAGTTTCCTTTAAAGTATCTAAATTGGAAATTCCAATACCAATTATGAATTATTCAATACCGATTATCGAATTCAATCATCGATATTCTATACTCTGTATCAAATATTCTATATTGAATATCCGGCTCCCATTGACTTCTGTTGGGTTCACGAGAGATTATTCTGTTTCTGTTTGACTATCGGCCTTTATTTATCTTTTCAGGGAAGGAATCAGCATTAATAACCCTACAGGAACCTCATGGACTCAACTCAATCTGTGTAACAAGTTTAAACACGTCAGTTATGATGCCGGGAACCTGTGGCTCGTTACCCTGCAGGGAAACATTATTAGATGTACAACTTGATTGTATAGTATGTTGTCAGTACAATCTATAATAAATTGTGTTGGTCTATGATATAATTTCAATTTATACTTAAAGTAAGAATTTATCTATTTCCAATCACTTAATGCTATGGACTGACATCAAATAAAACTGGTACAGCAACTGATTAAGGCTGAGGCCGCACTGCGACACACAGGAATCACGCACAAAATCGCAAGCGTTTTGTGCAAACGGACGCTTAATCGAATGCGCATCGGAAATCGCGGGAATTTTCACGTTCCCGCGATTTCCATTTTAGCGAACATCGCGGGCGCAATCACGAGCATGAAACGCGTGCGCAAACACGTGAAAATCGCGCTAGTTTGGCCTAGCCCTTAAGGAGAATGCTTTGGTGGTTAAGAAGTCCAGCTGCACAAAACTGGGACTCCCCTCCCCAGCTCTGATAAGTGCCTTTACGGGGGTCCTGCAACTTGAAACCAGGACCCCCATTGGCTCTTTGAAGAGCCCTTGTGGCTCTAATTAGAGCCTTTCTAATAAAGGTTCCCGCAGCTCAAAACCGGAACCACCCCTAGTCCTAAAAAGAACATTTACAGGTCTCCAGCATCTTCTTTCTTCTCTGCCGATAATGGCGGCAACACCAACTCCAGGCAATATCGCCGACCCCAGGTGATATCACTGCGACAGCCAGTGACACCACCCTTGCCGGTGACACTAATGTAGCCGATGTTGCAACCAATCTTGAGCCTGACGTCTTCTTTCTTCTGTCATCAATGCAATGACTTCTAAACTTGCACCTCTATATATAGGTTTGCTGGAGGACCAAATCCATTTGTGATTGGTTAAGATTTCAATCCTTTACTATTGAGAGGGAGTTAGAAAGGGGTGGGTCTAGGTGAAGAAGGCGTATAGTCACAGCAGTTAGCGGAGGTCCATAGACGAGAGGGTGAGTGGATAGGGGGGGAGAGTTACAGTTGGATTGGTACTTTTTTGGCTAGAGGAGGAGGTCATAGGAAAAAAAGGGGGGCAATGATTGAGCCAGTGGGATGGCTGATGGGCTGCATGAGGATGCTAACAGAGTTGGACAGGCCTCTATGGACCATATATAGAAATGTATATTGTTAGAATATAATTTAAGGAATGTTAATGTTTAATAATCATTTGCACTGTTTAGCACTTACACTGGAAATGACAAATGTTGCACTTATGTTTTTATAAACTAGAGGCCTGCTGTAGACTTTTTGATCCAGGAAGTTGTATGTGTTTATTTTAAGGGGTGGCAATTGGTAAAGGAAGTAAATGGAGTTTTTGTAGGACTATAACTGCCATGATCAATTATTAGATTGAGTATTAGAGCTGTATTATCTATGGCTGTTGGGGAGTCTCCAGCACCAATCAAATCTGTAATCGCCAACATGTGACTGTAAAATATTGTAAAGCCAACAACTGGTCACCTGTAAATGGAAGCCTGAATATGATCAGCACAGATGGATCTGTGTGTGGGGTCAACTCAAACCATTTACTGTACTGTATAAGCCATTTACTGTACTGTATAAACCATTTACTGTACTGTATAAGCCATTTACTGTACTGTATAAGCCATTTACTGTACTGTATAAGCTCTCCGCTTTCTAATCAGTACAGAGACTCCCTCAAAACTCTCTTTCCTCAAATTCACCTGAAGAAAAGTTGTCCTGCCTAAATGTTGTCAGTCTGTTTTCTAACATTTTACTTAAAGGACAACTATACTTACGTTCCCTTCGCTGAGGAACTTTACACTCGTTTTTTGCTGGAATCCCAAATCCACAAAACCACTTAAATCACAAATATACATAAACAATATTGGCGATATGTTCAGAGAGGCGAAAATACTAAACCCGACCTAAACCCATACTGATCTGTTTGTCCAGATCAGGCATGTCCAGCTTAAAATGGAAGTTTTGCCATATCATAGATCTGGGGTTAATCTTTAGTTTTGGGGTGGACATGCCCTTTAAAATGCCAGCAAATCATGTCACACAACAGTTGGATTTAAAATGTGATGTGCAGGTGCATTGTGGGATGATTGGGGATCTTGGTGCAACACCCCATGTATATCATACCTATTTATATGACAGTAGAAATGGACTTTTACATAATTAATATCCGGCTCCCATTGACTTCTGTTGGGTTCACGAGAGATTATTCTGTTTCTGTTTGACTATCGGCCTTTATTTATCTTTTCAGGGAAGGAATCAGCATTAATAACCCTACAGGAACCTCATGGACTCAACTCAATCTGTGTAACAAGTTTAAACACGTCAGTTATGATGCCGGGAACCTGTGGCTCGTTACCCTGCAGGGAAACATTATTAGATGTACAACTTGATTGTATAGTATGTTGTCAGTACAATCTATAATAAATTGTGTTGGTCTATGATATAATTTCAATTTATACTTAAAGTAAGAATTTATCTATTTCCAATCACTTAATGCTATGGACTGACATCAAATAAAACTGGTACAGCAACTGATTAAGGCTGAGGCCGCACTGCGACACACAGGAATCACGCACAAAATCGCAAGCGTTTTGTGCAAACGGACGCTTAATCGAATGCGCATCGGAAATCGCGGGAATTTTCACGTTCCCGCGATTTCCATTTTAGCGAACATCGCGGGCGCAATCACGAGCATGAAACGCGTGCGCAAACACGTGAAAATCGCGCTAGTTTGGCCTAGCCCTTAAGGAGAATGCTTTGGTGGTTAAGAAGTCCAGCTGCACAAAACTGGGACTCCCCTCCCCAGCTCTGATAAGTGCCTTTACGGGGGTCCTGCAACTTGAAACCAGGACCCCCATTGGCTCTTTGAAGAGCCCTTGTGGCTCTAATTAGAGCCTTTCTAATAAAGGTTCCCGCAGCTCAAAACCGGAACCACCCCTAGTCCTAAAAAGAACATTTACAGGTCTCCAGCATCTTCTTTCTTCTCTGCCGATAATGGCGGCAACACCAACTCCAGGCAATATCGCCGACCCCAGGTGATATCACTGCGACAGCCAGTGACACCACCCTTGCCGGTGACACTAATGTAGCCGATGTTGCAACCAATCTTGAGCCTGACGTCTTCTTTCTTCTGTCATCAATGCAATGACTTCTAAACTTGCACCTCTATATATAGGTTTGCTGGAGGACCAAATCCATTTGTGATTGGTTAAGATTTCAATCCTTTACTATTGAGAGGGAGTTAGAAAGGGGTGGGTCTAGGTGAAGAAGGCGTATAGTCACAGCAGTTAGCGGAGGTCCATAGACGAGAGGGTGAGTGGATAGGGGGGGAGAGTTACAGTTGGATTGGTACTTTTTTGGCTAGAGGAGGAGGTCATAGGAAAAAAAGGGGGGCAATGATTGAGCCAGTGGGATGGCTGATGGGCTGCATGAGGATGCTAACAGAGTTGGACAGGCCTCTATGGACCATATATAGAAATGTATATTGTTAGAATATAATTTAAGGAATGTTAATGTTTAATAATCATTTGCACTGTTTAGCACTTACACTGGAAATGACAAATGTTGCACTTATGTTTTTATAAACTAGAGGCCTGCTGTAGACTTTTTGATCCAGGAAGTTGTATGTGTTTATTTTAAGGGGTGGCAATTGGTAAAGGAAGTAAATGGAGTTTTTGTAGGACTATAACTGCCATGATCAATTATTAGATTGAGTATTAGAGCTGTATTATCTATGGCTGTTGGGGAGTCTCCAGCACCAATCAAATCTGTAATCGCCAACATGTGACTGTAAAATATTGTAAAGCCAACAACTGGTCACCTGTAAATGGAAGCCTGAATATGATCAGCACAGATGGATCTGTGTGTGGGGTCAACTCAAACCATTTACTGTACTGTATAAGCCATTTACTGTACTGTATAAACCATTTACTGTACTGTATAAGCCATTTACTGTACTGTATAAGCCATTTACTGTACTGTATAAGCTCTCCGCTTTCTAATCAGTACAGAGACTCCCTCAAAACTCTCTTTCCTCAAATTCACCTGAAGAAAAGTTGTCCTGCCTAAATGTTGTCAGTCTGTTTTCTAACATTTTACTTAAAGGACAACTATACTTACGTTCCCTTCGCTGAGGAACTTTACACTCGTTTTTTGCTGGAATCCCAAATCCACAAAACCACTTAAATCACAAATATACATAAACAATATTGGCGATATGTTCAGAGAGGCGAAAATACTAAACCCGACCTAAACCCATACTGATCTGTTTGTCCAGATCAGGCATGTCCAGCTTAAAATGGAAGTTTTGCCATATCATAGATCTGGGGTTAATCTTTAGTTTTGGGGTGGACATGCCCTTTAAAATGCCAGCAAATCATGTCACACAACAGTTGGATTTAAAATGTGATGTGCAGGTGCATTGTGGGATGATTGGGGATCTTGGTGCAACACCCCATGTATATCATACCTATTTATATGACAGTAGAAATGGACTTTTACATAATTCCCTTTAAAAAAATATTACTTTCTATTTACATTTAAGGGCAACTATGATTGCTACATGTAAGTATTGATGCCCTTTAATATTAAATATTTATAAATCCTGATTTGCAAAAATGTCAAAAAAAAATCCCTGGATCCCACTTGATTTTCGGCATTTTTTTAAACTTTCAACTTAGCATCAAAAAAACGAAAATCAAATAATAGAAAATGGAAAATTCTAAAAATTTCAATTGTAATTAAAAAAATAAATGATCTAATTGGGATTTAATTGGTTTTGAAGTGGATTGGTAAACCCAGATTCGCTGGGTTCATCTCCAGCCAATGAAGTCAAACCAGGGGCAGATCAGGTTGGAAATGTTGGTCCGTGTATATACAATCGAATTTGCTTTGTCAGCATAACATATATTCCTATGTGCACCTGCCAACATCCTCATAAACTGGAAATATTATTTCCCCAAACTGCTATATGTTTAACTAACTTAATCCTTTCTTACCTTTTCGGGGAAGGAATTAGCAGTAATCACCCTACAGGAACCTCATGGACTAAACTCAGGACCACCATCAGGGGGGAAAGGGGGTACTCCAGTATGCGGCCAGGACTTGGAAGGGCTCCCTGCATTCCTAGATGGAGAAGAGAAACAGGGCGTGCATGGTCCATGACTCAGTAGCTGGCTTCACTGTCTATGTGGCTCCTCCCCCTCCAACCCCTTCCCTAAACTTATAGGGGCCAATTTACCCAGCGTCGCTGTGCAAATATATGGTGTTAAAGTTGCGCTAACCGGTTTGCTACCACATAGCGTGAATTTATCTTCATATTATCGTCGGATGCACGGGTTACGCAAAAATCATCTGCGCATCCAACGCTGCCATTAAAATCCCTTATCGGGATTTATCCAGATTGGCAAAAGCAATATTGAATCACGAACAGAGCATTTATTCAGAGCGATAGCGGCTCTGGGTAAATGAGCCTAATAATTCTGGGTATCTGTGGCTACTTACCCTGCAGGGAAACATTATTAGATCCGCTATATATAATGCTGTATGCCACTATATATAATGCTGTATGTTATCAATGCAAGGTATAATAAATCATGTTTGTGATAAAATGCAGGTATATCCATAGTCATGTATGTGGATCTGATTACTAACAACACTACAGATTATGAATATTAAATCACTCCCACTTGTTCTAGTAATAGAATGTATTTTACCATGCGTTCAAGTGAATTTCTCTTTTGAATCCCCTACAGATTTACTTTTAAAAGGGGACTTAACTGTAAATTGTGGAAATTGCTCTTTAAATCCTCCAAGAAATGTGCAGAGAAAGTTGTTTAAATAATGTTAGCTTATATAGTTACAGGTGCAATTATTGCAATTTAAAGGTTAAGTTCCATGGGGAAAAAAAATATAATTAAAAAAAATCATCATGGTAAGGAATGAGCTGCAATTTTAGGTTCTCTAAGTCCTTTTTTATATCGAGATGCACCACTTATTTGGGATGTTCCTAATAGTTCTTGGGTCAAGCATGCTTAGATCTCTACTGAGCAACTGAACCAACCCAGAGACCATAACAAACACTTTTAGGGGTTCTGTATACAGGAAGCCATTCAAGCATTTATTTATACACAAAGAAATCACTAAATCACAATATAAATATTTTTTGTACCCCTTGTATGACTTTTTGTATTACAATAATGTGCAGTGCTGTATCGCCAAGTAGAACTATTTAAATAAAAATATACATACACACCTACACTAAATATACAGATTCTCATTGAAGTGAGAAAATACTACTGTACCACCCTTAAGGTGTCAAATACATAGCAACTGATTGTTGTTTCCTCCAGTCACAGATAATAAGAATACAGAATCATATCAGAACAATATCCCCTAAAGGGAAATATTTAAAGGGCAAGTCCAGCCCTCAAATAAAAAAATATATATAGGTAAATCACTTTCAAATATTAACCAATGAAAATAATTATTAATCCGGCAATTAAATGTTTGTAGTCAGGCCACACTAGAACGCATCAAATCACGCACACAATACTTGTGCATTTTGCATTTGTGCGTGCGTTTTGCGCATGCGATTTTGCCTTTTTCCGTTATTGAAATGCATGCGTTAACGTGCAAAAAATTGTAAACACATGTGTTACCAAAACGCGAACAGACGAACAATCGCATGCGCATTGGAAATTGCAGGAATTTACTCGTTACAGTGATTTCCATTTAGCCAAAATCTCGGGCACAATCGCAAGTGCAAAATGCGTGCGCAAACGCGATAAAAACTCGCTACTGTGGCCGAGCCCTAAATGACATTGATAATAATAATGATAATATAATCAGTCTTTGGATTAATCCTGTAATGTTTGTGTAAATACAAGTAGCCTTTAAATAATGGAATGAAACATATAGATATACTTTTTATGGTAGGTGCTGAAGGTAGGTTTTAGTATCTTATGTCTAAATACAACCCTACCTCCCAGTAGTTTTACCTCCCAATTAGAGTCTTGAAAGGGTTAGAATACAGTAGAATGGTCTAAAGTTGGCCATCTACTATATAACGACATAACTACTACATACAGTAACTCCCTATGGAAATGGAACATCAGAATGTAGGTTCTGTAGTATAAGGCCAGCTTTAGATCGATGTATTCTATCTCTTGCAAGATTCACTACATTGAAAGGGACACTAAACCTAGGGTTTCCAGATTTTGAAATAAAAAATAGAGGACAAACGCAAGAAGTGCGAGCGTGCACGGGACTATTTTTTTCACTACCCCCCCTTTTACAAAACCACACCCACTTTTAGAAGTAATGCCCATTTTGAAATAACGCCCACTATTGCCATTATACATTTTTGAGCTGACTTTGCTGGGTAATTAACTGGAGGTCTGAGTAACACTGGCTAATGGACTGAAGGTCGCCTAACACTGGCTAATGAACTGGAGGGATGACTACACTGGCTAATGAACTGGAGGTCTGACAACACTGGCTAATGAACTGGAGGGCTGTCTACATTGGCTAATGAACTGGGGGGCTGACTACACTGGCTAATGAACTGGAGGTCTGACAACACTGGCTAATGAACTGGAGGCTGACAACACTGGCTAATGAACTGGAGGGCTGACTACATTGTCTAATGAACCTGAGAGCTAACTAACACTGACTGGTGAGCTGGAGGGCTGACTTTACACATAGATTTATAAATATAAGATGCCTTGACAACGCAGACTTGTAAATATAAGATGCCCTCAAGCCCAGCCCACACAGACCGGTACATATAAGATTCCCTCAAGCTCATCCCACATAGACTGGTACATATAAGATGCCTCCATGCCCAGCGCACACTGGCTTGTAAATAAGACGTAACCAGCACTGCCCGCAGATATAGAGACACCATGAGCAGGGCATGAGTGGCCAAATGAGAGGACTCTTGGGCGCACCTTGTGCAATCATGCACCCAATTGTTTTTTGATTTTTTTTTAGCAGACAGACACCTTTCTAGGGGACCACAGGGATGTTCTACATCCAAAAGGGGCACCCACACCTTGGTGAAACAGGAAACACCGGCTGGTAAAACATTGGGGGGGAAAGCGTGCATACCCAGGGAATTACTGTTTAAGTTGCAAGCGCTAACTTACTTTGTTAAACTGTATATTGCATCAGTTATCACATTTTGTTTGTAGAGGTAATTAACTAATTAATTAGAGGTAGCTTAACTAACTTTATTTTCATCCATTCAAATAAATATCTGCCAGTGCCTTGCTGTCCCCCAAGGGTGCACTAAACGATATTATCATGTATAGGAAATCGGCATCTATTATTCACATGAAGGTGAGATCGCTTATTCCTATCTCCCTGTAAATAATAGAACGTGTGGGATATAGAGCCTACCGGTTTCTCTAACCCGACTGAGCTCCTATCTACTAGTACTAGAGACAGGAGCGCGATCTGGGCAGCCCACCTGTCAGCTGTGGGGAAGCCCAAGTAGTGCACCAGCAGGTAAGTCTCTCTGTTACCTGGGCGTTCTTTTATTCTCAGGGAGGTTGGAATAAGCAGTCTCACCTCCCTGTGAATAATAAATACAGATTTACTGTACTTGATAATATCGGTTTAGTGTCCCTTTAATTCCAATTGGATAGTACTGTATGTTAGATTAGGAAACCCAGAGACACAAACTTCACACTTTATAAAGTTCTCCTTTAAGGAGCTGACTATTAAACCTATACTGATAACAATATTGTGCTGTTTGCAGTCATACCTGTAGCTGTTAGTGTCTATTTGCCCTGGTGCTTAACAACACGCTGTGTATACTTTGTGTACATTGCCAAACGGTACATATTTAATGTTCATTTGTTTATCTCGGTTTTCTCGCCTGCGGCAATACACAAAATATTTGCAAATTAGTATCAACATTGGATCAAACAGCTGAATGCTGACAGAGAATCTTCATGGACCGTGCCATACCGTATGGAGCTGTTGGTTATTTATTACATGAATCCTGTATATATTCCTGCATTGTTTAGTGATACAAGTTCAGTTTTTGTTCTGTCCCATTAAAGGAAACGTACACTGAAAAAATGACTTTGCATCATCTTAATCTATAAATAAATACACGGAAGTAGTAGAATTGTGTGTGTGTTGCTGTTTTTCTCAGGCTCTGACCACTCACCTGACTATTTTCCCACACACCAACTGTCAAATCATTTCAGCTACAGCAAAACTGCTTACAGAACAATTGTTTATGAAAGTAAGGCACTTAAGGCAGATGTTTCAGATTGGATATCTAAAGAAATAGGGGGCAGATCAACAAAAAAATGGTACAGTGATAGATGGGATGAATTATAGTTTCCACTAACAGGCAATTTAAAAAATACATTTTCCCCAGTGAACATTCCCTTTAAGCACATCCCTGTTATATGACATTTAGGGGGAGATGTAATACTTACCCTCCATGCTCCTCTTCCTTTGTAATCACAATCACATGTGTATGGGCACCTTCAGTGTATCACAGGCCTATTGCTTCTACACCTCTGTTTTTAAAGGACAAAATAAAGCATGAAAACAACACTGAATCAGAGGCAGAACATATATAAAAGCAGTAATCTGTATCTGACCTTTTATTTTGATGTGATCACTAAGAAATTTACCTTTCTAATATAGGGTTTGTGTTTTCAGCCTAGCCTAGTGGTCACTGACCATTGTGTTCTTTGCACATGCCCAGTTCTAATATACTGCAGGAACTTGTTACAGGAAGTCTCTAGACAATCCCTTTTACAGTCCATATTAGGCAGGTGACCAATGGGTAAGTAGGTGTGGCCAGGCAGTGTATAAACACAGTTATCTTATCCAGTTCTTCAGCCTATTGCATTAACTTTAATGCCAATTACAGTCGTGGTAATTTACAGTTTATTGGTGTTCCTGGGGGGATGTGTTCAGATTATGGAGTATAAACATTTTGGTTTAGTTCTCCTTTAAATCTGATTCTATAACATAATGTGTTGTTTGTAACTGGACATCATTGTGGCTGAAAATCGATACTAGAGAAAATGTTTAGTTACGAGCAGTAATGACATTTCAATAAACTTACATCATCACATTCAGAGAACCACCGGGGAATAAAATCCAGTTGCTGGCAGTTGTAACCTTGGCAACGGTAAACTTTGGCATTTATTATGTTAACCATCCACTTTTGGTACAAGGGGCCAAAATGACAGACTTCAATGCTGACGGATTACCACTGTTGGAATTGTTGTTCTCCACACTTTAAGCTAAGAGAGCTGTATGAGCACATGACTGACCCATCCCCAAGCTGCATATGGGGGTTGGCCAGGGCTGTGTATTCAGTTACCCAACTAAGAATCACTGGAGCCCCCCAGCAAAACTATGATGAGGCGCCTATTGCTGCTACAGCTACAGTTTCTGGTAGGAGGCTATATCTGTCATAGGAAAAATAAGAAAACCCCTAACTGACTCATGGGTCCCCCTGCAGTTGTTCCCCTGGTAGAAACGCTCCTGCATATTCCAATAGAATCCTACTATAGATGTGATCCAGGTTCAATACGAATCCAGTTCTGAAATCCGAAAGATTGGTCCGAATCTGGATGGATTGTCCGGATTTCGGAACATAGTTTCGAAGATTTTCGAATGTACGGAGTCTATTTTCGATCATTTTTGAAAATAGCCTCGAATGTTCGAAAATTTTCGAAAATACGATCTGAAACTCAAAAGTGGTCACCGATCGTATTTTCGAGGATTTTCGAATGTTCGAAGATATTTTCAAAAGTTATCGAAAATAGCTCCGTACATTAGAAAATCTTCGAAAATTTGTTCCATTTTTGGATCTTCAGGATTTTTCCGAGATCTGGGAATCCGAAAACGGAACAAAACTTTGTAGTTTCGGCCATCTCTAAATCCTACCTAGTCAAATGTGTATGGCCACCTTGATATATACAGACCACGAGATGCACAACACAACATCATTAGTGAATAAGCTCCTGCAAACACACCTTAATTTATCGTTACCAGCGGTGGAAATTGTCTCACAGGAGGATGAAGGAGGTTTGAGTTGTTCTCAGTTTAATGACCCCAGACTGGATATACTCTGCGGGGTCTCACATTAGAGCCAAATGGCTAAGGATGCCTTTATAACTGTACCCAGTGTAAACTCTGGACTTATATGCAGTTTTATAAACTTGCTTATGGCATCTATACATGAAACATTAAAACATCCGGTATAGGCATGTGGCTAGTATTATATTACACTAGTGATTGAGACTTGGGTATAGCATAAAACTTTAATTTGGAACATCCTCATAATTACTATTCACTGATTTAAGCTCATTCTTTCTATTCTCCTTTGACTCCCACCACCCTTTAGATCACAAGCTGGGGGTCATCAGAACCCTGCAACACAGAGCCGAGAACATCCCCACTAGCACAGAGGCGAAGGCTAAAGAAATTAAACATCTCAGAGGAGCCCTTAAAACTTGTGAATATCCAGACTGGGCCTTTGTCAAAAGAAGTAGAAGGAAAGAAAAGAACACAAATACCAACAGTGAAGGGGAAAAGCAAGACATGAGGAAGAACATGGTCATCCCATATGTAGCAGGGGTCTCCTAAAAATTAAGAATTTTCCAAAAAACACCGTACCGATACGGTACCGATACCGAAACACAAGAAAAACGACATCATATACGCAGTGCAGTGCAGTGAAGAATGCTCTGATTTGGCTGTGGGGGAGACCAAACAGCAACTGCATCATCATATGGCCCAGCACAGAAGAGCCAATTCCTTGGGTAAGGCTCAGCCATGTACCTGCATCTTTAAAGGCATGTCCAGCCTAAATATATTCTTTTGCTATAATGTAAGTTACCCCTGCCTACCCACCGCTATATTAGTTTGGTAAAAAAGATTTAGAACTGTACTTACATGGCTTCATACCCCGGCAGCTCCCTGCTTGCCAGAACTGCAAGCGGGGGACGGACCAGCAGCCGCATCTGTGATTAGTTGAGAGGCAGCCAATCACAGACGCGGCTGCCGTCAATGGAAAACGCAGCTTAAACGTAGGTCTGTAAAAAAAGTTCGAAATCTTTTTTTTACCAAGCTAATATAGCGGTTGGACAGGAAGACAGCTCCTACTCTTCACTTTCCTGGACTTTGGACAGTCACTACAGGAGAACCATAAGGAGCAGAGATGTAAGGTAAGGATTTTTTAAACTACACTGTGGGGCCAGTAGCAGGTTAGTTTAAGAAAAAAGGACATACCTTTGAAGAATGTAATGTCAACATTCTGGCAAATGAACAGGACTGGTTCAAGAGAGGTGTCAAACGATATATTCAGCACATTATTAGAGGTGTAACTGAACAGACAAGGATAATTATTATCTTCATTCTAGCATAGGAAGCTGGCTCCTTATCAATAAATATCTTATAAGAAACGTGCGCAATAAAGGGCTAAAAATAGCAGTTGGTGTTAGGGGCAAATAAATGAAAAGTGCACAGTTGTTTATCTATGGGGGGGGTGTACATTCCCTTTTAACAGACATTCCAGAAGATATATATTCCCAGCTTGCTGTCTTCTTCAACTGTCCTGTTTCTTCTTCCATCTTCTTCTGTCAGATGATGTCATGGCCAATTAGTGATTGCTGTTGACTGAGTCACCTCTTCTGCGCATGTACAAGCTTGTTCAGTTTTAAGAGAGGGAACAACTTTGAATGAAAGGGACGGAGAACTCTGTAAATTGCTTTAGGAACCTTATCTGATAAGAAATTCAAAAAGGTTTAGGGCAAACAGAGTTATGGTTTTTGATCATTGCTGCCAGTGATAGTTGTTTCTAATGCATGTAAAAAAGAAATAAAAAGCTTAATGTGGTTCAATAATGTTCCAATATTTGGTGGTTTAGCGACCAGTGAAGCAGTACGGAAGAAGCTGATTAGACCGAGCAATGGCGACCAGGTGAAACCTAACACATACTTACACAAAGTGCTGGAAAGTGCAGGACAGTCCCAAAATTTAAACATCAGTCCCTAGATCTACAACAGACCTGGGCAAAGTACAGTAAAGCCCGGGTTCCACATGCACCCATTTGGTTGCCCTAGACTGGCCCCCCACTACTAGACCTACACAAGTACAATTTTGGCCATGACCTGCGTCCCCGACCATGATGAATACCAACGCCGAACGTCCATTTTATCCAATTATCGCGCATGTGTATTCGTTCGGACAGGGGTCATTCATTAATCTGGGGATTCATGGACAAAATCAATTGATTCATTGAATCTGATGGAAGGGATCTAAAATATTACACAACTAAAAATTGCTGGTAGAAAAAAATATAAGAAATAAGTTCAAGTTTCTCATGCAGCCCCTTGGGAAATTGCATTGCCCACCTCTGATCTACAGGAAGGGTGAACAGGGAAATGTCTAATGGTGTAGCCAAATAATAGCGCTCTGTAGTACCTGCTCTGTTCTCATTGAGAGGGATAGGAACTACTGTGAGAAAACAGTTCTTTATGGAATCTAGTTATTCATGTAGACATTGTGCATATAACATTATAAAACACGTCTTGTGAAAAGTTTCCCTATTATTTTTTTGGAATGTTTGCAACTATAGACAATGTGCAAAGAAAGATATTACTTACAAAATAATATGTATGGCATGGACCAAGAATATTTGACCAAGATAAATCCATCTCTTACAAGCTGGCTGGGTGATCCCTGGCAGGCAAATGCCACACTTTCCAATCCAGAGAAATTGTAATTTCTCCTCTGAATCACCCCCACCACATGGAGGCACAATTATCATCAAAATCTATGATAATACCTAAGGCTAGGTACATACAAGTTGATATTTTTGCGGCCGAACAACCAATATTTTGTTATATATGTTGTATTCAGTTGGATCAACTGGACAGAATGAATTGAGAAAGCCAGTCGGATGACTAGCAAAACCTCTTCAAGAACTAAACTTTAAGCCCTGTTGATCTAACTGAGTACAACAGATATACCATGACCTGGATGAATGAATATTACAGATATACCATGACCTGGATGGATGAATATTACCATACCTGGATGGATGATAGTACCAGATATCATGCCGGAATTATAGTTACAATCTGCTGAGATGAATATACAGATACCGTGACCTGATGAATGATATTACAGATATACCATGACCGGAAATGAAATATTAGCAGATCTACCATGACCTGGATGAAATATTACAGATATACCTGACCTGGATGAATGAATATTACAGATATACCATGACCTGAGAATAATATTACAGATATACCATGCACCTGGATGAAATTTTTACAGATATACCATGACCTGGATGGATGAATATTACATATATACCATGACCTGGATGAATGAATATTACAGATATACCATGACCTGGATGTAATATACAGATATACCAACCTGAGAATGAATGTTACAGATATACCATGACCTGGATGGATGAATATTCCAGATATCCATGACCTTGATTGATGAATATTACAGATATACCATGACCTGGATGGTGAATATTACAGATATACCATGACCTGGATGAATGAATATTACAGATATACCTACCTGGAGATGATATTACAATAACCTGACCTGGATGAAATGAAATTACAGATAACCGTGACCTGGATGAATGATATTACAGTATAACCGTGACCTGGATGAATGAATATTACAGATATACACCGTGACCTGGATGAATGAATATTACAGATAACCGTGACCTGGATGAATGAATATTACAGATATACCGTGACCTGGATGAATGAATATTACAGATATACCGTGACCTGGATAATGAATATTACAGATATACCGTGACCTGGAT
Organism: Hymenochirus boettgeri; assembly: GCA_019447015.1. Classification (NCBI taxonomy): domain Eukaryota; kingdom Metazoa; phylum Chordata; class Amphibia; order Anura; family Pipidae; genus Hymenochirus; species Hymenochirus boettgeri. The sequence goes on from JAACNH010000425.1 coordinate 78,749, forward strand.
GAATGAATATTACAGATATACCGTGACCGTGGATGAATGAATATTACAGTACCGTGACCTGGATGATGAATATTACAGATATACCGTGACCTGGATGAATGAATATTACAGATAACCGTGACCTGGATGAATGATATTACAGATATACCGTGACCTGGATGAATGAATATTACAGGTATACCATGACCTGGATGAATGAATATTACAGATATACATGACCTGGATGGATGATATTACAGATATACCATGACCTGGATGGATAAATATTACAGATATACCATGACCTGGATGGATAAATATTACAGATATACCATGACCTGGATGGATGATATACAGATAATACCAGTGACCTGGATGGATAAATATTACAGTATACCATGACCTGGATGAATGAATATTACAGATATACCATGACCTGGATGGATAAAATTACAGATATACCATGACCTGGATGGATAAATATTACAGATATACCATGACCTGGATGAATGAATATTACAGATATACCATGACCTGGATGAATGAGAACCTTCACCAGCAATATTTTGTTATTTCAGTGAATTTTGTTCACTGCGAAGAATGTAAACTCACATTTTTAACTGTATTACAATTCCACCACCTGTTTGGCCCTCCTACTGTCATCTAATTATCCGTTGTAATTGTCATTATAGTATTTATTTAAGGAGGAGTCCCGGTATCTGTATAAATAAATCAATGTTTACAGTTCAGCTTATTAGATTTGTATCCCGTACTGAGAGGTAACATGCTGCTCTGTGTCTGTCTGTTCCTGCTACACACGTCCCTAACCTCAGGTAATATATTCTATATTCTCTCTACCTACACACGGCTCTAACCGCAGGTAATATATTGTATATTCTCTACCTACACACGGCTCTAACCACAGGTAATAGTATTCTATATTCTCTCTCCTACACACGGCTCTAACCGCAGGTAATATATTCTATATTCTCTCTACCGACACTGGCTCTAACCGCAGGTAATATATTCTATATTCTCTCTACCTACACACGTCTCTAACCACAGGTAATATATTCTATATTCTCTACCTACACACGGCTCTAACCGCAGGTAATATATTCATATTATCTCTACCTACACACGGCTCTAACCGCAGGTAATATATTCTATATTCTCTCTACCTACACACGGCCCTAACCGCAGGTAATATATTCTATATTCTCTCTACCTACACACGTCTCTAACCACAGGTAATATATTCATTATTCTCTCACCTACACACGTCTCTAACCGCAGGTAATATATTATATATTCTCTCTACCTACACACTGCTCTAACCGCAGGTAATATATTCTATATTATCTCTACCTACACACGTCTCTAACCGCAGGTAATATATTCTATATTGCTCTCTACCTACACACGGCTCTAACCGCAGGTAATATATTCTATATTATCTCTCCCTACACACGGCTCTAACCGCAGGTAATATATTCTATATTCTCTCTACCTACACACGGCTCTAACCACAGGTAATATATTTTATATTCTCTCTACCTACACACGTCTCTAACCGCAGGTAATATATTCTATATTGTCTCTCCCTACACACGGCTCTAACCGCAGGTAATATATCTATTATCTCTCTACCTCACACGGCTCTAACCACAGGTAATATATTCTATATTCCCTCTCCCTACACACTCTCTAACCGCAGGTAAATATTCTATATTCTCTCTACCTACACACGGCTCTAACGACAGGTAATATATTCTATATTCTCCTCCCTACACGGCTCTAACCGCAGGTAATATATTCTATATTCTCTCTACCTCACACGCTCTAACCGCAGGTATTATTCTATATTCTCTCTCCCTACACACGTCTCTAACCGACAGGTAATATATTCTATATTCTCTTACCTACACACGGCTCTAACCGCAGGTAATATATTCATATATCTCTACCTACACACGCTCTAACCACAGGTATATATTCTATATTCTCTCTACCACACAGCTCTAACCGCAGGTAATATATTCTATATTCTCTCTACCTACACACGTCTCTAACCACAGGTAATATATTCTATATGTCTCTCCCTACACACCTCCTAACCGCAGGTAATATATTCTATATCTACTCTACCTACACACGGCTCTAACCACAGGTAATATATTCTATATTCTCTCTACCTACACACGGCTCTAACCGCAGGTAATATATTCTATATTCTCTCTCCCTACACCACGCTCTAACCGCAGGTATATATTCTATATTCTCTCTACCTACACACGGCTCTAACCGCAGGTAATATATTCTATATCTCTCTACCTACACACGGCTCTAACCGCAGGTAATATATTCTATATTCTCTACCTACACACGACTCTACCGCAGTAAATATTCTAATCTCTCTCTACACACGGCTCCTAACCGCAGGTAATATATTCTATATTCTCTCTACCTACACACGGTCTACACCGCAGGTAAATATTCTATATTCTCTCTACCTACACACGTCTCTAACCCATTAATATATTCTATATTCTCTACCTACACACGTCTCTAACCGCAGGTAATATATATATTCTCTCTACCTACACACGTTCTAACCGCAGGTAATATTCTATATTCTCTCTACCTACACACGGCTCTAACCGCAGGTAATATATTCTATATCTCTCTCCTACACAACTTCCTAACCGCAGGTAATATATTCTATATTCTCTCCCTACACAACGGCTCTAACCGCAGAATATATTCTATATTCTCTCTACCTACACACGGCTCTAACCGCAGGTAATATACTATATTCTCTCCTACACCGCCTCTAACCGCAGGTAATATTTCTATATTCTCTCTACCTACCACGCGTCTAACCACAGGTAATATATTCTATATTTCTCTCTCCTACACACGTCTCTAACCCAGGTAATATATTCTATATTCCTCTCCCCTACACACGCTCTAACCGCAGGTAATATATTCTATATTCTCTCTACCTACCACGCTCTAACGCAGGTAATATATTCTATATTCTCTCTCCTACACCCGGCTCTAACCGCAGGTAATATATTCTATATTCTCTCTACCTACACACGGTCTCTAACCGCAGGTATATATTCTATATTCTCTCTACCTACACACATCTCTAACCGCAGGTAATATATTCTATATTTCTCTCTACCTACACACGCTCTAACCGCAGGTAATATATTCTATATTCTCTCTACCTACACACGGCTCTAACCGCAGTAATATTATTATTCTCTCTACCTACACAGGCTCTAACCGCAGGTAATATATTCTATATTCTCTCTACCTACAACGTGCTCTAACCGCAGGTAATATTCATATTCTCTCTCCTCACACGTGCTCTAACCCAGTAATAGATTCTATATTCTCTCTACCTACACACGGCTCTAACCGCAGGTAATATATTCTATATTCTCTCTACCTACACACGGTTCTCTAACCGCAGGTATAATTCTATATTCTCTACCTACACACGGCTCTAACCGCAGGTATATATTCTATATTCTCTCTACCTACACACGGCTCTAACCGCATGTAATATATTCTATATTTCTCTCTACCTACACAGGCTCTAACCGCAGGTAATATTTCTATATTCTCCTACCTACACACGGCTCTAACCCAGGTAATATATTCTATATCTCTCTACTCTCACACGGCTCTAACCGCAGGTAATATATTCATATTTCTCTCCCTTACACACGGCTCTAACCACAGGTATATATTCTATATTTCTCTCTACCTACACACGGCTCTAACCACAGTAATATATTCTATATTCTCTCTACCTCACACGCGTCTAACCGCAGGTAATATATTCTATATCTCTACCTTCACACGGCTCTAACCGCAGGTAATATATCTATATCTCTCTCTACCTACACACGGCTCTAACCGCAGGTAATATATTCTTATTCTCTCTCCCTACACACGGCTCTAACCGCAGGTAATATATTCTATATTCTCTCTACCACACGCCCTCTAACCGCAGGTAATATATTCTCATATTCTCTCTACCTACACGTCTCTAACCACAGGTAATATATTCTATATTCTCTCACCTACACCGGCTCTAACCGCAGGTAAATAGTCTATATTCTCTCTACCTACACACGCTCTAACCGCAGGTAATATATTCTATATTCCTCCTCTCTAACACACGCCCTCTAACCGCAGTAATATATTCTAATTCTCTCTACCTACACCGCTCTAACCACGTAATATATTCTATATTCTCTACCTACACACCTCTAACCGCAGTAATATATTATTATTCTCTCTACCTACACACGCTCAACCGCAGTAATATATTCTATATTCTCTCTCCTACACACGTGCTCTAACCGCAGGTAATATATTCTATATTCTCTCTACCTACACACGGCTCTAACCGACAGGTAATATATTCTATATTTCTCTCTCCTACACACGCTCTAACCGCAGGTAATATATTTATTCTAATTCCCTCTACCTACACACCGCTCTAACCGCAGTAAATATTCTATATCTCTCTACCTACACTGGGCTCTAACTGCAGTAATAATTCTATATCTCTCTCCCTACAACACGGCTCTAACCGCAGGTAATATATTTATATTCCTCTACCTACACACGGTCTAACCCGGTAATTATTCTATATTCCTCTCTCCTACACACGGCTCTAACCGCAGGTAATATATTCTATATTCTCTCTACCTCACACGGCTCTAACCGCAGTATATTATTCTATATTCTCTCTCCACACACGGCTCTAACCGCATTATATATTCTATATTCTCCTACCTACACTGGCTCTAACCGGAGTAATATATTCTATATTCTCTCTCCCTACACACGCTCTAACCACGGTATAGTTCTATATTCTCTCCTCAACACGTCCTAACCCAGTAATATTTCTATCTTCTCTCTACCTCACACGGCTCTAACCCAGGTAATATATGCTATATTCCTCTCCTACCACCTCTAACCCAGGTAATATATTCTATATTCTCTCTCCCTACACACGGCTCTAACCGCAGGTAATATATTCTATTTCTCTCTACTACACACGGCTCTAACCGCAGGTATATATTCTATATTCTCCACCTACACACGTCTCTAACCCGGTAGATATATATTTCTCTAACCTACACACGGCTCTAACCGCAGGTATATAGCTATATTCTCTCCTACCACACACGGGCTTCAACCGCAGGTAATAATCTATATTCTCTCTACCTACACACGGCCCTAACCGCAGGTAATTAATTCTATATTCCTCTACCTACACACGTGTCACCACATTAATTATTCTATATTCTCTACCTACACCAGCCTCTAACCCAGGTAATATATTTATATTCTCTCTACCTCACACGCTCTAACCGCAGGTAATATATCTATATTATCTCTACCTACACGACGCTCTAACCCAGGTAATATATTCTATATTCTCTCCTACCTACACACGTCCCTAACCTCAGGTATATTTCTATATTCTCTCCTAACACCTCTCTGCGACCGAGGTAATATTTCTATATTCTCTCTACCTACCACGCTCTAACGCGAGGTATATATCTATATCTCTCTCCTACACACGGCTCTAACCGCAGGTATATATTTATATTCTCTCTACCTACACACTGCTCTAACCGCATAATATATTCTATATTGTCCTCTCCCTACACACGTCTCTAACCCAGGTAGATAATTCTATATCCCTCTCCTACACACGGCTCAACCCGGTAAATATATTCTATATTCTCCTAACACACGGCTCTAACGCAGTAATATATTCTATATTCCTCCCAAACAGGCTCTACCGCAGGAATATTTTTTTCTCTACCTACACCGTTCTAACCCGTAATAATATTCTATATCCTCTCCCTACACAAGCTCTCTAACCGCAGGTAATATATTCATATTCTCTATCCTAACACACGGCTCTACCGAGACCGGATTATTCATATATCTCTTCCCTACACACGGCTCTACCGACAGGTAATATTTCTATATCTCTCTACCTACACATGCTCTAACCGCAGTAATATATTCTATATTCTCTCTACTCTACACACGGTCTCTAACTAACCAGGTAATATATTCTATATTGTCTCCATACACACACGTCTCTAACCGCAGGTTATATTCTATATTCTCTCTACCTACCCACGCCTCTAACCGAGGTAATATATTCTTATTCTCTCTACTACCACGGTCTAACCGCAGGTATAATTCTATATTCTCTACCTACACCGGCTCTAACCGAGGTATATAATTCTATATTCTCTCTACCTACACACGGCTCTAACCGCAGGAATATATCTATTCTCTTCCTCACCACGCTCTAACCCAATAATATATTTATATCCTCCCTACACACGCTCTAACCGCAGGTAATATATCTATATTCTCTCTACCTACACACGGCTCTAACCGCAGGTATATTTCTATATTCTCTCCCCACACCTCTCTACCGCAGGATATATTCTATATTCTCCTCTACCTACACACGTCCCTAACCGAGTAATATATTCTATATCTCTCTACCTACCACCGGCTCTAACCGCAGGGTAATATATTCTATATTCTCTCTACACACGGCTCTAAACGCAGGTAATATATCTATATTTCTCTACCCTACACACGGCCTAACCGCAGGTAATATATTCTATATTCTCTCTACCTACACACGGCTCTAACACAGGTAATATATTCTAATACGCTCCTACACGCCTCTACCGCAGGTAAATATTCTAATTCTCCTACCCACACGCTCTAACCGCAGGTAAATATTCTATATCTCTCTACCTACACACGTTCTAACCGCAGGTAATATATTCTATATTCTCTCTACCTACACACGGTCTCTAACCGCAGGTAATATTTCTATATTCTCTCTACCTTACACACGGCTCTAACGCAGGTAATATATTCTATATTCTTCAGCTCTACACTACACACACGGCTTCTAACCGCAGGTATATTCTATAATTCTCTCTCTACACACGTCCTACCGCAGGTAATATATTCTATATTCTCTTCCCCCTCTATCTACACACGCTCTAAACCACAGGTAATATATTCTAAGTCAATACTCTCTACCTACACCACCGGCTCTAACCGACAGGGTTAATATATGTCTATATTCTCTCTACCTACACACGGCTCTAACCGCAGGTAATATTCATATTCTCCCGACCCACACGCTCGCGCTAAACCCCCAATCATCCCCCACTCTCACCTCACACGGCTCTCCACAGGTAATAATTCTATATCTCTCTACCTACACACGGCTCTAACCAAGGTAATAATTCTATATCTCTCTACCTTCACACGTCTCTAACGCAGGTAATATATTCTATATTCTCCTCTACCTCACACGTCTCTAACCGCAGGTAATATATTCTATATCCTCTCTACCTAACAACTCCTGCTCTAACCGCAGGTCAATAATATTTCTATATTCTCTCTCCCTACACACGGCTCTAACCGCAGGTAATATATTCTATATTCTCTCTCTACCTCACCATTCTCTAACCGCAGTAATAATTCTATATTTCTCTCTACCTCCACACACCTCTAACCCACAGGTAATATATTCTATATTCTCCTCACAACGCTCTAACCCAGGTAATATATTCATATATTATCTCTACCTCACACGCTCTAACCGCAGGTAATATTATTATCTCTCTACCTACACACGGCCCTAACGCAGCAGGTAATATATTCTATATTCTCTACCTACACACGTCTCTAACCACAGGTAATATATTCTATATTCTCTCTCCTACACACGTCTCTAACCGTGCAAGTAGTATAATTATATATTCCTCTCTACCACACACTGCTCTAACCGCAGGTATAATTCTATATTATCTCTGACCTACACACGGCTCTAACCGCAGTAATATATTCTATATTCTCTCTACCTACACACGCTCTAACCGCATAATATATCTATACTTCTCTCCTACACACGCTCTAACCGCAGGTAATATATTCTATATTCTCTCTACCTACACACGGCTCTAACCACAGGTAATATATTTATATTCTCTCACCTGACACACGGCTCTAACCGCAGGTAATATATTCTATATTGTCCTCTCCGCTACACACGGCTCTAACCGTCAAGGTAATATTCTCTATTCTCTCTACCTACACAGTCTCTAACCACAGGTAATATATTCTATATTCCTCTCCCTACACACGTCTCTAACCGCAGGTAAATTTCTATATTCTCTCTACCTACACACTGCTCTAACTGCAGGTAATATATTCTAATTCTCTACCGTAACACGGCTCTACCGCAGTAATATTCTTATATATCTCTCTACCTACACAACGCGTTCTACCGCAGGTAAATGTATTCTATATTACCTCTCCCTACCACGTCTCTAACCCAGGTATATATTCTATATTCCTCTACCTACACACGGCTCTACCGTAAAAAAGGTTATATATTCTATATTATCTCTCCCTACACACGTCTCTAACCGCAGGTAATATATTTATATTCTCTCACCTACACATGGCTCTAACCGCAGGTAATATATTCTATATTCTCTCTACCTACACACGTCTCACCACAGGTATATATTCTAATTCTCTCCCACACCGTCTTAACCCATGTAATTATTCTATATCTCTCACCTACCACGGCCCTAACCTACAGGTATATATTCATATTCTCTCTACCTACACCGTGCTACCCAGGTAATTAATTCTATATTCTCCTCCTACACACGCTCTAACCGCCTGGAATATATTCTATATTCTCTCTACCTACACAGGCGCTCTAACCGCAGGTAATATATTCTATATTTCTCTACCTACACACGGCTCTAACCACAGGTAATATATTCTATATTCTCTACCTACACACTGCTCTAAACCGCAGGTAATATTTCTATATTTCTCTACCTACACACGGCTCTAACCGCAGGTAATATATTCTATATCTCTCTCACCTACACACGGCCCTAACCGAAGGTATATATTCTATATTCTCTCTACCTACACGCGGCTCTAACCACAGGTAATATATTCTATATCTCTACTACACCGTCTCTAACCGCAGGTATATCTATATATTCTCTCACCTACACCGCTCTAACCGCAGTGTATAATTCATATTGATCTCTACCTACACACGGCTCTAACCGAGGTAATATATTCTATTTCTCTCTACCTACACACGTTACCCCAACGGTAATTATCTATATTCTCTCACCTCACACCGCTATATAACGCTTCTAACCTCAGGGTAATATATTCATATTCTCTCTACCCTACACACGTCTCACCACAGGTAATAATTCTAGATTCCTCTACCCTAACCACAAAAACACACTACCCCCACCCCACCCCCCCCCCCTCTAAACCCCAGGTAGATATTCTATATTCTCTCTACCTACACACGGCTCTAACCGCAGGTAATTATTCTATATTCTCTCTCCTCGTAAAGAATATCTACGGCTTAACCGCAGGTAATATATTCTATTATTCTCTCTACCTCCACACGGTTCTAACCGCAGGGTAATATATCTATATTCCCCTTCCCTACACACGCTCTAACGCAGGTTATATCATATTCTATATTCTCTCTTACCTACACACGCCTCAAACCGCAGGTAATATATTCTATATTATCTCCCCTACACACGTCTTAACCGCAGGTAATATATTCTATATTCTCTCTACCTACCACAGGCTCTAACGCAGGTAATTATTCTATATATTCTCTCTACTACCACGCCTCTAACCGAAGGTATATATTCTATATTGTACTACTACCTACACCAAGTCTCTAACCAGGTAATATATTCTATATTCTCTCGGTACCTACATACCTACACACGGCTCTAACCGCAGGTAATAATTCGTATATTCTCTCTACCTACACGGTTCTAACCACGGATATATTCTATATTCTCTCTAACCTACACACGTCTCTAACCGCAGGTTAATATATTCTATATTCTCTCTACCTACACACGTCCTCTAACACGCAGGTAATATATTCTATATTCTCTCTACTAACACACGTCCTAACCAGCATGTAATATATTCTATATTCTCTCTACCTACCACGGCTTAACCGCAGGTAATATATTCTATTTCTATCTACCTACACACGGCTCTAACCGCAGTAATATATTCTATATTCTCTCTACCTACACACGGCTCTAACCACAGGTAATATATTCTATATCTCTCCCTACACAGTCTCTAACCGCAGGTAATATATTCTATTGTCTCTACCTACACACGGCTCTAACCGCAGGTAATATATTCTATATTCTCCTACTACACACGCTCTAACCACAGGTAAATATTCTTATTCTCTCTACCTACACACGGCTCTAACCGCAGGTAATATATTACTATATCGTCTACCTACACACGGCTCTAACCGCAGGTAATATATTCTATAATTCTCTCTACCTACACACGGTTCTAACCGTGCAGGATATATTCTATATCTCTTACCTACACACGTCCTAACCGCAGGTAATATATCTATATTCTCTCCTTACACACGTCTCTAACACGCAGGTAATATATTCTATATTCTCTCTACCACACACGGTCCTAAACCGCAGGTAATATATTCTATATTCTCTCTCCTACACACGTCTCTAACCGCGGTTAATATATTCTATATTCTCTCTCCTAACACGGCTCTAACCGCAGGTATATATTCTATTTCTCTCTACCTACACACGGCTCTAACCGCAGGTAATATATCTATATTCTCTCTACCTACACACGTCTCTAACAGGTAATATATTCTATATTCTCTACCTACACACGGTCTCTAACCGCAGTAATATATTCTATATATCTCTACCTACACACGCTCTAACCGCAGGTAATATATTCTATATTCTCTCTACCTACACACGGCCCTAACCGCAGGTAATATATTCTATATTCTCTCTACCTACACACGTCTCTAACCACAGGTAATATATTCTATATTCTCTCTACCTACACACGTCTCTAACCGCAGGTAATATATTATATATTCTCTCTACTACCACTGCTCTAACCGCAGGTATATAGTCTATATCTCTACCTACACACGGCTCTAACCGCAGGTAATATATACTATATTCTCTCTACCTACACACGTCCCTAACCTCAGGTAATATATTCTATATTCTCTCCCTACACACGGCTCTAACCGCAGGTAATATATTCTATATTCTCTCTACCTACACACGGCTCTAACCGCAGGTAATATATTCTATATTCTCTCCCTACACACGGCTCTAACCGCAGGTAATATATTCTATATTCTCTCTACCTACACACGCTCTACCACAGGTAATTATTCTATATGTCTCTCCCACACACTCAACCACAGGTAATATATCTATATTCCCTCTCCCTACCCAGTCTCTAACCGCAGGTAAAATATTCTATATTCTCTACCTACACACGCTCTAACTGCAGGTAATATATTCTATATTCTCTCTCCTAAACGGCTCTAACCGCAGGTAATATAATTATATTCTCTCTACCTACACACGGTTCTAACCGCAGGTAATATATTCTATATTCCTCTCCCTACCACGTCTCTACCGCAGTAATATATTCTATATTCTCTCTACTACACACGGCTCTAAACCGCAGGTAATATATTCTATATTATCTCTCCCTACACACGGCTCTAACCGCAGGTAATATATTCTATATTCTCTCTACCTACACTGGCTCTAACCGCAGGTAATATATTCTATATTCTCTCTACCTACACACGTCTCTAACCACAGGTAATATATTCTATATTGTCTCTCCCTACACACGTCTCTAACCACAGGTAATATATTCTATATTCTCTCTACCTACACACCTCTAACCGCAGGTAATATATTCTATATTCTCTCTACCTACACACGGTTCTAACCGCAGGTAATATATTCTATATTCTCTACCTACACACGGCTCTAACCGCAGGTAATATATTCTATATTCTCTCTACCTACACACGCTGCGCTAACCGCAGTGTAATATATTCTATATTCTCTCTACCTACACATGGCTCTAACCGCAGGTAATATTCTATATTCTCTCTACCTCACACGGCCTAACCACAGGTAATATATCTATATTCTCTCTACTACACACGTCTCTAACCGCAGGTATATATTCTATATTTCGTCTCTCCAACACACGTCTAAACCGCAGGTAATATATTCTATATCTCTCTACCTACACAGGCTCTAACCGCAGTAATATATTCTATATTCTCTCTACTACACACGGCTCTAACCGCGGTAATATATTCTATATTCTCTCTACCTACACACGGCTCTAACCACAGGTAATATATTCTATTCTCTCTACCTACACACGTCTCTAACCGCAGGTAATATATTCTATATGTCTCTCCCTACACACGGCTCTAACCGCAGTAATATAATTCTATATTCTCTCTACCTACACACTGCTCTAACCACAGGTACTTATCATATTCTCGCTACCACACGGCTCACCGCGGTAATATATTCTATATTCTCTCTACCTACACATGCTCTAACCGCAGGTAATATATTCTATATTCTCTCTACCTACACACGGTTCTAACCGCAGGTAATATATTCTATATTCTCTCTACCTACACACGTCTCTAACCGCAGGTAATATTCTCTATTCTCTACCTACACACGTCTCTAACCGCAGGTAATATATTATATATTCTCTCTACATACACAGCCTCTAACGGAGGTAATTCTATATATCTCTATACACACGTCTCTAACCGGCATAATAATCTATACTCCTACCTACACACGGCTCTAACCGCAGGTAATATATTCTATTATTATCTCTCCCTACACACGGCTCTAACCGCAGGTAATATATTCTATATTCTCTACCTACACACGGCTCTAACCACAGGTAATATATTTTATATTCTCTCTACCTACACACGTCTCTAACCGCAGGTAATATATTCTATATTGTCTCTCCCTACACACGGCTCTAACCGCAGGTAATATATTCTATATTCTCTCTACCTACACACGGCTCTAACCACAGGTAATATATTCTATATTCCCTCCTAACACGTCTCTAACCCCAGGTAAAATATCTATATCCTCTACCTACACACTGCTCTAACTGCAGGTAATATATTCTATATCTCTCTCCCTAAACACGGCTCTAACCGCAGGTAATATATTATATATTCTCTCTACCTACACGCGGTTCTAACCGCAGGTAATGTATTCTATATTCCCTCTCCCTACACACGTCTCTAACCGCAGGTAATATATTCTATATTCTCTCTACCTACACACGGCTCTAACCGCAGGTAATATATTCTATATTCTCTCCTACACACGGCTCTCAACCAGGTAATATTCTTATATTCTCTCTACCTACACAGGCTCTAACCGCAGGTAATATTCTATATTCTCTCTACTACACACTCTCTAACCACAGGTAATATTCTATATTGTCTCTCCCTACACACGTCTCTAACCACAGGTAATATATTCTATATTCTCTCTACCCACACGCTCTAACCTCAGGTAATATATTCTATATTCTCTCTACCTACACACGGCTCTAACCACGGTAATATATTCTATATTCTCTCTCCCTACCACGGCTCAACCGCAGGTAATATTTCTATATTCTCTCTACCTACACACGGCTCTAACCGCAGGTAATATATTCTATATTCTCTCTACCTACACACGTCTCTAACCACAGGTAATATATCTATATTCTCTACCTACACACGTCTAACGCGCAGGTAAATATATTCTATATTATCTCTACCTACACACGGCTCTAACCGCAGGTAATATATTCTATATTCTCTCTACCTACACACGGCTCTAACCGCAGGTAATATATTCTATATTCTCTCTACCTACACACGTCTCTAACCAGGTAATATATTCTATATTCTCTACCTACACACGTCTCTAACCGCAGGTAATATATTATATATTCTCTCTACCTACACACGTGCTCTAACCGCAGGTAATATATTCTATATTATCTCTACCTACACACGGCTCTAACCGCAGGTATATATATTCTATATTCTCTCTACCTACACACGTCCCTAACCGCAGGTAATATATTCTATATTCTCTCCTAACACGCTCTATATAACGGCTCTAACCAGGTAATATATTCTATATTGTCTCTCCCTACACACGTCTCTAACCACAGGTAATATATTCTATATTCCTCTCCCTACACACGTCTCAACCGCAGGTAAAATATTCTATATTCTCTCTACCTACACACTGCTCTAACTGCAGGTAATATATTCTATATTCTCTCTCTCCGAAACACGGCTCTAACCGCAGGTAATATATTATATATTCTCTCTACCTACACACGGTTCTAACCGCAGTAAATATTTCTATATTCCTCTCCCTACACACGTCTCTAACCGCAGGTAATAATTCTATATTCTCTCTACCTACACACGCTCTAACCGCAGGTAATATATCTATATTATCTCTCCCTACACACGGCTCTAACCGCAGGTAATATATTCTATATTCTCTCTACCTACACATGGCTCTAACCGCAGGTAATATATTCTATATTCTCTCTACCTACACACGTCTCTAACCACGGTAATATTTCTATATTGTCTCTCCTACACACGTCTCTAACCACAGGTAATATATCTATATTCTCTCTCACCTACACACGGCTCTAACCGCAGGTAATATATTCTATATTCTCTCTACCTACACACGGTCTAACCGCAGGTAATATATTCTATATTCTCACCTACACACGGCTCTAACCGCAGGTAATATATTCTATATTCTCTCTACCTACACACGTCTCTAACCGCAGGTAATATATTCTATATTCTCTCTACCAACACACGTCTCTAACCGCAGGTAATATATTCTATATTCTCTCTACCTACACACGGCTCTAACCGCAGGTAATATATTCTATATTCTCTCTACTACACACGGCTCTAACCGCAGGTAATATATTCTATATTCTCTCTACCTACACACGGCTCTAACCACAGGTAATATATTCTATATTCTCTCTACCTACACACGTCTCTAACCGCAGGTAATATATTCATATATTGTCTCTCCCTACACACGGCTCTAACCGCAGGTAATATATTCTATATTCTCTCTACCTACACACGGCTCTAACCACAGGTAATATATTCTATATTCTCTCTACCTACACACGGCTCTAACCGCAGGTAATATATTCTATCTTCTCTCTACCTACACATGGCTCTAACCGCAGGTAATATATTCTATATTCTCTCTACCTACACACGGTTCTAACCGCAGGTAATATATTCTATATTCTCTCTACCTACACACGTCTCTAACCGCAGGTAATATATTCTATATTCTCTCTCTCTACACACGGCTCTAACCGCAGGTAATATATTCTATATTCTCTCTCCTACACACGGTTCTAACCGCAGGTAATATATTCATATTCTCTCTCTCTACACACGTCTCTAACCGCAGGTAATATATTCTATATTCTCTCTCCCTACACACGGCTCTAACCGCAGGTAATATATTCTATATTCTCTCTACCTACACACGGCTCTAACCGCAGGTAATATATTCTATATTCTCTCTACCTACACACTCTCTACCACACAGGTAATATATTCTATATTCTCTACTACACACGGCTCTAACCAGGTAATATATTCTATATTTCTCTACCTACACACGCTCTAACCGCAGGTAATATATTCTATATTCTCTCTACCTACACACGGCCTAACCGCAGGTAATATATTCTATATTCTCTCTACCTACACACGTCTCTAACCACAGGTAATATATTCTATATTCTCTACCTACACACGGCTCTAACCGCAGGTAATATATTATAATTCTCTCTACTACACACTGCTCTAACCGCAGGTAATATATTTCTATATTATCTCTACCTACACACGGCTCTAACCGCAGGTAATATATCTATATTCTCTCTACCTACACACCGTCCCTACATCGTAATATTTCTATATTCTCTCCCTACACCGGCTCTAACCGCAGGTAATATATTCTATATTCTCTCACCTACACACGGCTCTAACCGCAGGTAATATATTCTATATTCTCTCCCTACACACGCTCTAACCGCAGGTAATATATTCTATTCTCTCTACCTACACACGCCTAACCAGGTAATATATTCATATTTCTCTCCTACACACGTCTCTAACACAGGTAATATATTCTATTTCCTCTCCACACACGTCTCTAACCGCAGGTAAAATATTCATATTCTCTCTACCTACACACTGCTCTAACTGCAGGTAATATATCTATATTCCTCTCCTACCTAAACGGCTCTAACCGCAGGTAATATATTATATATTCTCTCTACCTACAACGGTTCAACCGCAGGTAATATATTCTATATTCCTCTCCCACACACGTCTCTAACCGCAGGTAATATATTCTATATTCTCTCTACCTAACACGGCTCTAACCGCAGGTAATATATCTATATTCTCTCTCCTACACACGCTCTAACCGCAGGTAATATATCTATATTCTCTCTACCTACACATCTCTACCGCAGGTAATATATTCTATATTCTCTCTACCTACACACGTCTCTAACCACAGGTAATATATTCTATATTCTCTCTCCCTACACACGTCTCTAACCACAGGTAATATATTCTATATTCTCTACCTACACACGGCTCTAACCGCAGGTAATATATTCTATATTCTCTCTACCTACACACGTCTAACCGCAGGTAATATATTCTATACTTCTCTACCTACACACGGCTCTAACCGCAGGTAATATATCATATTCTCTCTACCTACACACGGCTCTAACCGCAGTAATATTTCTATATTCTCTCTACTACACGGCTCTACCGCAGGTAATCTATTTCTATATCTCTCTACCTACACCTCTAACCACAGGTAATATATTCTATATTCTCTCTACCTACACACGGTTCTAACCGCAGGTAATATATTCTATATTCTCTCTACCACACACGTCTCTAACCGCAGGTAATATATTCTATATTCTCTCTACCTACACACGGCTCTAACCGCAGGTAATATATTCTATATTCTCTCTACCTACACACGGCTCTAACCGCAGGTAATATATTCTATATTTCCTACCTACACACGGCTCTAACCACAGGTAATATATCTATATTCTCTCTACCTACACACGTCTCTACCGCAGGTAATATATTCTATATTGTCTCTCCCTACACACGGCTCTAACCGCAGGTAATATATTCTATATTCTCTCTACCTACACACGGCTCTAACCACAGGTAATATATTCTATATTCTCTCTACCTACACACGGCTCTAACCGCAGGTAATATATTCTATATTCTCTCTACACACGGCTCTAACCGCAGGTAATATATTCTATATTCTCTCTACCTACACACGGTTCTAACCGCAGGTAATATATTCTATATTCTCTCTCCCTACACACGGCTCTAACCGCAGGTAATATTCTATATCTCCTCTCTACACACGCTCACCGCAGGTAATATTCTATATTCTCTCTACCTACACACGGTCTAACCGCAGGTAATATATTCTTATTCTCTCTCCTACACACGTCTCTAACCGCAGGTAATATATTCTATATTCTCTCTTCTACACACGGCTCTAACCAAGGTAATATATTCTATATATCTCTACCTACACACGGCTCTAACCACAGTAATATATTCTATATTCTCTCACCTTCACACGGCTCTAACCGCAGGTAATATATTCATATTCCTCTCTACCTTCACACGGCTCTAACCACAGGTAATATATTCTTATTTCTCTCTACCTACACACGGCTCTAACCACAGGTAATATATTCTATATTCTCTCTACCTTCACACGGCTCTAACCGCAGGTAATATATTCTAATATTCTCTCTACCTTCACACGGCTCTAACCGCAGGTAATATATTCTATATCCTCCTACCTAACACACGCTCTAACCGCAGGTAATATATTCTATATTCTCTCTACCTACCACGGCTCTAACCGCAGGTAATATATTCTATATTGTCTCTCCTACACACGTCTCTAACCGCAGGTAATATATTCTATATCTCTCTCACCTACACACGTCTCTAACCGCGTAATATATTCTATATTCTCTCTCTCCCACGGCTCTAACCGCAGGTAAATATTCTATATCTCTCTACCTACACACGGTTCTAACCGCAGTAATATTTCTATATTCTCTCTCTCTACACACGTCTAACCGCAGGTAATATATTCTATATTCTCTCTTCTACCCAGCTCTAACCACAGGTAATATATTCTATATACTCTCACCTACACACGGCTCTAACCACAGGTAATATATTCTATATTCTCTCTACCTCACACGGCTCTAACCGCAGGTAATATATTCAATATTCTCTCTACCTTCACACGGCTCTAACCACAGGTATATATTCTATATTCTCTCTACCTACACACGGCTCTAACCACAGGTAATATATTCTATATTCTCTCTACTTCACACGCTCTAACGCAGGTAATATATTCAATACTCTCTACCTCACACGGCTCTAACCAGGTAATATATTCTATATCCTCTCTACCTACACACGGCTCTAACCGCAGGTAATATATTCTATATTCTCTCTACCTACACACGGCTCTAACCGCAGGTAATATATTCTATATTTCTCTCCTACACACGTCTAACCGCAGGTAATATATTCTATATTCTCTACCTACACACGGCTCTAACCACAGGTAATATATTCTATACTTCCTCTACCTACACACGGCTCTAACCGCAGGTAATATATTCTATATTCTCTCTACCTACACACGTCGCCCAACCGCAGGTAAATATTCTATAGTCTCTCTCTCCTACACTGGCTCTAACCGCAGGTAATATATTCTATATTCTCTCTCCCACACACGGCTCTAACGCAGGTAATATATATCTATATATCTCTCCCTACACACGGCTCTAACCACATATATATTCTATATTCTCTCTACCTACACACGGCTCTAACCGCAGGTAATATATTCTATATTCTCTACCTCACACGGCTCTAACCGCAGGTATATATTCAATATTCTCTCTACCTTCACACGGCTCTAACCGCAGGTAATATTCTATATCTCTCTACCTACACACGGCTCTAACCGCAGGTAATATATTCTATATTCTCTCTACCTACACACGGCTCTAACCGCAGGTAATATATCTATATTTCTCCCTACACACGTCTCTAACCGCAGGTAATATATTCTATATTCTCTCTACCTACACACGTCTCTTAACCGCAGGTAATATATTCTATATTCTCTCTCTCTACACACGGCTCTAACCGCAGGTAATATATTCTATATTCTCTCTACCTACACACGGTTCTAACGCAGGTAATATATTCTATATTCTCTCTCTCTACACACGTCTCTAACCGCAGGTAATATATTCTATATTCTCTCTTTCTACACACGGCTCTAACCACAGGTAATATATTCTATATACTCTCTACCTACACACGGCTCTAACCACAGGTAATATATTCTATATTCTCTCTACCTTCACACGCTCTAACCGCAGGTAATATATTCAATATTCTCTCTACCTTCACACGGCTCTAACCACAGGTAATATTTCTATATTCTCTCTACCTACACACGGCTCTAACCACAGGTAATATATTCTATATTCTCTCTACCTTCACACGGCTCTAACCGCAGGTAATATATTCAATATTCTCTCTACCTTCACACGGCTCTAACCGCAGGTAATATATTCTATATCCTCTCTACCTACACACGGCTCTAACCGCAGGTAATATATTCTATATTCTCTCTACCTACACACGGCTCTAACCGCAGGTAATATTTCTATATTGTCTCTCCTACACACGTCTCTAACCGCAGGTAATATATTCTATATTGTCTCTACCTACACACGGCTCTAACCACAGGTAATATATTCTATATTCTCTCTACCTACACACGGCTCTAACCGCAGGTAATATATTCTATATTCTCTCTACCTACACACGGCTCCAACCGCAGGTAAAATATTCTATAGTCTCTCTCCCTACACATGGCTCTAACCGCAGGTAATATATTCTATATTCTCTCTCCCTACACACGGCTCACGCAGGTATATATCTATATTCTCTCTACCTACCACAGCTCTAACCGCAGGTAATATATTCTATATTATCTCTACCTACACACGGCTTAAACCGCAGGTAATATATTCTATATTCTCTCTACCTACACACGGCTCAACCGCAGGTAATATATTCTATATTCTCTCCACCTAGACACGGCTCTAACCGCGGTAATATATTCTATATCTTCTCTCCTACACAGGCTCTAACCACAGGTAATATATTCTATATCTCTCTACCTACACACGCTCTAACCGCAGGTAATATATCTATTTCTCTCTCCCTACACATGGCTCTCAACCGCTGGGTAATATATCTTATATTCTCTCTCCCTAGACACGGCTCTAACCGCAGGTAATATATTCTATATTCTCTCTACCTACACCGGCTCTAACCGCAGATAATATTTCCTAGATTCCTCTCCCTACACACGGCTCTAACCGCAGGTAATATATTCTATATTCTCTCTCCCTACACACGGCTCTAACCGCAGGTAATATATTCTATATTCTCTCCACCTAGACACGGCTCTAACCACAGGTAATATATTCTATATTCTCTCTCCCTACACTCTAATTACGGGGGTTACCTTGACGTGGTTGGAAGGCTTTCCATTCATGTGATCACAGTAATGTATACTAAAACCCCTTTGTTTATAAAGTATGCCAGTGTGCAGATAATATGATATTGTAGGGGGCCTAGGAATGTGCATTGATTATCTTTACTATGTTTGTATAAATGTTTGACCAGATCAGTAGCACTTCCACTAAATGTAGTTGTAAATTAGCCTAATTGGAGTGCTTCCACAATCCTTGTATTGTATACACTTTAATTACCAAGTTATTTTTAGCATGTCTCTCTTTGGGAATGTTTTCTTGAATTGACTAGTATAGCTGGTGTTATATTTCTTTTAGATGATATGCAGGGAGATGTAACATTTGCACTGCTTTCTCTATTTCATAAAATTTTTGATTTAGCCCAGAGCAACGGATGCAATAACTTTTGCAATGGTTTTTACGCTTGTTTTTTGCACAAAAAGTACCGCCTTTTTAATTGTGGCTTTAAAGCCCTGCAAAAAAATTGTAACATACCACATGTATTTTCTCTACATATCAACGGTGCCTAAAGTGGTTAATGTAAGGCTGGAACATGGGCAGGTAGTTTGCGATAGATTTATTGCATCTCCACTATAGAGAGACAAATAGGAAGTAAACTACTGAGGCATAAAGTGATGGATTCTGTGTACATGAAAACAACTGAACATTCACAGGACTATTTACCGAGAGCCATTGTCGCAAAGTTAGGTCTTAAAGTTCCGCTAATGGGTTAATGGGGATTCATTAACACTTAACGTGACTTTTAGAACTTCCGATGCGTGCATTACTCACCTTAAGTTTGCGTGTCTAGACAGCACAAGCAATTTACTAAATTTAAACATCTTAAATGCGTGATCCTAACGTGATTTTATCGGACAATTTGTAAGTCACCACAAGGATGGTCATAATCAGACGTAAAAAGGAAAAGGGCAATGCACAGAGGGACGGTATTGGTCAACATTGTTATCATGTGATCTCACATTGAATGCTGCCCCAATTTATTGTCACACAGACCGCTAACAAATCACCCAAGTATCAGGGCTATGTACCGAGAGCTGTTATCTCTCTCTATTGCCTCCCCTAGGCAATGCATGGAGCTGATAGCCGCTCTCAGTGCATAGTGAATGAGGTTTTCCAATTTCAAAACTTTAACGCCAGCTATCTGCTGGCAATAAAGTTTATCGGCTCGTTACATAGCTTGCGGTGGTTGTGCAACACAACTTTTGTGCATTGCCGCAGCCATTGTTAGTTATGTCTTAACGGGCAAGTCAACCCTTATAAAAAAATTTCTACATATCATAGTATGCCTTCCCCCAGCCCCAACTGCTATAAAATAATTTTAAGAAAGTCCCCCGATCTTTACTTACCTTCCCTCTCTCCTCCAACTCACTGCCCGGCCTTCAGCTTGCAAGACACTGCAAGCAGGGGGCGGGACCGGCAGTTGCGTCTGTGATTGGCTGAGAGGCAGCCAGTCACGGAAGCGGCTGCTGGCTGCTCAGAACGCCGGGGGAGAGAGGGAAAGTAAGTAGAGTTCGGGGGACTTTCTTAAAAATGTTTTTTAGCGGTTGGGGCTGGCGAAAGGAACCCTAGTATATGGCCAAGGATTTCTATGCTAGGGGGGGGAATCGCAAAACGGGAGGGAGAGGGAGGGGGAGGGGGAGGGAGGGAGGGGGAGGGAGAGGGAGAAGGGCTGCAGTACGCATGCCAAACTTCTCCCGGAGGCGAGACAGGAGGCAGAGTCCTATATGGACTCTGCTATCCTCCTGGTGGGCAGTTTTTGGGACTTTGGGGGGGGGACTACAGGAGAACCATATGGAGCTGGGATGTGAGGTAAGGATTAAACTACACTACATGATGGGGCCATTAGTGGGGGGATTATAGTTTTGGGGGTGGACATGCCCTTTAAAGTCACATTATCCCTTGGTACATTGTTAACGTGACTTTAAAACGTAAAAAGCCGTTTGCCGCTCACAAACAAACAATTTATGTGAGTGTATGTTGGAAAATTAGAAGTTTAGATTGTATCTTGCTAGCTACAAGTACAAATGACACACATCTTATGAAGTAGTATTTCCAAAAGGTTACAATTTGTATCGGTATCATATTTCCATCCACATATAGTTATATACACATTTTATTCCATGTACCTATGCTGTGGAAACCCAAGGTAACGCAATAAGACGCAATGTATCAAAGATCACCCAAATGTACTACTAGAAACACGTTTTTCTGACGCGAACACGTTATGTAATACCTATCGCTAATGCTTTATTGTATAGGCTTTACGGACGTTAAATTTAAACCATGTATGCGATAACAGCTCTCAGTACACAGCCCTTTTAGTATCCAATTAATACACCAACGTTCCATACATGTAAATATAAAGGGCCAATGAAAGTAAAGGGTCCCTCCACACACCAATATGATTGGATGATAATCGTAAGATAACTAAATCATGTGCATGGTCAGAGCAAAATTCAGTTGTCCAATGATATTGCCACATGGATGGGCCCCCTTTTCAAAGGCAATTTGCATTTTGTTTTTTTAAATTGGAGCAAAAACTGCTGTACAATATTCATGAATTTAGTAGTAAACTCTGTAAGGATATCAGACAATGCTGTGCTCTATGGATGGACTTGGTCTTTCTACAGGTCCTACCCTGGGTCACAAGTACAGGAATTCCATACCCCAGACCAAAGGACATTTCAAACCACAAGTTCTCTTCACGTTTCTGGTTCCCAGATCTACAGTGTATAGATTGTCAACGTGATGTCAACGTGCCACATTATTTATCTTCTGCTCCCCTTGTTGTGTACTGTCTAACTCTCTTTATTCATTCTTACATTGTATTTGGATTTTTACAGCAAATTGTTGTTACCCAGCACTTACCTGCAGCCTGATACCCGGGGGACTGAAGCAATTGGATGCCAGTGGTGGGGAGGTTTACGGTGTTAACGATGGTGGATATATTTACCGCTGGATCTACAATACTTGGCTGCAAATTGATGGACAACTGATACATGTGACTGTAGGACCAGCCGGAGTTTGGGGAGTCGACCAACATAATTATGTTTTCAAAAGATATGACCATTACTGGATTGGACTACCAGGTAAGAAAGACTGGACAATAGAAGCCAATACACAGTTATTATGGTATGGGAATGTACTAGTAAGACTGTTATATGAATAGCCAGAAATACTAGTAATAAATAATAATAATACTTTATGCATGTTTCCATCTAGAATACTGTCAGGGAGATTCAATAAAAGTTCTTATCGTTAAAAATGGTTCTAATTTTGCCCCAACCAATCAGATATTGGCTTTCAAATATTACAGCTGATTGGTTGGGACTAAATTAGAACCATTTTTAACGATAGGAACTTTTATTGAATCTCCCTGACATGTAATGAATGTTTTCACTGATATCTAAAACAACTTCTAATTCAATCTCAAGTGATGATTTACAGAAATAATGCCAGCCCATGACGCACAATATTTATGAGCGCCCGCTTTTCCCAACGATAGTGTATGGGGACATTGTTGAGCTAAATGAGTGTTCGGCCTGGCCTTGTTGGACTTGTTGGCCTGACTGGACACTTTTCATCCAACGAAGGGCCCATACACAGCACGACGGGTGCTCATACACATCACAGGTCACCCCATGTATGAAACTTTACAGACCCTAATTCCTTGGCGTGCATCCTCTGCTGTTGTTACAAACTTGTTTTCAGTAATCGGCATCAGGCATTTGCTGTTACTGACGCCCATTACTTGGAAGCTGCATAGGAGAGAGCTGCAGCTAGGGATCAGGGGGTCTGTAACTTTGAAAGCATTGGTGGATATTCCTCCTTCATCAGGTGAATGGGGGTTCTTTAACCTATACAAGATTTTTATTGAGAGGGTGAAGATACCCTTTAACATTTATCAGAGAGATGCGATACCATTTCTTATCATCATGCAGTAATCACTTGGCAATAGTTACTGCATTGATGAAACCAGGAAAGGTACGGTGCAGGTATGGTGCAGGTACGGTGCAGGTACGGTGCAGGTACGGTGCACCAACCTAAGACTAGAGATGTAATGTGGGTTTGAATAGAACCTGGTTTCAAATCGAATCTGAGGGTTTCGAACCCTCGAAAGTAGCGCCCGATTTCGGTAACTCTCGAAAATAGAATGCAGAAGCTCGAAAACAGCCCGATTGTGAGACAAGTTTTAAAATAAGTTTTGGTTCTATTTACGGTTCCCCAGACCATTCCCCAGGTCTCTGTGTCATTTACAGTAACCTACTATTACTATTTATCCCTCAATATGGACAGAAACCTACCATTCCCCAGGTCTCTGTGTCATTTACAGTAACCTACTATTACTAATTTATCCCTCAATATGGACAGAAACCTTCCCATCCCCAGGTCTCTGTGTCATTTACAGTAACCTACATTACTATATTATCCCTCAATATGGACAGAAACCTTCCCATTCCCCAGGTCTCTTGTCATTTACACTAACCTACTATTACTATTTATCCCTCAATATGGACAGAAACCTTCCCATTCCCCAGGTCTGTGTTATTTACAGTAACCTACTATTACTATTTATCCCTCATATGGACAGAACCTTCCCATTCCCCAGGTCTCTGTGTCATTTACAGTAACCTACTATTACTATTTATCCCTCAATATGGACAGAACCTTCCCATTCCCCAGGTCTCTGTGTCATTTACAGTAACCTACTATTACTATTTATCCCTCAATATGGACAGAAACCTTCCCATTCCCCAGGTCTCTGTGTCATTTACCAGTAACCGACTATTACTATTTATCTCAATATGGACAGAAACCTTCCCATTCCCCAGGTCTCTGTGTCATTTACAGAACCTACTATACTATTTATCCTCAATATGGACAGAAACCTTCCCATTCCCCAGGTCTCTGTGTCATTTTACAGTAACCTACTATTACTATTTATCCCTCAATATGGACAGAAACCTTCCCATTCCCCAGGTCTCTGTGTCATTTACAGTAACCTACTATTACTATTTATCCCTCAATATGGACAGAAACCTCCCATTCCCCAGGTCTCTGTGTCATTTACAGTAACCTACTATTACTTTTTCCTCAATATGGACAGAAACCTTCCCATTCCCAAGGTCTCTGTGTCATTTACAGTAACCTACTATTACTATTTATCTCCTCAATATGGACAGAAACCTTCCCATTCCCAGTCTCTGTGTCATTTACAGTAACCTACTATTACTATTTATCCCTCAATATGGACAGAAAACCTTCCCATTCCCCAGGTCTCTGTGTCATTTACAGTAACCTACTATTACTATTTATCCCTCAATATGGACAGAAACCTTCCCATTCCCCAGGTCTCTGTGTCATTTACAGTAATCCTACTATTACTATTTATCCCTCAATATGGACAGAAACCTTCCCATTCCCCAGTGTCTGTGTGTCATTTACAGTAACCACTATTACTATTTTCCTCAATATGGACAGAAACCTTCCCATTCCCCAGGTCTCTTGTGTCATTTACAGTAACCTACTATTACTATTTATCTCTCAATATGGACAGAAACCTTCCCATCCCCAGGTCTCTGTGTCATTTACAGTAACCTACTATTACTATTTATCCCTCATATGGACAGAAACCTTCCCATCCCCAGGTCTCTGTGTCATTTACAGAACCTACTATCTCAATATGGACGCAAACCTTCCCATTCCCCAGGTCTCTGTGTCATTACAGTAACCTACTATTACTATTTATCCCTCAATATGGACAGAAACCTTCCCATTCCCCTGGTCTCTGTGTCATTTACAGTAACCTACTATTACTATTTATCCCTCAATATGGACAGAAACCTTCCCATTCCCCCTGTGTCATTTACAGTAACCTACTATACTATTTATCCCTCAATATGGACGAAACCTTCCCATTCCCAGGTCTCTTGTGTCATTTACAGTAACCTACTATTACTATTTATCCCTCAATATGGACAGAAACCTTCCCATTCCCCGGTCTCTGTCCATTTACAGTAACCTACTATTACTATTTATCCCTCAATTGGACAGAAACCTTCCCATTTCCCAGGTCTGTGTCATTTACAGTAACCTACTATACTATTATCCCTCAATAGGACAGAAACCTTCCCATTCCGTGTTCTGTGTCATTACAGTAACCGACTTACTATACTATTTATCCCTCAATATGGACAGAAAACCTTCCCATTCCCCAGGTCTCTGTGTCATTTACAGTAACCTACTATTACTATTTATCCCTCATATGGACAGAAACCTTCCCATTCCCCGGGTCTCTGGTCATTTACAGTAACCTACTATACTATTTATCCCTCAATATGGACAGAAACCTCCCCATTCCCCGTGTCTCTGTGTCATTTACAGTAACCTACTATTACTATTTATCCTCAATATGGACAGAAACCTTCCATTCCCGGTTCTGTGTCATTTACAGTAACCTACTATTACTATTTATCCCTCAATATGGACAGAAACCTCCCATTCCCGGCGGTCTCTGTGTCATTTAAAGTAACCTACTATTACTATTTATCCCTCAATATGGACAGAAACCTTCCCATTCCCCAGGTCTCTGTGCCATTTACAGTAACCTACTATTACTATTTATCCCTCAATATGGACAGAGACCTTCCCATTCCCCAGGTCTCTGTGCCATTTACAGAACCTACTATTACTATTTATCCCTCAATATGGACAGAAACCTTCCCATTCCCAGGTCTGTGTCATTTACAGTAACCTACTATTACTATTTATCTCTCAATATGGACAGAAACCATATGGACCCATTCCCCAGGTCTGTGTTATTTACAGTAACCTACCATTACTATTTATCCCTCAATATGGACAGAAACCTTCCCATTCCCCAGGTTCTGTGTCCATTTACAGTAACCTACTATTACTATTTATCCCTCAATATGGACAGAAACCTTCCCATTCAGGCTTCTGTGTCATTTACAGTAACCTACTATTACTATTTATTCCCTCAATATGGACAGAAACCTTCCCATTCCCCAGGTCTCTGTGTCATTTACAGTAACCTACTATTACTATTTATCTCTCATATGGACAGAAACCTTCCCATTCCCCCAGGTTCTCTGTATCATTACAGTAACACTATTACTATTTATCCCTCAATATGGACAGAAACTTCCCATTCCCCAGGTCTGTGTCATTTACAGTAACCTACTATTACTATTTATCCCTCAATATGGACAGAAACCTTCCCATTCCCCTGGTCTGTGTCATTTACAGTAACCGACTATTACTATTTATCCCTCAATATGGACAGAAACCTTCCTATTCCCCAGGTCTCTGTGTCATTTACAGTAACCTACTATTACTATTTATCCCTCAATATGGACAGAAACCTTCCCATTCCCCAGGTCTCTGTGTCATTTACAGTAACCTACTATTACTATTTATCTCTCAATATGGACAGAAACCTTCCCATTCCCCAGGTCTCTGTGTCATTTACAGTAACCTACTATTACTATTTATCCCTCAATATGGACGAAACCTTCCCATTCCCCAGGTCTCTGTGTCATTTACAGTAACCTACTATCTCTCAATATGGACGAAACCTTCCCATTCCCCGGTCTCGTGTCATTTACAGTAACCTACTATTACTATTTATCCCTCAATATGGACAGAAAACTTCCCATTCCCCTGGTCTCTGTGTCATTTACGTAACCTACTATACTATTTATCCCTCAATATGGACGAAACTTCCCATTCCCCAGGTCTCTGTGTTATTTACAGTAACCTACTATTACTATTTATCCCTCAATATGGACAGAAACCTTCCCATTCCCCAGGTCTGTGTCATTTACAGTAACCTACTATTACTATTTATCCCTCAATATGGACAGAAACCTTCCCATTCCCCAGGTCTCTGTGTCATTTACAGTAACCTACTATTACTATTTATCCCTCAATATGGACAGAAACCTTCCCATTCCCCAGGTCTCTGTGTCATTTACAGTAACCTACTATTACTATTTATCCCTCAATATGGACAGAAACCTTCCCATTCCCCTGGTCTCTGTGTCATTTACAGTAACGCTACTATTACTATTTATCCCTCAATATGGACAGAAACCTTCCCATTCCCCAGTCTCTGTGTCATTTACAGTAACACTATTACTTTTATCCCTCATATGGACAGAAACCTTCCCATTCCGGTCTCTGTGTCATTACAGTAACCTAACTAGTACTATTATCCCTCAATATGGACAGAAACCTTCCCATTCCCCGGGTCTCTGTGTCATTTACAGTAACCCACTATTACTTTTATCCCTAATATGGACAGAAAACACTTCCCATTCCCAGGTCTCTGTGCATTTACAGTAACCTACTATTACTATTTATCCCTCAATATGGACAGAGACCTTCCATTCCCCAGGTCTCTGTCCATTTACAGTAACCTACTATTACTATTTATCCCTCAATATGGACAGAAACCTTCCCATTCCCCAGGTCTTGTGTCATTTACAGTAACCTACTATTATATTATCCTCATATGGACAAAACCATATACCCATTCCCAGTCGTTATTTTACAGTAACCTACCATTACTATTTATCCCTCAATATGGACAGAAACCTTCCATTCCCCCAGGTCTCTGTGTCATTTACAGTAACCTACTATTACTATTTATCCTCAATATGGACAGAAACCTTCCCATTCCCCAGGCTCTGTGTCATTTACAGTAACCTACTATACTATTTATCCCTCAATATGGACAGAAACCTTCCCATTCCCCAGTCTCTGTGTCATTACAGTACCTACTATTACTATTTATACCTCAATATGGACAGAAACTCCTCCCATTCCCCAGGTCTGTGTCATTTACAGTAACCTACTATTACTATTTATCCCTCAATATGGACAGAAACCTTCCCATTCCCAGGTCTCTGTGTCATTTACAGTAACCTACTATTACTATTATCTCCTCAATATGGACAGAAACCTTCCCATTCCCCAGGTCTCTGTTCATTTACAGTAACCTACTATTACTATTATCCCTCAATATGGACAGAAACCTTCCCATTCCCCAGGTCTGTGTCTTTACAGAACCTTACTATTACTATTTATCCCTTAATATGGACAGAAACTCCCATTCCTGGTCTGTGTCATTTACAGTAACCACTATTACTATTTATCCCTCAATATGGACAGAAACCCTTCCCATTCCCCGGTCTCGTGTCATTACAGTAAACTACTATTACTATTTATCCCTCAATATGGACAGAAACCTTCCCATTCCCCAGGTCTCTGTATCATTACACTAACCTACTATTACTATTTATCCCTCAATGGACAGAAACCTTCCCATTCCCCAGGTCTCTGTATCATTACACTAACCTACTATTACTATTTATTCCCTCAATATGGACAGAAACCTTCCCATTCCCCAGGTCTGTGGTTATTTACAGTAACCTACTATACTATTTATCCTCAATATGGACAGAAACCTTCCCATTCCCAGGTCTCTGTGTCATTATCAGTAACCTACTATTACTATTTATCCCTCAATATGGACAGAAACCTTCCCATTCCCAGGGTCTGTATCATTTACACTAACCTACTATTACTATTTATCCCTCAAAAAGGACAGAAACCTTCCCATTCCCCAGGTCTCTGTTCATTTACACTACCTACTATTACTTTATCCCTCAATAGGACAGAAACCTTCCATTCCCCGTCTGTGATTTACAGTAACCTATATTACTATTTATCCCTCAATTGGACAGAAACCTCCATTCCCCTGGTCTCTGTGTCATTTACAGTAACCTACTATTACTATTTATCCCTCAATATGGACAGAAACCTTCCCATTCCCCAGTTCTGTGTTATTTACAGTAACCTACTATTACTATTTATCTCTCAATATGGACAGAAACCTTCCCATTCCCCAGGTCTCTGTGTCATTTACAGTAACCTACTATTACTATTTATCCCTCAATATGGACAGAAACCTTCCCATTCCCCAGGTCTCTGTGTCATTTACAGTAACCTACTATTACTATTTATCCCTCAATATGGACAGAAACCTTCCCATTCCCCAGGTCTCTGTGTCATTTACAGTAACCTACTATTACTATTTATCTCTCAATATGGACAGAAACCTTCCCATTCCCCAGGTCTCTTTGCCATTTACAGTAACCTACTATTACTATTTATCCCTCAATATGGACAGAAACTTTCCCATTCCCCAGGTCTCTGTGTCATTTACAGTAACCTACTATTACTATTTATCTCTCAATATGACAGAAACCTTCCATTCCCCAGGTCTCTGTTCATTTACAGTAACCTACTATTACTATTATCCCTCAATATGGACAGAAACCTTCCCATTCCCCAGGTCTCTGTGTCATTTACAGTAACACTACTATTACTATTATCCCTCAAAATGGACAGAAACCTTCCCATTCCCCAGTCTCTGTATCATTTACATAACCTACTATACTATTATCCCTCAATATGGACATGAAACCTTCCCATTCCCCAGGTCTGTGTTTTTACAGTAACCTACTATTACTATTTATCTCTCAATATGGACAAAACCTTCCCATTCCCCGGTCTCTGTGTCATTTACAGTAACCTACTATTAATATTTATCCTCAATATGGACAGAAACCTCCCATTCCCCAGTTCTGTGTTATTTACAGTAACCTACTATTACTATTTATCTCTCAATGTGGACAGAAACCTTCCCATTCCCCAGGTCTCTGTGCTATTACAGTAACCTACTATTACTATTATCCTCAATATGGACAGAAACCTTCCCATTCCCAGGTCTTGTGTTCATTACAGTAACCTACTATTACTATTATCCCTCAATATGGACAGAAACCTTCCCATTCCCCAGGTCTCTTGTGTCATTTACAGTAACCTACTATTACTATTTACCCTCAATATGGACAGAAACCTTCCCATTCCCCAGGTCTCTGTGTCATTACAGTAACCTACTATTACTATTTATCCCTCAATATGGACAGAAACCTTCCCATTCCCCAGGTTCTGTGTTATTTACAGTAACCTATCATTACTATTTATCCCTCAATATGGACAGAAACCTTCCCATTCCCCAGTCTCTGTGTCATTTACAGTAACCTACTATACTATTTATCCCTCAATATGGACAGAAACCTTCCCATTCCCCAGGTTCTGTGTCATTTACCGTAACCTACTATTACTATTTATCCCTCAATAGGACAGAAACCTTCCCATTCCCCAGGTTCTCTGTGTCATTTACAGTAACCACTATACTATTTTATCTCTCAATATGGACAGAAACCTTCCATTCCCCAGGTCTCTGTGTCATTTACAGTAACCTAACTATTACATTTATCCCTCAATATGGACAGAAACTCCCTTCCCCAGGTCTCTGTGTCTTTACGTAACTACTATTTACTTATCCCCAATGGACAGAAACCTCCCATTCCCCAGGTCTCTGTGTCATTTACAGTAACCTACTATTACTATTTATCCCTCAATATGGACAGAAACCTTCCCATTCCCAGGTCTCTGTGTCATTACAGTAACCTACTATTACTATTATCCCTCAATATGGACAGAAACTTTCCCATTCCCAAGTTCTCGTGTCATTTACAGTAAACCTACTATTACTATTTATCTCTCAATATGGACAGAAACCTTCCCATTCCCCAGGTCTCTGTGTCATTTACAGTAACCTACTATTACTATTTATCCCTCAATGGACAGAAACCTTCCCATTCCCCAGGTCTCTGTGTCATTATAGTAACCTACTATTACTATTTATCCCTCAATATGGACAGAAACCTTCCCATTCCCCAGGTCTCTGTGTCATTTTAAGTACCTACTATATATTATCCCTCAATATGGACGACACCTTCCCATTCCCCAGGTCTCTGTGTCATTTACAGTAACCTACTATTACTATTATCCCTCAATATGGACAGAAACCTTCCCATTCCCCAGGCTCTGTGTCATTTACAGTAACCTACTAATTACTATTTATCCTCAATATGGACAGAAACCTTCCCATTCCCCAGGTCTCTGTGTCATTTACAGTAACCTACTATTACTATTTATCCTCAATATGGACAGAAACCTTCCCATTCCCCAGTCTCTGTGCATTTACAAACCTACTATCTCTCAATATGGACAGAAACCTTCCCATTCCCCGGTCTCTGTGTCATTACAGTAACCTACTATACCTATTTATCCCTCAATATGGACAGAAACCTTCCCATTCCCTGGTCTCTGTGTCATTTACAGTAACCTACTTACTATTTATCCCTCAATATGGACAGAAACCTTCCCATTCCCCAGGTCTCTGTGTCATTTACAGTAACCTACTATTACTATTTATCCTCAATATGGACCGACCTTCCCATTCCCCAGGTCTCTGTGTCATTACAGTAACCTACTATACTATTTATCCCTCAATATGGACAGAAAACCTTCCCATTCCCCAGGTCTCTGTGCATTTACAGTAACCTACTATTACTATTATCCCTCAATATGGACAGAAACCTTCCCATTTCCCTGGTCTCTGTGTCATTTACAGTACCTACTATTACTATTTATCCCTCAATATGGACAGAAACCTTCCCATTCCCCTGGTCTCTGTGTCATTTACAGTAACCACTATACTATTTATCCTCAATATGGACAGAAACCTTCCCATTCCCCAGGTCTCTGTGTCATTTACAGTAACCTACTATTACTATTTCTCCTCAATATGGACAGAAAACCTTCCCCTTCCCAGGGTCTCTGTGTCATTTACAGTAACCTACTATTACTATTTATCCCTCAATATGGACAGAAAACCTTCCCATTCCCCGTGTCTCGTGTCATTTACAGTAACCTACTATTACTATTTATCCCTCAATATGGACGAAAACCTTCCCATTCCCCGGTTCTTGTGTCATTTACAGTAACCTACTATACTATTTATCCCTCAATATGGACAGAAACCTTCCCATTCCCCGGGCTCTGTGTCATTTAAAGTAACCTACTATTACTATTTATCCCTCAATATGGACAGAAACCTTCCCATTCCCAGGTCTCTGTGCCATTTCAGTAACTACTATTACTATTTATCCCTCAATATGGACAGAGACCTTCCCATTCCCAGGTCTCTGTGCATTACAAGTAACCTACTATTACTATTTATCCCTCAATATGGACAGAAACCTTCCCATTCCCAGGTCTGTGTCATTTACAGTAACCTACATTACTATTTATCTCTCAATATGGACAGGAAACCATATGACCCATCCAGGTTGTGTTATTTACAGTAAACCTACCATTACTATTTATCCCTCAAATATGGACAGAAACCTTCCCATTCCCCAGGTCTCGTGTTGTCATTTACAGTAACTATTATTATATTTATCCCTCAATATGGACAGAAACCTTCCCATTCCCCAGGTCTCTGTTCATTTTACAGAACCTACTATTACTATTTACCTCAATATGGACAGAAAACCTTCCATTCCCCAGGTCTCTGTGTCATTTACAGTAACTACTATTACTATTTATCTCTCAATATGGACAGAAACCTTCCCATTCCCCAGGTCTCTGTCATTACAGTAACCTAATATTACTATTATCCCTCAATATGGACAGAGAAACCTTCCCATTCCCCAGGTCTGTGTCATTTACAGTAACCTATATTACTATTTATCCCTCAATATGGACAGAAACCTTCCCATTCCCCGGTTCTGTGTCATTTACAGTAACCGACTATTACTATTTATCCCTCAATATGGACAGAAACCTTCCTATCCCCAGGTTCTGTGTCATTTACAGTAACCACTATTACTATTATC
This sequence comes from Hymenochirus boettgeri, assembly GCA_019447015.1. Lineage (NCBI taxonomy): Eukaryota > Metazoa > Chordata > Amphibia > Anura > Pipidae > Hymenochirus > Hymenochirus boettgeri. Next base: position 113,368 of record JAACNH010000425.1, read on the forward strand.
CCTCAATATGGACGAAAACCTTCCCATTCCCCAGGTCTCTGTGTCATTTACAGTAACCTACTATTACTATTTATCCCTCAATATGGACAGAAACCTTCCCATTCCCAGGTCTCTGTGTCATTTACAGTAACCTTACTATCCTCAATATGGACAGAAACCTTCCCATTCCCCGGGTCTCTGGTCATTGACGTAACCTACTATTACTATTTATCCTCATATGGACAGAAACCTTCCCATTCCCCTGGTCTCTGTGTCATTACAGTAACCTACTATTACTATTATCCTCAATATGGACAGAAACCTTCCCATTCCCCAGGTCTCTGTGTCATTTACAGTTAACTACTATTACTATTTATCCCTCAATATGGACAGAAACCTTCCCATTCCCCAGGGTCTCTGTGTCATTTACAGTAACCTACTATTACTTTATCCCTCAATATGACAGGAACAGAAACCTTCCCATTCCCCAGGTCTCTGTGCCATTTACAGTAAACCTACTATTACTATTATCCCTCAATATGGACAGAGACCTTCCCATTCCCAGGTATCTGGGTCATTTACAGTAACCTACTATTATATTTATCCCTCATATGGACCAGAAACCTTCCATTCCCATGGTCTCTGTGGTCATTTACAGTAACCGACTATTACTATTTATCTCTCAATATGGACAGGAAACCTTCCCATTCCCCGGTTCTGTGTCATTACAGTAGAACCTACCATTACTATTTATCCCTCAATAGGACAGGAAACCTTCCCATTCCCCGGTCTCTGTGTCATTTACAGTAACCTATATACTATTATCCCTCAATAGGACAGAAACCTTCCCATTCCCCAGGTCTCTGTGTCATTTACAGTAAACCTACTATTACTATTTATCCCTCAATATGGACAGAAACTTCCCATTCCCAGGTCTCTGTGTCATTTACAGTAAAACCTACTATTACTATTTATCCCTCAATATGGACAGAGACTTCCCATTCCCCAGGTCTCTGTGCATTTACAGTAACCTACTATTACTATTTATCCCTCAATAGGACAGAAAACCTTCCCATTCCCAGGTCTGTGTCATTACAGTAACCTACTTACTATTTATCTCTCAATAGGACAGAAACACTTCCCATTCCCAGTCTGTGTCATTTACAGTAACCTACATTACTATTTATCCCTCAATATGGACAGAAACCTTCCCATTCCCCAGGTCTCGTGTCATTTACAGTAACCTACTATTACTATTTTACCTCAATATGGACAGAAACCTTCCCATTCCCCAGGTCTCGGGTCATTTAACAGTAACCTACTATACTATTATCCCTCAATATGGACAGAAACCTTCCATTCCCAGGTCTCTGTGTCATTTACAGACCTACTATTACTATTATCCCTCAATATGGGACAGAAACCTTCCCATTCCCCAGGTCTGTGTCATTACAGTAACCTACTAATTAATATTATCCCTCAATAGGACAGAAACCTTCCCATTCCCCAGGTCTCTGTGTCATTTAACAGTAACTACTATACTATTTATCCTCCAATATGGACAGAAACCTTCCCATTCCCCAGGTCTCTGATTCATTTACAGTAACCTAATATTACTATTATCCCTCAATATGGACAGAAACCTTCCCATTCCCAGGTCTGTGTATTTAAGTAACCTACTATTACTATTTATCCCTAATATGGACGGAAAACCTTCCCATTCCCTGGTACTGTCATTTACAGTAAACGACTATTACTATTTATCCCTCAATATGGACAGAAAACCTTCCATTCCCCAGGTCTCGTGTCATTTACAGTAACCTACTATTACTTTATCCCTCAATATGGACAGAAACCTCCATTCCCAGGTCTTCTGTATCATTACACTAAAACCTACTATTACTATTTATCCCTCAAAATGGACAGAAACCTTCCATTCCCCAGGTCTCGTGTCATTTACAGTAACCTACTATACTATTTATCCCTCAATATGGACAGAAACTTCCCATTCCCAGGTCTGTGTTATTTACAGTAACCACTATTACTATTTATCTCTCAATATGGACAGAAAACCTTCCCATCCCCAGGTCATCTGTGTCATTTACAGAACCTACTATACTATTTATCCCTCAATATGGACAGAAACCTTCCCATTCCCCAGGTCTCTGTCAATTTACAGTAACCTACTATTACTATTATTCCCTCAATATGGACAGAAACCTTCCCATTCCCCAGGTCTCTGTCATTTACAGTAACCTACTATTACTATTTATCCCTCAATATGGACAGAACCTTCCATTCCCCAGGTCTGTGTATTTACAGTAACCTACTATTACTATTTATCCCTCAATATGGACAGAAACCTTCCCATTCCCAGGTCTCTGTGTCATTTACAGTAACCTACTATTACTATTATCCCTCAATATGGAACAGAAACCTTCCCATTCCCCAGGTTCTGTGTCTATTACAGTAACCTACTATTACATTTTATCCTCTCAATATGGACAGAAACCTTCCCATTCCCCAGGTCTCTGTGTCATTTACAGTAACCTACTATACTATTTATCCCTCAATATGGACAGAAACCTTCCCATTCCCCAGGTCTCTGTGTCATTTACAGTAACCTACTATTACTATTTATCCCCAATATGGACAAGAAACCTTCCCATTCCCCAGGTCTCTGTGTCATTACAGTAACCTACTATTACTATTTATCCTCTCAATATGGACAGAAACCTTACATTCCCCAGGTCTCTGTGTGCATTACAGTAACCTACTATTACTATTATCCTCAATATGGACAGAAAACTTCCCATTCCCCAGGTCTCTGTTCATTACAGTAACCTACTATACTATTTATCTCTCAATATGGACAGAAACCTTCCCATTCCCCTGGTCTCTGTGTCATTTACAGTACCATATATACTATTATCCTCAATATGGACAGGAAACCTTCCCATTCCCCAGGTCTCTGTGTCATTTACAGTAACCTACTATTACTATTATCCCTCAAAATGGACAGAAAACCTTCCCATTCCCAGGTCTCTGTGATCATTTACAGTAACCTACTATTACTATTATCCTAAATGGACAGAAACCTTCCCATTCCCAGGTCTGTGTTATTTACAGTAACCTCTATTACTATTTATCCTCTCAATATGGACAGAAACCTTCCCATTCCCCTGGTTCTGGTCATTTACAGTAACCTACTATTACTATTTATCCCTCAATATGGACAGAAACCTTCCCATTCCCCAGTTCTGTTCATTTACATACACTACTATTACTATTATCTCTCAATGTGGACAGAAACCTTCCCATTCCCCAGGTTCTGTGTCATTTACAGTAACCTACTATTACTATTATCCCTCAATATGGACAGAAACCTTCCCATTCCCCAGGTCTGTGTCATTTACAGTAACCTACTATTACTATTTATCCCTCAATATGGACAGAAACCTTCCCATTCCCCAGGTCTCTGTGTCATTTACAGTAACCTACTATTACTATTTATCTCTCAATATGGACAGAAACCTTCCCATTCCCCAGGTCTCTGTGTCATTTACAATAACCTACTATTACTATTTATCCCTCAATATGGACAGAAACTTCCCATTCCCCAGGTCTCTGTGTCATTTACAGTAACCTACTATTACTATTTATCCTCAATATGGACAGAAACCTTCCCATTCCCAGGTCTCGTGTCATTTACAGTAACCTACTATTACTATTTATCCTCAATATGGACAGAAACCTTCCCATTCCCCAGGTCTCTGTGTCATTTACAGTAACCTACTATTACTATTTATCCCTCAATATGGACAGAAAACCTTCCCATTCCCCAGGTCTCTGTGTCATTTACAGTAACACATTTATATTTATCCCTCAATATGGACAGAAACCTTCCCATTCCCCAGGTCTCTGTGTCATTTACAGAACTACTATTACTATTTATCCCTCAATATGGACAGAAACCTTCCCATTCCCCAGGTCTCTGTGTCATTTACAGTAACCTACTATTACTATTTATCCCTCAATATGGACAGAAACCTTCCATTCCCCAGGTCTCTGTGTCATTTACAGTAACCTACTATTACTATTATCCTCAATATGGACAGAAACCTTCCCATTCCCAGGTCTCTGTTGTCATTTACAGTAACCTACTATTACTATTTATCCTTCAATATGGACAGAAACCTTCCCATTCCCCAGGTCTCTGTGTCATTTACAGTAACCTACTATTAATATTATCCTCAATATGGACAGGAAACCTTCCCATTCCCAGGTCTCTGTGTCATTTACAGTAACCTACTATTATATTTATCCTATCAATATGGACAGAAACCTTCCATTCCCCAGGTCTCTGGTGTCATTTACAGTAACCTACTATACTATTTATCCCTCAATATGGACAGAAACCTTCCCATTCCCAGGTCTCTGTGTCATTACAGTAACCTACATTACTATTATCCCTCAATATGGACAGAAACCTTCCCATTCCCCAGGTCTGTGTGTATTTTACAGAGAACCTACTATTACTATTTATCCTCAATATGGACAGAAACCTTCCCATTCCCAGGTCGTGTCATTTACAGTAACCTACTATTACTATTTATCCCTCAATATGGACAGAAACCTTCCCATTCCCAGGTCTGTTGTCATTTACAGTAACCTACTATTACTATTTATCCTCAATATGGACAGAAAACCTTCCCATTCCCCAGGTCTCTGTGTCATTTACAGTAACCACTATACTATTTATCCCTCAATATGGACAGAAACCTTCCATCCCAGGTCTCGTGTTATTACAGAACCTACTATACTATTATCCCTCAATATGGACAAACCTTCCATCCCCAGGTCTGTGTCATTACAGTAACCTACTATTACTATTTATCACTCAATATGGACAGAAACCTTCCCATTCCCCAGGTTCTCTGTCATTTACAGTAACCTAATTACTATTTATCCCTCAATATGGACAGAAACCTTCCCATTCCCCGGGTCTCTGTGTCATTTACAGTAACCTACTATTACTATTTATCCCTCAATATGGACAGAAACCTTCCCATTCCCCGGGTCTCTGTGTCATTTACAGTAACCTACTATTACTATTTATCCCTCAATATGGACAGAAACCTTCCCTTCCCCGGTCTCTGTTCATTTACAGTAACCTACTATTACTATTTATCTCAATATGGACAGAAACCTTCCCATCCCCAGGTCTCGTGTTCATTTACAGTAACCTACTATTACTATTTATCCCTCAATATGGACAAGAAACCTTCCATTCCCAGGGTCTCGTGTCATTTACAGTAACCTACTATTACTATTTATCCCTCAATATGGACAGAAACCTTCCCATTCCCCGGTCTCGTGTCATTTACAGTAACCTACTATACTATTATCCCTCAATATGGACAGAAACCTTCCCATTCCCCGGTCTCTGTGTCATTTACAGTAACCTTACTTTACATTTATCCTCAATATGGACAGAAAACCTTCCCATTCCCAGGTCTCTGTGTCATTTACAGTAACCTACTATTACTATTTATCCCCAATATGGACAGAAACCTTCCCATTCCCCAGGTCTCTGTGTCATTTACAGTAACCTACTATTACTATTTATCTCTCAATATGGACAGAAACCTCCATTCCCCAGGTCTCTGTGCCATTTACAGTAACCTACTATTACTATTTTATCCTCAATATGGACAGGAAACCTCCCATTCCCCGGTCTGTGTCATTTACAGTAAACTACTATTACTATTATCTCTCAATATGGACAGAAACCTTCCCATTCCCCAGGTCTGTGTTCATTTACAGTAACCTACTATTACTCTTTATCCCTCAATATGGACAGAAAAACCTTCCCATCCCCAGGTCTCTGTGTCATTTACAGTAACCTACTATATATTTATCCTCAATATGGACAGAAACCTTCCATTCCCCAGGTCTCTGTGTCATTACAGTAACTACTATTACTATTTATCCCTCAATATGGACAGAAACCTTCCCATTCCCCAGGTCTCTGGTCATTTACAGTACCTACTATTACTATTATACTCAATATGGACAGAAACCTTCCCATTCCCCAGGTCTATGTCATTTACAGTAACCTACTATTATATTATCCCTCATGGACAGAAACCTTCCCATTCCCCAGGTCTGTGTCATTACAGACCTACTATTACTATTTACCCTCAATATGGACAGAACCTTCCCATTCCCCTGGTCTGTGTCATTACAGTAACCACTATTACTATTTATCCCTCAAATGGACAGAAACCTTCCATTCCCAGGTCTCTGTGTCATTTACAGTAACTACTATACTATTTATCCCCAATATGGACAGAAACCTTCCCATTCCCCAGGTCTCTGGTCATTTACAGTAACCTATATACATTTATCCCTCAATATGGACAGAAACCTTCCCATTCCCCAGGTCTCTGTGCATTTACAGTAACTATACTATCTCTAAATATGGACAGAAACCTCCCATTCCCCAGGTCTCTGTGTCATTTACAGAACCTACTATTACTATTATCCCTCAATATGGACAGAAAACCTTCCCATTCCCCTGGTCTCTCTGTGTCATTACAGAACTACATTACTATTATCCTCAATATGGACAGAAACCTTCCCATTCCCCAGGTCTTGTGTCATTTACAGTAACCTACTATTATATTATCCCTCAATATGGACAGAAACCTTCCCATCCCCAGGTCTCTGTGCCATTTACAGTAACCTCTATTACTATTTATCCCTCAATATGGACAGAAACCTTCCCATTCCCCAGGTCTCTGTGCCATTTACAGTAACCTACTATTAATATATCCCTCAATATGGACAGAAACCTCCCATTCCCCAGGTCTCTGTGTCATTACAGTAACCTACTATTACTATTTCCTCCAATATGGACAGAAACCTTCCCATTCCCCAGGTTCTGTGTCATTTACAGTAAACCGACTCTTACTATTTATCCCTCAATATGGACAGAAACCTTCCCATTCCCCAGGTCCTGTGTCATTTACAGTAACTACTATTACTATTTATCCCTCAATATGGACAGAAACCTTCCCATTCCCCGGTCTCTGTGTCATTTACAGTAACTAATATACTATTTATCCCTCAATATGGACAGAAACCTTCCCATTCCCCGGTCTCTGTGTCATTTACAGTAACCTACTATTACTATTTATCCCTCAATATGGACAGAAACCTTCCCATTCCCAGGTCTCGGTCATTTACAGTAACCTACTTATTTACTATTTATCCCTCAATATGGACAGAAACCTTCCCATTCCCCAGGTCTCTGTTCCATTTACAGTAACCTATATTACTATTATCCCTCAATATGGACAGAAACCTTCCCATTCCCCAGGTCTGTGTCATTTACAGTAACCTACTATTACATTATCTCTCAATATGGACAGAAACCTTACCCATTCCCCAGGTCTGTGTTTTTACAGTAACTACTATTACTATTATCCCTCAATATGGACAGAAACCTTCCATTCCCCAGGTCTCTGTGTCATTTACAGAACCTACTATTACTATTTATCCCTCATTGGACAGAAACCTTCCCATTCCCCAGGTCTCTGTGTCATTTACAGTAACCTACTATTACTATTTATTCAATATGGACAGAAACCTTCCCATTCCCCAGGTCTGTGTATTTACAGTAACTACTATTACTATGTATCCCTCAATATGGACAGAAACCTTCCCATTCCCCAGGTCTGTGTCATTTACAGTAACCTACATTACTATTTATCCCTCAATATGGACAGAAACCTTCCATTCCCCAGGTCTCTGGTCATTTACAGTAACCTACTATTACTATTTATCTCTCAATATGGACAGAAACCTTCCATTCCCCAGGTCTCTGTATCATTACAGAACCTACTATTACTATTTATCCCTCAATATGGACAGAAACCTTCCCATTCCCCAGGTCTGTGTCATTTACAGTACTACTATTAATATTTATCCTAATATGGACAGAAACCTTCCCATTCCCGGCTGTGTTATTTACAGTAACCGCTATTACTATTATCCTCAATATGGACAGAAACCTTCCCATTCCCCAGGTCTCGTGTCATTACAGTAACCACTATTTACTATTTATCCTCAATATGGACAGAAACCTTCCCATTCCCCAGGTCTCTGGATTTACAGTAACTACTATTACTATTTATCCCTCAAAATGGACAGAAAACTTCCCATTCCCCAGGTCTCTGGTCATTTACAGCTAACCTAATTTACTATTATACCTCAATATGGAAGAAACCACCTCCCATTCCCCAGGTCTGTGTCATTACAGAACCTACTATTACTATTTATCCTCTCAATATGGACAGGAAACCTCCCATTCCCCGGTCTCTGTGTCATTTACAGTACATACTATTACCTATTTATCCCATCATAGGACAGAAACCTTCCCATTCCAGGTCTCTGTTCATTACATAACCTACTATTAACTATTTATCCTCAAAATGGACAGAAACCTTACCATTCCCCAGTCTCTGTATCATTGAACTAACCTACTATACTATTTATCCCTCAATATGGCAAGAAACCTTCCCATTTCCCAGGTCTGTGTTATTACAGTAACCTACTATTACTATTATCCCCTCAATATGGACAGAAACTTCCCATTCCCCATGGTATCTGTGCATTTACAGTAACCTACTATTACATTTTATCCCTCAATATGGACAGAAACCTTCCCATTACCAGGTTCGTGTATTTACAGTAACTCACTATTACTATTTATCTCTCAATAGGACAGAAACCTTCCCATCCCCAGGTTTGTGTCATTTACAGTAACCTACTTATTACATATTATCCCTCAATATGGACAGAAAAACCTTCCATTCCCCAGGCTCGTGTGTCATTTACAGTAACCTATATTACATTTATCCTCAATATGGACAGAAACCTTACCCATCCCCAGGTCTCTGGGTCATTTCAGTAACTACTAGTACTATTTTATTCTCTCAATATGGACAGAAACTTCCCATTCCCCAGGTCTCTTTGCATTTACAGTAACCTACTAATATTCCCTCAATATGGACAGAAACTTTCCCATTCCAGGTCTCTGTGTCATTTACAGTAACCTACATTACTATGTATCCTCAATATGGACAGAAACCTTCCCATTCCCCAAGGTCTTGGTCATTGTCAGTAACTACTATTACTATTTATCCCTCAATATGGACAGAAAGCTTCCCATTCCCAGGTCTCGTGTAATTTACAGTAACCTACTAATTACATTTATCCCTAAAATGGACAGAAACCTTCCCATTCCCCAGGTCTCTGATCATTTTACACTAACCTACTATTAATTGTATCCCTCAATAGGACAGAAACCTTCACCATTCCAGGTCTGTGTTATTACAGTACCTCTATTACTATTGATCTCTAATAGGACAGAAACATCACATCCCCTGGTTCTTCTGTTCATTTACAGTAACCCCTACTATACATTATACACCAATATGGACAGAAACCTTCCCATCCCCAGTCTGGTTATTTACGGACCTATATTACTTTTTATTTCAATGTGGACAGAAACCTTCCATCCCAGGTCTCTGTGTCATTTACGAACATACTATACATTTACCTCAATAGGACAGAAACGGCCTTCTCCTGTCAAAGTTGCCGCTGGCGAGCACAGCCTCAGACTCCCTCAGTGTGTGAGGAAGCACAGGAAGTCCCTCCTCCTCTCGCTGTGTGAAGTCCTGACAGAAGAAGGTCAGGGAATCGTACAGCCCTTCTTTCCCACTATGTGAAAAAGCCTTTTTCAGGCAGAGTTCGCACTCTCCTGAAAAAGCTGTTTCCACAAGTTTTTCTGTAGGGGGGGAGTGCCCACGGCAACCACTACTGGCGGGCTATGCAGCCGCTAGTGGACGGCTTGTGCATCTTCGGTGGGCGGGCCATGGCAACCCGCGGGGGGGCCCATGGGGCTGTAAGAGAATGGGGCAGGGGGCCTGCAACTGGAGTGACCTATTTGGTCCATAGTGGGAGTTTTTGTAAATTCTTTTAAACTATGGAAAATAACATGAAAAATACAATGCAAAATTCAGGAGATCAATTCCTATCAATTTAACCTAAAGTCATTTTCGACCACAGTTCCCCTTTAAAGGTAGATGTGCCCTTTTTAATAAGGCCTCTTTTTTTGGAATCACAGTTTCCAAATGGTGAAGCAGTCCGACCGGGCGATATGGACTGTGCCCACTGTGGCAATTTATATCCCTGGGTGAGATCCATCCATTTTTGTGTGCTATTTGACTGAATCACCTATATACTGTTACCTCAGTGAGCCGTGTGGTTGCTTTTTTGCCCGGTACACTTGCACTATATGAGTTGTGGAACTGATCTACTTACAAGCCACATAGCCTGTCCCTGCTACGCTCGTGCTATATATGTGAGGATACATAAACATGGATTCCTTTCTTACGCTGTGGCCTCTACCATACATATTTTTGTGCCACAGCTTGACTTGGTCCTGACCCATATTCCCTTTTTAGGGGGGTTTTTTTTTTTTTTCACTGCGCAATGAATTTTTAATGTTTTATTTATATGTCGGTTGGTTTTCTTTTTTCTATGTTGAATAAAGATGATGTTTTGTATAAACGATATCGTTATCAGTGTTCACTACGGGTACTTATTTTTCGAGGCGATTTGTCCTCAATAAACTTTATTTTGGTGCCTTATATGCATTACTTGAGTGCCTTGTGGGCTTTGGGCCCACTTGTTTAAACCTGGGTCTTTCTTTTTTCCTCCTTCTTGATCCTTCTTTTTTCTTTTTGCTTCGTCTTATTTCTTTTTTCTTACTATAATTCCTCTTTACTGTTTCCCTTTACTTATGACTAATTTTGTTTATATCTTTTCCAGTATTTGCCACCCACGATAGGTGTTTCTCTGCTGCCTACATATCCCATTATGTTTGATATCTACATATATATATTTTGAAGAATGGGTGAAGCCATTGAAAATGTATATAATGTGAGGAATGGTGCCCTGCAAACGTTCATCATCATGGCTACCCTAAAATCCCTATGGTTTTGTACTTCTTCTAAATAAAGGGAGGTTGCAATGCCTGTTCTGTTTATTGTTTTCCGATTGTGCTTAAAGTGCTTAATGGGTCTTGAAAAATGGAGAAGGCCTTCGTCCATAGAAATGCTTTAAACTTGTTCCATTAGGATAACTTTGATTCTGCCCCAGACCTGTGTATATGGTATGTTGCCCACGGATCTGCAGGAACTAGGGGCATTTAGATGAATGGTTTTATACTGAGCAAGAGTTTATATATTATATAGTTGGCCAGGCAGGTGTTCTGAACTATTAAAATTAGGCCTCTCATGTAAAATAACTGTAGGATTCTGTTTTATTCAAGAAGCTGTGTTTTTTGGTGTTGCTTAGTCTTGTAAATTGGCTTTAGTACGCAGTTGCTGCTGCAACCACAAGAGGAAGCCTTTGAATTAATAGTACTCGGCAACTGCTTTACCAGACTGATAACACGCATCCGCCCTGATCCAAGTCGAAACAGTGGATTGGCCACAAAATTTTTTTCTCCAGTGGGCTCCAATATTGAACAATTGTCCTCACACAAGCCGCTCTCTACAGTAGATATCCAATGTTATGTCAACTATGACAACTTCTCTACAGACAATTATCACTTTTCCAGAATCTCTCCCCATGTGTCTAAAAATGAAAAGTGCCCATGGTACTCTAACCGCTAGGTCCTACCCTCTGGGCATACCTTAGATTGCGTGATATACTACGCTAAGGACTAGGACACACTGTGGCGAAAATAGATTCCCGCCATTTTCCTGATGTGCATGCAATTGCTCGTCCGTTGTCGCGTTTTGGGTAACCGCTTGCCTCACCATTTTTTGGGCGTTTAACACAATCCGTGCGATAACACCGCGTATTTTGTGCGCATTCTGTGCGTTGCAGTGCTACCTCAGCCTAAGTAGCAATAGCCAATATGTTCCCGCTCCCTCTGGTTGGACCTAGCCAACTGGAAGACCCCTCTGCACGAATGGGGTGGAGCCTGAATTTATGAGGGCAAACTTAAAGAGGAACTGTGGTCCAAAATGACTTAGGTAAAGTGAGGAATTGCTCTCGCTAAGAGTTTTGGCAATTTATTTTCCATTGTTTTTTTACATAGTTTGAGATATTTACATTTGTTTGTGAAATGGCCGCCCCATCCCAATCACCAGGTCCCCTGCACTTCCTCTTCCTTCTCTGAAACCTGTCAGTCGATCTGCCCTTTGTCTCCAATCCCCTTTACATCCCCCTGGTCCCTCCCACTCATTTGACGCCCAGGGTCCCTCTATTGCAGGCCCCCTTGGCTCATTTCCTTACAGACCCAAGGTGGCCCGCCCACACGTGGTGCCTAAGCCCCGCCTACTCATGGGTGCCTAGCCCACCGCTCACAAAGGCGCTATATCTAAAAAGGCGCACATGGCTCTTTTCGTTAATTGCGGAAGATACGAACGTTACGTACGGAACTTCTAATATCTACACTATCATGGTGACTATTGTTTGCTGTTTGTACAGATTCCTTTCAATTATGAGGATTACGATAATTGGTAAACTTTTCGTCCGCTGCAATCATACAAAAATTATCTAACGTGTGTACGCTCTTTACTTAGCAAACAATGCCAGCTGCCACGGTAAGTAGATATTGCAATGTATAAAAGGGGCATAGATTCAAGAAGAGTGGAAAAAAACCTCCCCATTATCCCTCATTACAAAGCACTGGTAATCCACATTTGGAATATGTGAAGCCGGTTTGGCATTCCATTTATACAATGGCATCTTGGAATGGAAATAGGGAATAGAGGGGCTTGACTTGCGACAGATTAGGGCTGTTAATAACTGGGCGAATCGACGGCATGAGCGGAGATATGATCACTTTATGTCAATATATTAATTGGCCATACATGAACTCCTATGCTTTGTTTACTAAATAATCATATCGCGGAAACGTGGACATCCTTTAGGTTGGAAGAAAAGAAGTTTTCCATCTTCAGGAAAGGTTTCTTTACAGTGAGCTAATGGCGGGCACTAACATTACTACAATGGTTAAATGGTTTTTTCCAAGTGCTATGAGCATCTAACGGTAGCGACTCTCTCTGCATTGCCCTGTAAGATTCCTAAACAGTTTGGCACTAATGTGAATGGATAAAACGAATTGTAAACAATACATATGTTCTGGGTTACATATCTACCGGTTCACTAATTTAAACGACCGTGTAGTACCATTACGATTGAGTTTACTATATTAACCATACGATAGCGGGTTAGTTTTACTACGGCTTATTATTGTACTTGCCATCAAAATGTAACGGTGGTTGTACTTTTACGAAAACCCCGGATAGGAACTATCAGGGAGATTCCAATAAAAGTTCTAATCTTTACATGGTGCTAATTTTGCCCCACCAATTTATATATTTTGACCTTTAAAGGGCATGTCACCCTTATAAAACTTTTTGGACAATGCGGGGATACCCTCCCACCCCCAAACGCTATATTCATTACCTATACATCGTTGTCAATCTGTACTTACACCTCCTCGATCCGGCGCTGTTGCTGGTCCAGCTTCCCTGCCCCTCCGAAACTGCAAGCTGGGCCGGACGCGTAGCCGTCGGCTGACTTCACTGTAGACGCGCAGGATCGAGGAGGTGGGGATGAGAATAGGGGCGGAGGAGGGGATGAGGGAGTGTAAATAGAGCTGACAACGTTTTTTTTTTAAGCAATGAATATAGCGGTTGTGTGGAGGGTATCCCCTGCATTGTCACAAAAGCTTTTATAGCTTCATTACTTCCTGGATGGAGTGATCGTGAGGGACGGAAGTGGAGAGGGGGGGAAATGGCTCTACTGCGCATGCCTCATACTTGATGAGACTAGCCAAGATACAGGCACAGGAAGAGGCACTGACACTCCTAAAACCCGCAGTTTTTCCTGCACTTAAAGAGGCATAACAGGAGAACCACAAGTAGCAGGGTGTACGGTAAGGATTTTTTTCTTTTGTACAGTGGGGCCAGTAGTTTTGGTAAAATTTTAGTGTGGGGGGTGGACAGCCCTTTATCTCCTTGATGACATCAGTAATCAGGTTTCACTTTGGAAAAATTTACCCATTGAGTACTATGGATCTGTACTCAGGAGATAATAAGGCCCCTTGGTACCACATTAGGTGCTGCTATGAGCGTAATACATCAGCTGAACCAATAGTTCTCTCTGAATTCACCTGTTAGGTTGTAAAACTCTTTTTGTCTCAATGTGAATGGATAAACTAAATTCTAAACTGCTACATATATGGGCCCTTATAAAGGTCTGGCATCGCTATTTGCTACACCTTACCTTAACATTGTATTTTTAATCAAGCAAGTATACAAGACCTTATCACTAGAGATGTTCGAAAACGGACCCTGCAGTCTAAAAGAGAAAAAATTCTAAAGTTTTTCTGTCCATATTGGAGGGATAAATATATAGTAGGTTACTGTAATGGCACAGAGACCTGGGGAATGGGAAGGTTTTCTGTCCATATTGAGGGAAAAATAGTAATAGGTTACTGTAAATACACAGAGACCTGGGGAATGGGAAGTTTCTGTCCATATTGAGGATAAATAGTAATAGTAGGTACTGTAAATACACAGAGACCTGGGAATGGGAAGTTTCTGTCCATATTGAGGGATAAATATATAGTAGGTTACTGTAAATGACACAAGACCTGGGAATGGAAGGTTTCTGTCCTATTGAGGATAAATAGTAATAGTAGGTTACTGTAAATGACACAGAGACCTGGGGAATGGAAGGTTTCTGTCCATATTGAGGATAAATAGTAATAGTAGGTTACTGTAAATGACACAGAGACCTGGGAATGGGAAGGTTTCTGTCCATATTGAGGGATAATAGTAATAGTAGGTTACTGTAAATGACACAAGACCTGGGGAATGGAAGGTTTTCTGTCCATATTGAGGGATAATAGTAATAGTAGGTTACTGTAATGACACAGAGACCTGGGGAATGGGAAGGTTTTTTCTGTCCATATTGAGGGATAAATAGTAATAGTAGGTTACTGTAAATGACACAGAGACCTGGGGAATGGGAAGGTTTCTGTCCATATTGAGGATAATAAGTAATAGTAGGTTACTGTAAATGATACAAGACCTGGGAATGGGAAGTTTCTGTCCATATTGAGGGATAAATAGTAATAGTAGGTTACTGTAAATGACACAGAGACCTGGGGAATGGGAAGGTTTCTGTCCATATTGAGGGATAAATAGTAATAGTAGTTACTGTAAATGACACAAGACCTGGGAATGGGAAGGTTTCTGTCCATATTGAGGAAAAAGTAATAGTAGGTTACTGTAAATGACACAGAGACCTGGGGAATGGGAAGGTTTCTGTCCATATTGAGGGAATAATAGTAATAGTAGGTTACTGTAATGACACAGAGACCTGGGGAATGGGAAGGTTTTCTGTCCTATTGAGGTAAATAGTAATAGTAGGTTACTGTAAATGACAAGAGCCCTGGGAATGGGAAGGTTTCTGTCCATATTGAGGGATAAATAGTAATAGTAGGTTACTGTAAATGACACAGAGACCTGGGGAATGGGAAGTTTTCTGTCATATTGAGGGATAATAAGTATAGTAGTTACTGTAAATGCACAGAGACCTGGGGAATGGGAAGGTTTCTGTCCATATTGAGGATAATAGTAATAGTAGGTTACTGTAAATGACACGAGACCTGGGGAATGGGAAGGTTTCTGTCCATATTGAGGGATAAATAGTAATAGTAGGTTCTGTAAATGGCACAGAGACCTGGGAATGGGAAGGTTTCTGTCCATATTGAGGGATAAATATAATAGTAGGTTACTGTAATGACACAGAGACCTGGGGAATGGGAAGTTTCTGTCCATATTGAGGGATAAATAGTAATAGTAGGTTACTGTAAATGACACAGAGACCTGGGGAAGGGAAGGTTTCTGTCCATATTGAGGGATAAATAGTAATAGTAGGTTACTGTAAATGACACAGAGACCTGGGGAATGGGAAGGTTTCTGTCCATATTGAGGAGATAATTAATAGTAGGTTACTGTAAATGACACAGAGACCGGGGAATGGAAGGTTTCTGTCCTATTGGGGATAAATAGTAATAGTAGGTTACTGTAAATGACACAGAGACCTGGGAATGGGAAGGTTTCTGTCCATATTGAGGATAAATAGTAATAGTAGGTTACTGTAAATGACACAGAGACCTGGGAATGGGAAGGTTTCTGTCCATATTGAGGATAATAGTAATAGTAGGTTACTGTAAATGAACACAGAGCCTGGGGAATGGGAAGTTTCTGTCCATATTGAGGATAAATAGTAATAGTAGGGTTACTGTAAATGACACAGAGACCTGGGAATGGGAAGGTTTCTGTCCATATTGAGGGATAAATAGTAATAGTAGGTTACTGTAAATGACACAGAGACCTGGGAATGGAAGGTTTTCTGTCCATATTGAGGGATAAATAGTATAGTAGGTTACTGTAAATGACACAGAACCTGGGGAATGGGAAGGTTTTCTTCCATATTGAGGATAAATAGTAATAGTTACTGTAAATACACAAACTGGGAATGGGAAGGTTTCTGTCCATATTGAGGGATAAATAGTAATAGTAGGTTACTGTAAATGACCAGATACCTGGGAATGGGAAGGTTTCTGTCCATATTGAGGATAAATAGTAATAGTAGGTTACTGTAAATGACACGAGACCTGGGAATGGGAAGGTTTCTGTCCATATTGAGGGATAAATAGTAATAGTAGGTTACTGTAAATGAACAGAGACCTGGGGAATGGGAAGGTTTTCTGTCCATATTGAGGATAAATAGTAATAGTAGGTTACTGTAAATGACACACAGACCCTGGGGAATGGGAAGGTTTCTGTCCATATTGAGGGATAAATAGTAATAGTAGTTACTGTAAATGACACAGAGACCGGGGAATGGGAAGGTTTCTGTCCATATTGAGGGATAAATAGTAATATAGGTTTACTGTAAATGACACAGAGACCGGGAATGGGAAGGTTTTGTCCATATTGAGGGATAAATAGTAATAGTAGGTTAACTGTAAATGACACAGAACCTGGGAATGGGAAGTATTCCCCAGGTCTCTGTATCATTTACAGTAACCTACTATTACTATTTATCCCTCAAATTATTTTTTCTAGTTTATGCCTTCTTTTCACAATTATTTGGACAGAACTTTTCCATTCCCAGGTCTCTGTGTCATTTACACGAACCTACATTTACTATTATCTCTCAATATGGTACATTGAAACCTTTGTGAGTTTGTTCGCTTCACTAGGTCTATTGTGTATTACGTAACCTACTATTACTATTTATCCTCAATATGGACAGAAACCTTCCCATTCCCAGGTCTCTGGTTCATTTACAGTAACCTACTATTACTATTTATCCTCAATAGGACAGAAACCTTCCCATTCCCCGGGTCTTTGTGTCATTTACAGTAACCTACTATTACTATTTATCCCTCAATATGGACAGAAACCTTCCCATTGTCAGGTCTTGTGTATTTACAGTAACCTACTATTACTATTTATCTCAATATGGACAGAAACCTTCCCATTCCCAGGTCTCTGTGTCATTTACAGTAACCTATATTACTATTTATCCCTCAATATGGACAGAAACCTTCCCATTCCCCAGGTCTCTGTGTTATTACAGTAACCTACTATTACTATTTATCTCTCAATATGGACAGAAAACCTTCCCATTCCCCAGGTCTCTTGGTCATTTACAGTAACCTACTATTACATTTACCTCAATATGGACAGAAACCTTCCTCCCCAGGTCTCTGTGTCATTTACAGTAACTACTATTACTATTTATCCTCAATATGGACAGAAACCTTCCTTCCATTCCCAGGTCTCTGTGTCATTTACAGTACCTACTATTACTATTTATCCTCAATATGGACAGAAACCTTCCCATTCCCCAGGTCTCTGTTGCCATTTACAGTAACCTACTATTTTATCCCTCAATATGGACAGAAACCTTCCCATTCCCCAGGTCTCGTGTTATTTACAGTAACCTACTATTACTATTTAATCCCTCAATATGGACAGAAACCTTCCCATCCCCAGGTCTCTGTGTCATTTACAGAACCCTAAAACCTTCCCATTCCCCAGGTCTCTGTGTCATTTACAGTAACCTACTATTACTATTTATCCCTCAATATGGACAGAAACCTTCCCATTCCCCAGGTCTCTGTATCATTTACACTAACCTACTATTACTATTTATCCCTCAATATGGACAGAAACCTTCCCATTCCCCAGGTCTGTGTCATTTACAGTAACCTACTATTACTATTTATCCCTCAATATGGACAGAAACCTTCCCATTCCCAGGTCTCTGTGATTTACAGTAACCTACTATTACTATTTATCCCTCAATATGGACAGAAACCTTCCATTCCCAGGTCTCTGTGTCATTTACAGTAACTACTATTACTATTTATCCCTCAATATGGACAGAAACCTTCCCATTCCCCAGGTCTCTGTGTCATTTACAGTAACCTACTATTACTATTTACCCTCATATGGACAGAAACCTTCCCATTCCCAGGTTCTGTGTCATTTACAGTAACCACTATTACTATTTATCCCTCAATATGGACAGAAACTTCCCATTCCCCAGGTCTTGTGTCATTTACAGTAACCTACTATACTATTTATCCCTCAATATGGACAGAAACCTTCCCATTCCCAGGTCTTGTGTCATTTACAGTACCTACTATTACTATTTATCCCTCAATATGGACAGAAACCTTCCATTCCCCAGGTCTCTGTGTATTTACAGTAACCTACTATTACTATTTATCCCTCAATAGGACAGAAACCTTCATTCCCCAGGTCTCTGTGTTTTACAGTAACCTACTATACTATTTATCCTCAATATGGACAGAAACCTTCCCATTCCCCAGGTCTTGTGTCATTACAGTAACCTACTATTACTATTTATCCTCAATATGGACAGAAACCTTCCCATTCCCCAGGTCTCTGTGTTCATTTACATAACCTTTACTATATATTATCCCTCAATATGGACAGAAACCTTCCCATTCCCAGGTCTCTGTGTCATTACAGTAACACTATTACTATTTATCCCTCCCATATGGACAGAAACCTTCCCATTCCCCAGGTCTCTGTGTCATTTATAGTAACCTACTATTACTATTTATCCCTCAATATGGACAGAAACCTTCCCATTCCCCAGGTCTCTGTGTCATTTACAGTATCCTACTATTACTATTTATCCCTCAATATGGACAGACACCTTCCCATTCCCCAGGTCTCTGTGTCATTTACAGTAACCTACTATTACTATTTATCCCTCAATATGGACAGAAACCTTCCCATTCCCCAGGTCTCTGTGTCATTTACAGTAACCTACTATTACTATTTATCTCTCAATATGGACAGAAAACGATTACTATTTATCCCTCAATATGGACAGAAACTTCCATTCCCCAGGTCTCTGTGTCATTTACAGTAACCTACTATTACTATTTATCCCTCAATATGGACAGAAACCTTCCCATTCCCCAGGTCTCTGTTCATTACATAACCTACTATTACTATTTATCCCTCAATATGGACAGAAACCTTCCATTCCAGGCTCTGTGTCATTTACAGATACTATTTACTATTTATCTCTCAATATGGACAGAAACCTTCCCATTCCCCGGTCTCGTGTCATTTACAGTAACTACTATTACTATTTATCCCTCAATATGGACAGAAACCTTCCCATTCCCAGTCTGTGTGATTTACAGTACCTACTATTACTATTTATCCTCAATTGGACAGAAACCTTCCCATTCCCAGGTCTCTGTGTCATTTACAGAACCTACTATTACTATTTATCCCTCAATATGGACAGAAACCTTCCCATTCCCCAGGTCTCTGTGTCATTTACAGTAACCTACTATTACTATTATCCCTCAATATGGACAGAAACTCCCATTCCCCAGGTCTCGTGTATTTACAGTAACCTATATTACTATTTATCCTCAATATGGACAGAAACCTTCCCATTCCCAGGTCTCTGTGTCATTTACAGTAACCTACTATTACTATTATCCCTCAATATGGACAGAAACCTTCCCATTCCCCGGTCTCGTGTCATTTACAGTAACCTACTATTACTATTTATCCCTCAATATGGACAGAAACCTTCCCATTCCCCAGGTCTCTGTGCATTTACAGTAACTACTATTACTATTTATCCCTCAATATGGACAGAAACTTCCCATTCCCCAGGTCTCTGTGTCATTTACAGTAACCTACTATTACATTTATCCTCAATATGGACAGAAACCTTCCCATTCCCCAGGTCTCTGTGTCATTTACAGTAACCTACTATTACTATTTATCCCTCAATATGGACAGAAACCTTCCCATTCCCCAGGTCTCTGTGTCATTACAGTAACCCTACATTACATATTTATCCTCAATATGGACAGAAACCTTCCCATTCCCCAGGTCTCTGTGTCATTTACAGTAACCTACTATTACTATTATCCCTAATATGGACAGAAACCTTCATTCCCCAGGTCTCGTGTCATTTACAGTAACCTACTATTAATATTATCCTCAATATGGACAGAAACCTTCCCATTCCCCAGGTCTCTGTGTCATTTACAGTAACCTACTTTACTATTATCCTCAATATGGACAGAAACCTTCCCATTCCCCAGGTCTCGTGTCATTTACAGTAACCTACTATTACTATTTATCCCTCAATATGGACAGAAACCTTTCCATTCCCCAGGTCTCTGTGTATTTAAAGTAACCTACTATTACTATTATCCCTCAATATGGACAGAAACCTTCCCATTCCCCAGGTCTGTGTCATTTACAGTAACCTACTATTACTATTTATCCCTCAATATGGACAGAAACCTTCCATTCCCCAGGTCTCTGTGTCATTTACGTAACTACTATTACTATTATCCCTCAATATGGACAGAAACCTTCCCATTCCCAGGTCTTGTGTCATTTACAGTAACCTACTATTACTATTTATCCCTCAATATGGACAGAAACCTTCCCATTCCCCAGGTCTCTGTGTCATTTACAGTAAACTACTATACTATTTATCTCCTCAATATGGACAGAAACCTTCCCATTCCCCAGGTCTCGTGTCATTTACAGTAACCTACTATTACTATTTATCCCTCAATATGGACAGAAACCTTCCCATTCCCCAGGTCTCTGTGTTATTACAGTAACTACTATTACTATTTATCCCTCAATAGGACAGAAACCTTCCCATTCCCCAGGTCTGTGTCATTTACAGTAACCTACTATTACTATTTATCCCTCAATATGGACAGAAACTTCCCATTCCCCAGGTCTCTGTTCATTTACAGTAACCTACTATTACTATTATCCCTCAATATGGACAGAAACCTTCCCATTCCCAGGTCTCTGTGTCATTTACAGTAACCTATCTATTACTATTTATCCCTCAATATGGACAGAAACCTTCCCATTCCCAGGTCTCGTGTGTCATTTACAGTAACCTACTATTACTATTTATCCTCAATATGGACAGAAACCTTCCCATCCCCAGGTCTCTGCATCTTACAGTAACCTACTATTACTATTTATCCCTCAATATGGACAGAAACCTTCCCATTCCCCGGGTCTCTGTGTCATTTACAGTAACCTACTATTACTATTTATCCCTCAATATGGACAGAAACCTTCCCATTCCCCAGGTCTCTGTGTCATTTACAGTAACCTACTATTACTATTTATCCCTCAATATGGACAGAAACCTTCCCATTCCCCAGGTCTCTGTGTCATTTACAGTAACCTACTATTACTATTTGTCCCTCAAAATGGACAGAAACTTTCACATTTTTCTCTCCCTTAGACTTCAATTGTAAGCCGTGTTCTGAGTGGGCTCTCCAGAATACAGCGAAGCTACGAAACAGACAGAAGTGACACTGACACAGCTAATGTAATAACCAGACTATTATTGTAACGAGGACACTGAACACACCTCAAATGTAGTGAAACTAAAATCTAATTACATACACCCACGCGGGGCCAGGACCCCTGTGTTTGCACAGCACGAACCTGCCATGGGAACAAGAACCTTAAAACAAATTTTACCTATGGCGAGCAGATTTAACACTGCTTCGCTATACTGTTATTACCCTAATCAAAGGGGAATGATGTGGTAGTGGTTGGGCACTGGCGGCCTGCGGTACAACACAGCAGCTTACAATCTTAACAGGACTATGCAGTTACTTTCTTCACCCCTTCCCTGAATTATAATTTGGCACGTGCTTGATATATTACTCTGAGCAATTGCTGGGATGATTGGAGATTATGGTAAAGTCTTTGTTCCTCTCCGGAGTGAATCACAACTTTATCTGTGAGTCTTTGTGGCCGATAATTAAACAAACAATCTTTGCAGCTGGCAACACTAACTAACTATCTAACAGCAGGCACTAGACGTAGGCTCTAGTATTTTAGGCGCCAACAAAACCAATTCTAGATGCGTGCACGAAATTGTCTCTTACCAGACCCGGGTCGTCTGTCTCCAGCTCTCCACTGATGGCCTGAATCGAAAAGGAAGTCTTTCCAACAGACATGTGGGTACCCACAGACGAAGTGAGATGATCTACTCCTCAGTCCTCCTCAAAACTCCTGCCAGATGTACTCTATCCCTGGTCAGCATCGGGTCTCTGGAACGATCAACTCTCCTGGACTCCTAGGGCACAGTTCTAGTTGCGAAGAATCACTTGAACCCAGGAAACAAATCTACCCTGTTCCTTTTTCTATCCTTCCCAGAACATCCAGTCTTTTACTTCCCACCTCCTTGACAGTCTGTGCAGTTTAGTGTGTTGTCTCCTGGGAAACAGCGGCATCTTGTGGCCAAACAGACAAAATAAACAGTGTTTATGCAATAAAATTGTTTTCTAACTCTCACATGAGCCACCCCACTAGAGGTGTGTCGTCCTCGGGCAACCTCCCCAACAAAAACTCACCCTGTGCATATCTCATGTGGTGGCAACCAGCATTGGCCCTGGTGTAGACCTTCGCTGAGGAAAGGCTCAGAAAGCATGGGGACACTGGGCACATCATGGGGGTAGGCACAGCTGGCTGTTCGGTGCTTTCTCTGGGTAATAAACTTGCCACAGCTGGAGCCTCTGCAAGTACAGGGGCAGGGACAACCCAAACACTCCTCCTCCTCCTTCCTCCTCAAAGGGGGTTTTCCCTGGACTTGGACCAAAGAGGAGGCATCTCCCCCACGCAACTTGCCATCAAAATTACAATGTCTCAACATGTTACGATTGTAAATTACGTGATGGTCCCCCAGTCCCTATTGGTTCTACCTCATAGACCGGGATGGTGGGATCTACCCTCCCTTTTTACCATGTATGGAACTGCTTCCCACGCCCATCCAACTTCCAGGGGCGTTTGGCTTTGACCATGACCCTTTCACCCGGGGCAAACCCATCCCTTAGTACTGGTTTTGGATTAGGGGGGTGTACCACTCGTCCACCAGAGCGCTCCCTACACTTTGTGGGACCGCCCTCAACCTGCGGCGATGTGCTCCTGACGCCAATGCGGTGGTACTTTTGGTGTGGCGGGGTTCCATTGGAGCAGGCATTGGAGGTCTTCAACCTTCGGCCGGCTCTCCCAACATGAGCATTGCGGGGAGTATCCAGTAGTTACTATGTACCTATTGTATAGGCCACAGTAATTCAGGTAGGTACCGGGCCGCCGAGTCTTGACTATCCTCTAGAGTCGCAACATCTGGAGCAAAAGTACGGTGAAGCGCTCAACGCCCCATTCCCTTGGGGTGATATGGTGGTGCGAGAGCGTTCAATCCATACAGCTGATACAACTCAGTTCATGAGAGTCCCCTGGAAAATGCCCCCTGATCTGAATGTATTCTCTGTGGACACCGAAAACACCTGTATGAAGTGTTTGCAGACCGCTCGGCAGCCGACTCTTGCTGTCTGGTTTTGGTGGGTACAGCTACTGCATACTTTGTGAAATGGTCTGTCATGACTAGACAGTATGAGTGTCCTGAGGTAGAGTAACCATCTGTACATAATCAATCATAAGAAGCTCTAGTGGTGTGGAACGTTGCGGATGGGCTCCTGGACAGGAGCCCGCTGTTCAGTACTCTTATTCAAGCCCGAAGGGTCGACACTTAAGACATTGCCTCGGCTACCATGCCTACCAAATTGGAAGTACACAGCCAGTTGAAGCCCATTTAAACGTTTTGTCACTTCCAAAATGAGCTCCCTTTCATGGGCTTTTCCGGGCTCTTTCCCGTCCAATGACATGGGGGATGACAATCTGTTGCCGGTATTGCAGTTCTGACTCTAAGAGATATGATCCGGCATAGGAGACCCTGTTAACGGTCAGCTTATCCCACTGCTCAGTAATTTTTGGCCCTCTGGGGTCAGACGGGCTCGCTCTTCTGGCCGGAGGCCAGACCTTGGTCCGGACCCATTCCTTCACTTTCCACAAGTGCGGCAGCCTTTCTGAACCTCTCCCAATCACGTAATGTCTTTCCCAGCACTAAGGCATTCTGACGCCACCCCACTTGAATGTGCCATGTTCGGGAACATGGGTAAGCGTCCAAAATCAGAGTTTCAGTATCTTCTAATTCCTCATCATTCTCTGAGTCAATAGACCTACAGTGACCGGGACGAGCGCATCAGCATTCACCATTCTCCTTTCCTGACCGGAACTTGATATGGTACTGGTATTTAGAAAGGCGGGCCAGCCATCTCGTGCTCAAGTGCACCGAGCTTGGCATTCTCCAGATGTGCCAATGGATTGTTTGTCTGTCATCACGATCACCTACTGCCCCTGTTAGTATCTCAGCGACCTTCGGTCATGGCCACACCAGCGCCAGTAACTCTAATTTAAAGGAGCTACTATAGTTGTCAGGGTTACGCTCTGATTCCCTCAGAGACCGGCTGCCATAGGCAATGGACTCTCTCAGTAGTCCTGGACTTGGACAACACAAGCCCCCAGACCATGTAAACTTCGATCAGTGTACAACAGGAATGGAGGTCAAACCGTGCGTAAGCCAAAATCGGGGCAATGGTCAGCGCCTCCTTCACCTTTTCAAAGGCTTCCTGTTGACAGGGGTCCCCAATCAATGGGCGTGCTTCGGGCCCCCAGTACCCCTTAGCAAATCGTTTAATGGGCCCACCAGATGAAGCAACACTTTGGTATAAACCTCTGTAGTAGCCGGGCCAGTCCCACAAATGCCCGCACCTCTCGTGTGTGTACTCAGTTGGGGCCACTCGGACGGCCTCCACCTTGCTGGGGTGCCGGCTTTACCCCCATCCTGGGTAACCAACGTGTCCCAAATATTCTATCTGCTGTTGAAACAGTTGACACTTCTTGGGCTTGATGTTGAGCCCATGGTGCCTCGTAAGCCGTCCTAAGACCTGTTCGCAGCTTCTGGAGGTGATCTTCAAAGGAGGCTCCAAACACTACTATGTCATCCAGGTATATCAATACTGACTCAAAGTTGAGATCCCCCAGACAGTGCTCCATCAACCACTGGAATGTTCCTGGGGCATTGGAGAGGCCGAATGGAATCCGGTTGAACTCATAGAGCCCATAGGCAGAATGAAAGCCGTCTTAGCTTGTCCTTCTCGGCCATTGGTACCTGCCAATATCCACTGGCCAGGTCAAGAGAGTGGAGAAGAATTTTGCGTGACTTAGGGCTGACAAAGACTCCTCAATCCGCGGGAAGAGGATGGCATCTCGGACGGTCTGTGCATTTAGCTTCCTATAATCCACGCAGAACCGGAGACTCCCATCTTTCTTCCGCACCAAGACTACTGGAGCAGCCCACGACTTTGACTTTCCTGGATCACCCGGTTTTCCACATGCTGGCCACCATCTCCTCACCTCTTGGTACATTTTAGGTGGAATTTGCCGGTAACGTTCCTGATCGCGGGTGACATCGCCAGTAGGGATTTCATGCTTGATGGCAGAAGCACATCCAAGTCCTCGTCATGTTTCGAGATGCCTCCCGAAATTCCCACAAGGTGTCTTCCAACAACTTCTGTTGTCCTGGGTTCAGGATCTTGCAGTCCACCCCCATCCGAGACATGATCTCTCGGCCGTTCCACTCCGCTGTCTGGCATTCCCTCTGATGAACCTCTACAGCATAGGTCCATGCTGATCTCTTGTCTGGCAGAAGTGTGAAGTTCCTTCGTCGAGGAATGCCCCCTTCAGACACATAGACTTTGGCCAGCAAGGTACCCCCGGAATGGTCATCTCACCGTCTTTCATATTAACAGCGACAGGCACACACAGTCCCTCACAGTGGCGAGGGCCCACGCTACCAATGGGCGCTCGAGTCTGGTTTCCTCCTGGTAAGCGGGCTCGATCAGGACCTCCAGCCCATTCAGAGTCGTCGTCCAGTCCCCAGGGAAACATCATTATTTGTCTTGTCGATGGTGGGATCTTCACTGGGGTCCTCCGTGGCACCTTCACATCTCCAAGGGGCTGACCGGACAAGTTGCTCTTTCGCATACTACAGCTCCTCACCATACTCTGAAGGACCTTCTGATGTTGGCTGGTGTGAGGTGGCCCGTTGCCAGTACTTTGGCCCTTCCTTAGCATAGAGTTGGTGGTCCAAATCCTCAGCACATTCATGCCTAGGGTCACGTCCTTTCCCTTAGAGAGGATGATCCACCAACACGACTCCCTTCTTGCCGATGTCCTGCCCAAGAGCCGGACCCTCATCCAGACTATTCCTCGAACATCCATCTCTCCATTATTGGCGGCAGTCAGCCTGATGACGCTCCCGTCTTCTGGCTCCATCATATGTCTATAGTGCTTGTTCAAAGAAGCCCAGAGGCATAAGGGTGCACTCAGACCCTGTATCAACTAGGCAACGTACTTTCTGGCCCTCTAACTCGGCTTCAATACTGGGGCTGCTGGCATAAAGGTCATGTTCCCTCACGTATGGGGCTTAGCTTCCGATATACCACCGCAGGATGCCCAGCTACTGCGGCGGTCGGAAGTTTAACGCCGCTTCAGATTCCGTCTGATTTGGGCACTCTCTGGCCAGATGACCGTACTGTCGACAAGCCAACAGAGGGCCCTCTTTTGATGTTCTTGTATCTGATTTGTCCTGGGTGGAGTAGCATGGGGTACTGGACTCAATTCGTGTGCCTGGATGATCTTATTTTCATTTGGGATACTTCCAGTCGAAGCTCTCTCACTTCTGTCCGCAGGCTTGGACCACATCCTTTAAGGACTCCGATTCTTCGGCCCGACCAACCCCTCGTAGCCTGTGTGCTATTCACTCTCTTGTTGCCACCCACTAGGTGTTCTTCTTCTCCCCTCTCCACTGCAGCTAGATAGATGTTGTAGAATGTTATGTCAGATGTTGTCCGGGTTATCTCTCGCAGCTTGTCCTGTAAGAACTTGTGGAGAGCCCCATTATAAACTGGTCTCGTAGTAGCCGGTCCACCTCCCTGAAGGCACCCATGGCCTCAGGTTCCCGTCGTTGTATTTCATTCAATGTCTCTTGCAGAGCATTAGAGTACTGCATCAGAGTCTCACCCTCACATTGGGCGGTGGTTGAAGAATTGGCTCCGTAACTGTACTACTTTAGCTATGCCCTCCCTGTGCTCTCTCTAGCAGGGAGAATATTTTCTCTAGGGTGTTCCTCTCGACTTCGGGCCTTACCATCACAGTGCGTCTAACATCACCCTCTAGAGCTCCTAACGCAACCTCTGCCCTTAGCTCGGGGTCAAATTACACAACCTAACTGCACTTCTCCACCTTTCAGTCCAGTCCTGCAGTGTCATGTTTTTAACCGTCAAATTTTGGGAGATGACGTAACAGCGCCCAACTGGAATATACCTACTGGAGCGCGACATATAGTTGGGTGCCAGCTGACCCTGCGCCGGTGCATCCTGAGCCGGGTCCTGTTCCGGTGCCACTGGCTCCGGGGGAAGGTCTCCCGCCACGTTCCGGTCCATAACGGTCGCTGTATCCTGCCGATTACGCCAAATTTGTAAGCCGTGTTCTGAGTGGGCTCTCCAGAATACAGCGAAGCTACGAACAGAAAGTGACACTGACACCAGCTAATGTAATAACCAGACTTTTATTGTAACGAGACACTGAACACACCTCAAAGTAGTGAAACTAAATCTAATTACATACACCCAGCCCGGGGGCCAGGACCCCTGTGTTGCACAGCACGACACCTGCCATTGGGAACCAAGAACCTTAAACAAATTTTACCTATTGCGAGCAGATTTAACACTGCTTCGCTATAACCTGTTATTACCCTAATCAAAAGGGGAATGATTGTGTGTAGTGGTGGGCACTGGCTGGCCTGCGGTACAACACAGCAGCTTACAATCTTAACAGACTATGCAGTTACTTTTCCCTTCCCCCTTCCCGAAACTTATAATTTGGCACGTGCTGATATATTACTTCTGAGCAATATGCTGGAGATTGGAGATTATGGTAAAGTCTTTGTTTCCTCTCCGGAGTGAATCACAACTTTATCTGTGAAGTCTTTGTGGCGAATAACAACAATCTTTGCAGCCTGCAACACTAACTAACTATCTAACAGCAGGCCTAGCGACAGGCTCTAGTATTTTAGGCGCCAAACAATTCTAAGATGCGTGCACGAAATTGCTCTCTTACCGACCCGGGTCGTTCTGTCTCCAGCTCTCCACTGATGGCCTGAATCGAAAAGGAAGTCTTTCCAACAGACATGTGGTACCACAGACGAAGTGATCTACTCCTCAGTCCTCCTCAAAACTCTGGCAGATGTACTCTATCCCCTGGTCAGCATCTGGGTCTCTGGAACGATAACTCCCCTCCGACTCCTAGGTCACAGTTCTAGTTGCGAAGAATCACTTGAACCCAGGAACAAATCACCCCTGTTCCTTTTTCTACTCCTTCCCAGAACATCCAGATCTTTTACTTCCCCCTCCTTGACAGTCTGTGCAGTTTAAGTGTTGTCTCCTGGAAACAAGTCGGCATCTTGTGGCCAAACAGCCCCTTCCCATTCCCCAGAGTCTCTGTGTCATTTACAGTAACCTACTATCTCTCAATATGGACAGAAACCTTCCCATTCCCCAGGTCTCTGTGTCATTTACAGTAACCTACTATTACTATTTATCCCTCAATATGGACAGAAACCTTCCCATTCCCCAGGTCTCTGTGTCATTTACAGTAACCTACTATTATTTTATCCCTCAATATGGACAGAAACCTTCCCATTCCCCAGGTCTCTGTGTGTTATTTACAGTAACCTACTATTACTATTTATCCCTCAATATGGACAGAAACCTTCCCATTCCCCAGGTCTCTGTGTCATTTACAGTAACCTACTATTACTATTTATCCCTCAATATGGACAGAAACCTTCCCATTCCCCAGGTCTCTGTGTCATTTACAGTAACCTACTATTACTATTTATCCCTCAATATGGACAGAAACCTTCCCATTTCCCCAGGTCTCTGTGTCATTTACAGTAACTACTATTACTATTTATCCCTCAATATGGACAGAAACCTTCCCATTCCCCAGTGCTCTGTGTCATTTACAGTAACCGACTATTACTATTTCCCTCAATAGGACAGAAACCTTCCCATTCCCCAGGTCTCTGTGTCATTTACAGAACCTACATTACTATTTATCCTCAATATGGACAGAAACCTTCCCATTCCCCAGGTCTCTGTGTCATTTACAGTAACCTACTATTACTATTTATCCCTCAATATGGACAGAAACCTTCCCATTCCCCAGGTCTCTGTGTCATTTACAGTAACACTACTATCTCAATATGGACAGAACCTTCCCTTCCCCAGGTCTCTGTGTCATTTACAGAACCTACTATTACTATTTATCCCTCAATATGGACAGAAACCTTCCCATTCCCCGGTCTCTGTGTCATTTACAGTAACCTACTATACTATTTATCCCTCAAATGGACAGAAACCTTCCCATTCCCCAGGTCTCTGTGTCATTTACAGTAAACCTACTATTACTATTTATCCCTCAATTGGACGAAACCTTCCCATTCCCAGGTCTCTTGTGTCATTTACAGTAACCTACTATTACTATTTATCCCTCAATATGGACAGAAACCTTCCCATTCCCCGGTCTCTGTCATTTAAAGTAACCTACTATTATATTTATCCCTCATATGGACAGAAACCTTCCCATTCCCCAGGTCTGTGTCATTTACAGTAACCTACTATTACTATTTATCCCTCAATATGGACAGAAACCTTCCATTCCGGTCTCTGTGTCATTTACAGTAACCTACTATACTATTTATCCCTCAATATGGACAGAAACCTTCCCATTCCCCGGGTCTCTGTGTCATTTACAGTAACCTACTATTACTATTTATCCCTCAATATGGACAGAAACCTTCCCATTCCCCGGTCTCTGTGTCATTTACAGTAACCTACTATTACATTTATCTCTCAATATGGACAGAAACCTCCCATTCCCGTGTCTCTGTGTCATTTACAGTAACCTACTATTACTATTTATCCCTCAATATGGACAGAAAACCTTCCATTCCCCAGGTCTCTGTGTCATTTACAGTAACCTACTATTACTATTTATCCCTCAATATGGACAGAAACCTTCCCATTCCCGTGTCTGTGTCATTTAAAGTAACCTACTATTACTATTATCCTCTCAATATGGACAGAAACCTTCCCATTCCCCAGGTCTTGTGCATTTACAGTAACCTACTATTACTATTTATCCCTCAATATGGACAGAACCTTCCCATTCCCCAGGTCTCTGTGCATTTACAGAACCTACTATTACTATTTATCCCTCAATATGGACAGAAACCTTCCCATTCCCCAGGTCTGTGTCATTTACAGTAACCTACTATTACTATTTATCCTCAATATGGACAGAAAACCTTCCCATTCCCCAGGTCTGTGTTATTTACAGTAACCTACCATTACTATTTATCCCTCAATATGGACAGAAACCTTCCCATTCCCCAGGTCTCTGTGTCATTTACAGTAACCTACTATTACTATTTATCCCTCAATATGGACAGAAACCTTCCCATTCAGGCTTCTGTGTCATTTACAGTAACCTACTATACTATTTATCCCTCAATTGGACAGAAACCTTCCCATTCCCCAGGTCTCTGTTCATTTACAGTAACCTACTTACTATTTATCCTCAATATGGACAGAAACCTTCCCATTCCCCAGGTCTCTCTCTGTCATTACAGTAACACTATTACTATTTATCCCTCAATATGGACAGAAACCTTCCCATTCCCCAGGTCTGTGTCATTTACAGTAACCTACTATTACTATTTATCCCTCAATATGGACAGAAACCTTCCCATTCCCCTGGTCTGTGTCATTTACAGTAACCACTATTACTATTTATCCCTCAATATGGACAGAAACCTTCCCATTCCCCAGGTCTCTGTGTCATTTACAGTAACCTACTATTACTATTTATCCCTCAATATGGACAGAAACCTTCCCATTCCCCAGGTCTCTGTGTCATTTACAGTAACCTACTATTACTATTTATTCCTCAATATGGACAGAAACCTTCCCATTCCCCAGGTCTCTGTGTCATTTACAGTAACCTACTATTACTATTTATCCCTCAATATGGACAGAAACCTTCCCATTCCCAGGTCTCTGTGTCATTTACAGTAACCTACTATTACATCAATATGGACGAAACCTTCCCATTCCCCGGTCTCGTGTCATTTACAGTAACCTACTATTACTATTTATCCCTCAATATGGACAGAAACTTCCCATTCCCCGGTCTCTGTGTCATTTACAGTAACCTACTATTACTATTTATCCCTCAATATGGACAGAAACTTCCCATTCCCCAGGTCTCTGTGTCATTACAGTAACCTACTATTACTATTTATCCCTCAATATGGACAGAAACCTTCCCATTCCCCAGGTCTCGTGTCATTTACAGTAACCTACTATTACTATTTATCCCTCAATATGGACAGAAACCTTCCCATTCCCCAGGTCTCTGTGTCATTTACAGTAACCTACTATTACTATTATACCCTCAATATGGACAGAAACCTTCCCATTCCCAGGTCTCGTGTCATTTACAGTAACCTACTATTACTATTTATCCCTCAATATGGACAGAAACCTTCCCATTCCCCGGTCTCTGTGTCATTTACAGTAACACTATTACTATTTATCCTCAATATGGACGAAACCTTCCCATTCCCCAGGTCTCTGTGTCATTTACAGTAACTACTATTACTATTTATCCCTCAATATGGACAGAAACCTTCCCATTCCCCAGGTCTCTGTGTCATTACAGTAACCTACTATTACTATTTATCCCTCAATATGGACAGAAACCTTCCCATTCCCCAGGTTCTGTGTCATTTACAGTAACCACTATTACTATTTATCCCTCAATATGGACAGAAACTTCCCATTCCCCAGGTCTCTTGCATTTACAGTAACCTACTATTACTATTTATCCCTCAATATGGACAGAAACCTTCCATTCCCAGGTCTCTGTCATTTACAGTAACCTACTATTACTATTTATCCCTCAATATGGACAGAAACCTTCCCCATTCCCCAGGTCTCTGTGTCATTTACAGTAACCTACTATTACTATTTATCCTCAATATGGACAGAAACCTTCCCATTCCCCAGGTCTGTTATTTACAGTAACCTACCATTACTATTTATCCCTCAATATGGACAGAAACCTTCCCATTCCCCAGGTTCTGTGTCATTTACAGTAACCTACTATTACTATTTATCCCTCAATATGGACAGAAACCTTCCCATTCCCCAGGTCTCTGTGTCATTTACAGTAACCTACTATTATATTTATCCCTCAATATGGACAGAAACCTTCCCATTCCCCAGGTCTCTGTGTCATTTACAGTAACTACTATTACTATTTATCCCTCAATATGGACAGAAACTTCTCCCATTCCCCAGGCTCTGTGTCATTTACAGTAACCTACTATTACTATTTATCCCTCAATATGGACAGAAACCTTCCCATTCCCCAGGTCTCTGTGTCATTTACAGTAACCTACTATTACTATTATCCTCAATATGGACAGAACCTTCCCATTCCCCAGGTCTCTGTTCATTTACAGTAACCTACTATTACTATTTATCCCTCAATATGGACAGAAACCTTCCCATTCCCCAGGTCTCTGTGTCATTTACAGTAACCTACATTACTATTTATCCCTAATATGGACAGAAACCTTCCCATTCCGGTCTCTGTGTCATTTACAGTAACCACTATTACTATTTATCCCTCAATATGGACAGAAACCTTCCCATTCCCCAGGTCTCGTGTCATTTACAGTAAACTACTATTACTATTTATCCCTCAATATGGACAGAAACCTTCCCATTCCCCAGGTCTCTGTTCATTACAACCTACTATTACTATTTATCCCTCAATATGGACAGAAAACCTTCCCATTCCCCAGGTCTCTGTGTCATTTACTAACCTACTATTACTATTTATTCCCCAATATGACAGAAACCTTCCCATTCCCCAGGTCTTGTTATTTACAGTAACCTACTATTACTATTTATCCTCAATATGGACAGAAACCTTCCCATTTCCCAGGTCTCTGTGTATTATCGAACCTACTATTACTATTATCCCTCAATATGGACAGAAACCTTCCCATTCCCCAGGCTCTGTTCATTTACATAACCTACTATTACTATTTATCCCTCAAATGGACAGAAACCTCCATTCCCCAGGTCTCTGTATCATTTACATAACCTACTATTACTTTATCTCTCAATATGGACAGAAACCTTCCCATTCCCCAGGTCTGTGATTTACAGTAACCTATATTACTATTATCCCTCAATTGGACAGAAACCTTCCCATTCCCCGGTCTCGTGTATTTTACAGTAACCTATATTACTATTTATCCCTCAATATGGACAGAAACCTTCCATTCCCCAGGTCTCTGTGTTATTTACAGTAACCTACTATTACTATTTATCTCTCAATATGGAACAGAACCTTCCCATTCCCCCAGGTCTCTGTGTCATTTACAGAACCTACTATTACTATTTATCCCTCAATATGGACAGAAACCTTCCCATTCCCCAGGTCTCTGTGTCATTTACAGTAACCTACTATTACTATTTATCCCTCAATATGGACAGAAACCTTCCCATTCCCCAGGTCTCTGTGTTCATTTACAGTAACCTACTATTACTATTTATCCCTCAATATGGACAGAAACCTTCCCATTCCCCAGGTCTCTTGTGCATTTACAGTAACCTACTATTACATTTATTCCTCAATATGGACAGAAAACTTCCCATTCCCCAGGTCTCTGTGTCATTTACAGTAACCTACTATTACTATTATCTCTCTCAATATGGACAGAAACCTTCCCATTCCCCAGGTCTCTGTGTCATTTACAGTAACCTACTATTACTATTTATCCCTCAATATGGACAGAAACCTTCCCATTCCCCAGGTCTCTGTGTCATTTACAGTAACTACTATTACTATTTATCCCTCAAAATGGACAGAAACCTTCCCATTCCCCAGGTCTCTGTATCATTTACACTAACCTACTATTACTATTTATCCCTCAATATGGACAGAAACCTTCCCATTCCCCAGGTCTGTGTGTATTTACAGTAACCTACTATTACTATTTATCTCTCAATATGGACAGAAACCTTCCCATTCCCCTGGTCTCTGTGTCATTTACAGTAACCTACTATTACTATTTATCCCTCAATATGGACAGAAACCTTCCCATTCCCCAGTTCTGTGTTATTTACAGTAACCTACTATTACTATTTATCTCTCAATGTGGACAGAAACCTTCCCATTCCCCAGGTCTCTGTGCTCATTTACAGTAACCTACTATTACTATTTATCCTCAATATGGACAGAAACCTTCCCATTCCCCAGGTCTTGTGTTCATTACAGTAACCTACTATTACTATTATCCCTCAATATGGACAGAAACCTTCCCATTCCCCAGGTCTTGTGTCATTTACAGTAAACTACTATTACTATTTATCCCTCAATATGGACAGAAACCTTCCCATTCCCCAGGTCTCTGTGTCATTACAGTAACCTACTATTACTATTTATCCCTCAATATGGACAGAAACCTTCCCATTCCCCAGGTCTCTGTGTTATTACAGTAACCTATCTACTATTTATCCCTCAATATGGACAGAAACCTTCCCATTCCCCAGTCTCTGTGTCATTTACAGTAACCTACTATTACTATTTATCCCTCAATATGGACAGAACCTTCCCATTCCCCAGGTCTCTGTGTCATTTACCAGTAACCTACTATTACTATTTATCCCTCAATAGGACAGAAACCTTCCCATTCCCCAGGTCTCTGTGTCATTTACAGTAACCACTATTACTATTTATCTCTCAATATGGACAGAAACCTTCCATTCCCCCAGGTCTCTGTGTCATTTACAGTAACCTATATTACATTTATCCCTCAATATGGACAGAAACCTTCCCATTCCCAGGTCTCTGTGTCATTTACAGTAACCTACTATTACTATTTATCCCCATATGGACAGAAACCTTCCCATTCCCCAGGTCTCTGTGTCATTTACAGTAACCTACTATTACTATTTATCCCTCAATATGGACAGAAACCTTCCCATTCCCCAGGTCTCTGTGTCATTTACAGTAACCTACTATTACTATTTATCCCTCAATATGGACAGAAACCTTCCCATTCCCAGGTCTCGTGTCATTTACAGTAACCTACTATTACTATTTATCCTCAATATGGACAGAAACCTTCCCATTCCCCAGGTCTCTGTGTCATTTACAGTAACCTACTATTACTATTTATCCTCAATATGGACAGAAACCTTCCCATTCCCCAGGTCTCTGTGTCATTAAGTAACCTACTATTACTATTTATCCCTCAATATGGACAGAAACCTTCCCATTCCCCAGGTCTCTGTGTCATTTACAGTACCTACTATACTATTTATCCCTCAATATGGACCGAACCTTCCCATTCCCCAGGTCTCTGTGTCATTTACAGTAACCTACTATTACTATTATCCCTCAATATGGACAGAAACCTTCCCATTCCCCAGGCTCTGTGTCATTTACAGTAACCTACTATTACTATTTATCCTCAATATGGACAGAAACCTTCCCATTCCCCAGGTCTCTGTGTCATTTACAGTAACCTACTATTACTATTTATCCCTCAATATGGACAGAACCTTCCCATTCCCCAGGTCTCTGTGTCATTTACAGTAACCTACTATACTTTCCCTCAATATGGACAGAAACCTTCCCATTCCCCAGGTCTCTGTGTCATTACAGTAACCTACTATACTATTTATCCCTCAATATGGACAGAAACCTTCCCATTCCCGAGTCTCTGTGTCATTTACAGTAACCTACTTAATATTTATCCTCAATATGGACAGAAACCTTCCCATTCCCCAGGTCTCTGTGTCATTTACAGTAACCTACTATTACATTTATCCTCAATATGGACCGAAACCTTCCCATTCCCCAGGTCTCTGTGTCATTACAGTAACCTACTATACTATTTATCCCTCAATATGGACAGAAACCTTCCCATTCCCCAGGTCTCTGTGCATTACAGTAACCTACTATTACTATTATCCCTCAATATGGACAGAAACCTTCCCATTTCCCGGTCTCTGTGTCATTTACAGTAACCTACTATTACTATTTATCCCTCAATATGGACAGAAACCTTCCCATTCCCCAGGTCTCTGTGTCATTTACAGTAACCACTATACTATTATCCCTCAATATGGACAGAAACCTTCCCATTCCCCAGGTCTCTGTGTCATTTACAGTAACCTACTATTACTATTCTCCTCAATATGGACAGAAACCTTCCCTTCCCCGGTCTCTGTGTCATTTACAGTAACCTACTATTACTATTTACCCTCAATATGGACAGAAAACCTTCCCTTCCCCGTGTCTCGTGTCATTTACAGTAACCTACTATTACTATTTATCCTCAATATGGACAGAAACCTTCCCATTCCCGGGTCTTGTGTCATTTACAGTAACCTACTATTACTATTTATCCCTCAATATGGACAGAAACCTTCCCATTCCCCGGGTCTCTGTTGCATTTACAGTAACCTACTATTACTTTATCCCTCAATATGGACAGAAACCTTCCCATTCCCAGGTCTCTGTGCCATTTACAGTAACCTACTATACTATTTATCCCTCAATATGGACAGAACCTTCCCATTCCCCAGGTCTCTGTGCATTTACAGTAACCTACTATTACTATTTATCCCTCAATATGGACAGAAACCTCCCATTCCCCAGGTCTGTGTCATTTACAGTAACCTACTATTACTATTATCCTCAATATGGACAGAAACCATTCCCATCCAGGTCTGTGTATTTACAGTAACCTACTATTACTATTTATCCCTCAAATATGGACAGAAACCTTCCCATCCCCAGGTCTCTGTGTCATTTACAGTAACTAATTACTATTTATCCCTCAATATGGACAGAAACCTTCCCATTCCCCAGGTCTCTGTTCATTTACAGTAACCTACTATTACTATTTATCCCTCATATGGACAGAAACCTTCCCATTCCCCAGGTCTCTGTGTCATTTACAGTAACTACTATTACTATTATCCTCTCAATATGGACAGAAACCTTCCCATTCCCCAGGTCTCTGTCATTTACAGTAACCTACTATTACTATTTATCCTCAATATGGACAGAAACCTTCCCATTCCCCAGGCTCTGTGTCATTTACAGTAACCTACTATTACTATTTATCCCTCAATATGGACAGAAACCTTCCCATTCCCCGGTCTGTGTCATTTACAGTAACCACTATTCTATTTATCCCTCAATATGGACAGAAACCTTCCATTCCCCAGGTTCTGTGTCATTTACAGTAACCACTATTACTATTATCCCTCAATATGGACAGAAACCTTCCCATTCCCCAGGTCTCTGTGTCATTTACAGTAACCTACTATTACTATTTATCCCTCAATATGGACAGAAACCTTCCCATTCCCCAGGTCTCTGTGTCATTTACAGTAACCTACTATCTCTCAATATGGACAGAAACCTTCCCATTCCCCAGGTCTCTGTGTCATTTACAGTAACCTACTATTACTATTTATCCTCAATATGGACAGAAACCTTCCCATTCCCCGGTCTCGTGGCATTTACAGTAACCTACTATTACTATTTATCCCTCAATATGGACAGAAACCTTCCCATTCCCCAGGTCTCTGTGTCATTTACAGAACTACTATTACTATTTATCCCTCAATATGGACAGAAACCTTCCCATTCCCCAGGTCTCTGTGTCATTTACAGAACCTACTATTACTTTATCCCTCAATATGGACGACAGAAACCTTCCCATTCCCCAGGGTCTCTGTCCATTTACAGTAACCTACTATTACTATTATCCCTCAATATGGACAGAAACCTTCCCATTCCCAGGTTCTGTGTCATTTACAGTAACCTACTATTACTATTTATCCCTCAATATGGACAGAAACCTTCCCATTCCCATGGTCTCTGTGTCATTTACAGTAACCACTATTACTATTTATCCCTCAATATGGACAGAAACCTTCCCATTCCCCAGGTCTCTGTGTCATTTACAGTAACCTACTATTACTATTTATCCTCAATATGGACAGAAACCTTCCCATTCCCCGGTCTCTGTGTCATTTACAGTAACCTACTATTACTATTTATCCCTCAATATGGACAGAAACCTTCCCATTCCCCGGTCTCTGGTCATTTACAGAACCTACTATTACTATTTATCCCTCAATATGGACAGAAACCTTCCCATTCCCCAGGTCTCTGTGCATTTACAGTAACCTACTATTACTATTTATCCCTCAATATGGACAGAAACCTTCCCATTCCCCAGGTCTCTGTGCATTTACAGTAACCTACTATTACTATTTATCCCTCAATATGGACAGAAACCTTCCCATTCCCAGGTCTGTGTCATTTACAGTAACCTACTATTACTATTTATCTCTCAATAGGACAGAAACACTTCCCATTCCCCAGGTCTGTGTCATTTACAGTAACCTACATTACTATTTATCCTCAATATGGACAGAAACCTTCCCATTCCCCAGGTCTCTGTGTCATTTACAGTAACCTACTATTACTATTTTCCTCAATATGGACAGAAACCTTCCCATTCCCCAGGTCTCGTGTGTCATTTACAGTAACCTACTATACTATTATCCCTCAATATGGACAGAAACCTTCCCATTCCCCAGGTCTCTGGTATTTACAGAACCTACATTACTATTTATCCCTCAATAGGCACAGAAACCTTCCCATTCCCCAGGTCTGTGTCATTTACAGTAACCTACTATTATATTTATCCCTCAATATGGACAGAAACCTTCCCATTCCCCAGGTCTCTGTGTCATTTACAGTAACCTACTATACTATTTATCTCCAATATGGACAGAAACCTTCCCATTCCCCAGGTCTCTGTTCATTTACAGTAACCTAATATTACTATTATCCCTCAATATGGACAGAAACCTTCCCATTCCCAGGTCTCTGTGTATTTACAGTAACCTACTATTACTATTATCCCTAATATGGACAGAAACCTTCCCATTCCCCAGGTCTGTGTCATTTACAGTAACACTATTACTATTTATCTCTCAATATGGACAGAAACCTTCCATTCCCCAGGTCTCGTGTCATTTACAGTAACCTACTATTACTATTATCCCTCAATATGGACAGAAACCTTCCCATTCCCAGGTCTCTGTTCATTACATAACCTACTATTACTATTTATCCCTCAAATGGACAGAAACCTTCCCATTCCCCAGGTCTCTGTGTCATTTACAGTAACCTACTATTACTATTTATCCTCAATATGGACAGAAACCTTCCCATTCCCAGGTCTGTGTATTTACAGTAATACTATTTACTATTTATCTCTCAATATGGACAGAAACCTTCCCATTCCCCAGGTTCTGTGTCATTTACAGTAACCTACTATACTATTTATCCCTCAATATGGACAGAAACCTTCCCATTCCCCAGGTTCTCTGTGTATTTACAGTAACCTACTATTACTATTTATCCCTCAATATGGACAGAAACCTTCCCATTCCCCAGGTCTCTGTCATTTACAGTAACCTACTATTACTATTTATCCCCAATATGGACAGAAACCTTCCCATTCCCCAGGTCTGTGTCATTTACGTAACCTACTATTACTATTTATCCCTCAATATGGACAGAAACCTTCCCATTCCCAGGTCTCTGTGTCATTTACAGTAACCTACTATTACTATTTATCCCTCAATATGGACAGAAACCTTCCCATTCCCCAGGTCTCTGTGTATTTACAGTAACCTACTATTACATTTTATCCTCAATATGGACAGAAACCTTCCCATTCCCCAGGTCTCTGTGTCATTTACAGTAACCTACTATTACTATTTATCCCTCAATATGGACAGAAACCTTCCCATTCCCCAGGTCTCTGTGTCATTTACAGTAACCTACTATTACTATTTATCCCTCAATATGGACAGAAACCTTCCCATTCCCCAGGTCTGTGTTATTTACAGTAACCTACTATTACTATTTATCTCTCAATATGGACAGAAACCTTCCATCCCCAGGTCTCTTGTGCATTTACAGTAACCTACTATTACTATTATCCTCAATATGGACAGAAACACTTCCCATTCCCCAGGTCTCTGTTTCATTACAGTAACCTACTATTACTATTTATCCTCAATATGGACAGAAACCTTCCCATTCCCCGGTCTCTGGGTCATTTACAGTAACATATATACTATTTATCCCTCAATATGGACAGAAACCTTCCCATTCCCCAGGTCTCTGTGCATTTACAGTAACCTACTATTACTATTTATCCCTCAAAATGGACAGAAACCTTCCCATTCCCAGGTCTCTGTATCATTTACAGTAACCTACTATTACATTATCCTCAAATGGACAGAAACCTTCCCATTCCCAGGTCTCTGTGTCATTTACAGTAACCTCTATTACTATTTATCTCTCAATATGGACAGAAAACCTTCCCATTCCCCTGGTCTCTCGTGTCATTTACAGTAACCTACTATTACTATTTATCCCTCAATATGGACAGAAACCTTCCCATTCCCCAGGTCTCTGTGTTCATTACAGTAACCTACTTTACTATTTATCCCTCAATATGGACAGAAACCTTCCCATTCCCCAGGTTCTGTGTCATTTACAGTAACCTACTATTACTATTATCCCTCAATATGGACAGAAACCTTCCCATTCCCCGGCTCTGTGTCATTTACAGTAACCTACTATTACTATTTATCCCTCAATATGGACAGAAAAAACTTCCCATTCCCCAGGTCTCTGTGTCATTACAGTAACCTACTATTACTATTTATCTCTCAATATGACAGAAACCTTCCCATTCCCCAGTCTCTGTTCATTTAACATAACTACTATTACTATTTATCCCTCAATATGGACAGAAACTTCCCATTCCCCAGGTCTCTGTGTCATTTACAGTAACCTACTATTACTATTTATCCTCAATATGGACAGAAACCTTCCCATTCCCCAGGTCTCGTGTCATTTACAGTAACCTACTATTACTATTTATCCTCAATATGGACAGAAACCTTCCCATTCCCCAGGTCTCTGTGTCATTTACAGTAACCTACATTAATATTTATCCCTCAATATGGACAGAAACCTTCCCATTCCCCAGGTCTCTGTGTTATTTACAGTAACCACATTTATATTTATCCCTCAATATGGACAGAAACTTCCCATTCCCCAGGTCTCTGTGTCATTTACAGTAACCTACTATTACTATTATCCTCAATATGGACAGAAACCTTCCATTCCCCAGGTCTCTGTGTCATTTACAGTAACCTACTATTACTATTTATCCCTCAATATGGACAGAAAACCTTCCCATTCCCCAGGCTCTGTGTCATTTACAGTAACCTACTATTACTATTTATCTCTCAATATGGACAGAAACCTTCCCATTCCCAGGTCTCTGTGTCATTTACAGTAACCTACTATACTATTTATCCCTCAATATGGACAGAAACCTTCCATTCCCCAGGTCTCTGTGTCATTTACAGTAACCTACTATTACATTATTATCCCTCAATATGGACAGAAACCTTCCCATTCCCAGGTCTCTGGTCATTTACAGTAACCTACTATTATATTTATCCCTTCAATATGGACAGAAACCTTCCCATTCCCCAGGTCTCTGTGTCATTTACAGTAACCTACTATTACTATTTATCCTCAATATGGACAGAAACCTTCCCATTCCCCAGGTCTCTGTGTCATTTACAGTAACCTACTATTACTATTATCCCTCAATATGGACAGAAACCTTCCCATTCCCCAGGTCTTGTGTCATTTTACAGTAACCTACTATTACTATTTATCCTCAATATGGACAGAAACCTTCCCATTCCCCAGGTCTGTGTCATTTACAGTAACCTACTATTACTATTTATCCCTCAATATGGACAGAAACCTTCCCATTCCCAGGTCTCGTTGTCATTTACAGTAACCTACTATTACTATTTATCCTCAATATGGACAGAAACCTTCCATTCCCCAGGTCTCTGTGTCATTTACAGTAACCACTATACTATTTATCCCTCAATATGGACAGAAACCTTCCATTCCCCAGGTCTCTGTGTTATTACAGAACCTACTATTACTATTTATCCCTCAATATGGACAGAAACCTTCCCATTCCCCAGGTCTCTGTGTCATTTACAGTAACCTATATTACTATTTATCCTCAATATGGACAGAAACCTTCCCATTCCCCAGGTCTCTGTCATTTACAGTAACCTATATTACTATTTATCCCTCAATATGGACAGAAACCTTCCCATTCCCCAGGTCTCTGTGTCATTTACAGTAACCTACTATTACTATTTATCCCTCAATATGGACAGAAACCTTCCATTTCCCAGGTCTCTGTGTCATTTACAGTAACCTACTATTACTATTTATCCCTCAATATGGACAGAAACCTTCCCATTCCCCGGTCTCTGTGTCATTTACAGTAACCTACTATTACTATTTATCTCAATATGGACAGAAACCTCCCATTCCCCAGGTCTCGTGTCATTTACAGTAACCTACTATTACTATTATCCCTCATATGGACAAGAAACCTTCCCATTCCAGGTCTCGTGCATTTACAGTAACCTACTATTACTATTTATCCCTCAATATGGACAGAAACCTTCCCATTCCCCGGTCTCTGTGTCATTTACAGTAACCTACTATTACTATTATCCCTCAATATGGACAGAAACCTTCCCATTCCCCGGGTCTCTGTGTCATTACAGTAACCTTACTATTACTATTTATCCT
Organism: Hymenochirus boettgeri; assembly: GCA_019447015.1. Taxonomy (NCBI): domain Eukaryota; kingdom Metazoa; phylum Chordata; class Amphibia; order Anura; family Pipidae; genus Hymenochirus; species Hymenochirus boettgeri. The sequence continues at coordinate 156,894 of JAACNH010000425.1, forward strand.
CAATATGGACAGAAACCTTCCCATTCCCAGGTCTCTGTGTCATTACAGTAACCTACTATTACTATTTATCCCTCAATATGGACAGAAACCTTCCCATTCCCCAGGTCTCTGTGCATTTACAGTAACCTACTATTACTATTTATCCTCAATATGGACAGAAACCTTCCCATTCCCCAGGTCTCTGTGTCATTTACAGTAACCTACATATTACTATTTATCCTCAATATGGACAGAAACCTTCCCATTCCCCGGTCTCTGTGTCATTTACAGTAACACTACTATTACTATTTATCCCTCAATATGGACAGAAACCTTCCCATCCCCAGGTCTGTGTCATTTACAGTAACCTACTATTACTATTTATCCCTCAATATGGACAGAAAACCTTCCCATCCCCAGGTCTCTGTGTCATTTACAGTAACCTACTATTACTATTTATCTCAATATGGACAGAAACCTTCCCATTCCCCAGGTCTCTTGTCATTTACAGTAACTACTATTACTATTTATCCCTCAATATGGACAGAAACCTTCCCATTCCCAGGTCTCTGGTCATTTACAGTAACCTACTATTACTATTTACTCAATATGGACAGAAACCTTCCCATTCCCCAGGTCTTGTATCATTACAGTAACCTACTATTACTATTTATCCCTCATGGACAAGAAACCTTCCCATTCCCAGGTCTGTGTCATTACAGACCTACTATTACTATTTATCCCTCAATATGGACAGAAACTTCCCATTCCCCGGTCTGTGTCATTTACAGTAACCACTATTACTATTTATCCCTCAATATGGACAGAAACCCTTCCATTCCCAGGTCTCTGTGTCATTTACAGTAAACTACTATACTATTTATCCCCAATATGGACAGAAACCTTCCCATTCCCCAGGTCTCTGTGTCATTTACGTAACCTACTATTACTATTATCCCTCAATATGGACAGAAACCTTCCCATTCCCCAGGTCTCTGTGCATTTACAGTAACTATACTATCCCTCAATATGGACAGAAACCTCCATTCCCCAGGTCTCTGTGTCATTTACAGAACCTACTATTACTATTATCCCTCAATATGGACAGAAAACCTTCCCATTCCCCGGTCTCTGCTGTGTCATTTACAGTAACCTACATTACTATTTATCTCAATATGGACAGAAACCTTCCCATTCCCCAGGTCTGTGTGTCATTTACAGTAACCTACTATTACTATTATCCCTCAATATGGACAGAAACCTTCCCATTCCCCAGTCTCTGTGTCATTTACAGTAACCACTATTACTATTTATCCTCAATATGGACAGAAACCTTCCCATTCCCCAGGTCTCTGTGTCATTTACAGTAACCTACTATTAATTATCCCTCAATATGGACAGAAACCTTCCCATTCCCCAGGTCTCTGTGTCATTTACAGTAACCTACTATTACTATTTACCTCAATATGGACAGAAACCTTCCCATTCCCCAGGTCTCTGTGTCATTTACAGTAAACACTCTTACTATTTATCCTCAATATGGACAGAAACCTTCCCATTCCCCAGGTCTCTGTGTCATTTACAGTAACCTACTATTACTATATCCCTCAATATGGACAGAAACCTTCCCATTCCCCAGGTCTCTGTGCATTTACAGTAACCTATATATACTATTTATCCCTCAATATGGACAGAAACCTTCCCATTCCCCGGTCTCTGTGTCATTTACAGTAACCTACTATTACTATTTATCCCTCAATATGGACAGAAACCTTCCCATTCCCCAGGTCTCGTGCATTTACAGTAACCTACTATTACTATTTATCCCTCAATATGGACAGAAACCTTCCCATTCCCCAGGTCTCTGTATCATTTACACTAACCTACTATTACTATTTATCCCTCAATATGGACAGAAACCTTCCCATTCCCCAGGTCTGTGTTATTTACAGTAACCTACTTTACTATTATCCTCAATATGGACAGAAACCTTCCCATTCCCCAGGTCTGTGTTATTTACAGTAACCTACTATTACTATTTATCCCTCAATATGGACAGAAACCTTCCCATTCCCCAGGTCTCTGTGTCATTTACAGTAACCTACTATTACTATTTATCCCTCAATATGGACAGAAACCTTCCCATTCCCCAGGTCTCTGTGTCATTTACAGTAACCTACTATTACTATTTATCCTCAATATGGACAGAAACCTTCCCATTCCCCAGGTCTCGTGTCATTTACAGTAACCTACTATTACTATTTATCCCTCAATATGGACAGAAACTTCCCATTCCCCAGGTCTGTGTCATTTACAGTAACCTACTATTACTATTTATCCCTCAATATGGACAGAAACCTTCCATTCCCCAGGTCTCTGGTCATTTACAGTAAACCTACTATTACTATTATCCTCAATATGGACAGAAACCTTCCATTCCCCAGGTCTCTGTATCTTACAGAAACTACTATTACTATTTATCCCTCAATATGGACAGAAACCTTCCCATTCCCCAGGTCTGTGTCATTTACAGTAACCTACTATTAATATTTATCCTCAATATGGACAGAAACCTTCCCATTCCCCAGGTCTGTGTTATTTACAGTAACCCTATTACTATTATCCTCAATAGGACAGAAACCTTCCCATTCCCCAGGTCTCTGTGTCATTTACAGTAACCACTATTACTATTTATCCCTCAATATGGACAGAAACCTTCCCATTCCCCAGGTCTCGGATTTTACAGTAACTACTATTACTATTTATCCCTCAAATGGACAGAAACCTTCCCATTCCCCAGGTCTCTGGTCATTTACAGTAACCTAATTTACTATTTACCTAATATGGACAGAAACACCTCCCATTCCCCAGGTCTGTGTCATTACAGTAACCTACTATTACTATTTATCTCTCAATATGGACAGAAACCTTCCATTCCCCAGGTCTCTGTGCATTTACAGTACATACTATTACTATTTATCCATCATAGGACAGAAACCTTCCCATTCCCCAGGTTCTGTGTCATTTACAGTAACCTACTATTACTATTTATCCCTCAAAATGGACAGAAACCTCCATTCCCCGTTCTGTATCATTTACACTAACCTACTATTACTATTATCCCTCAATATGGACAAGAAACCTTCCCATTCCCCAGGTCTGTGTTATTACAGTAACCTACTATTACTATTATCCCTCAATATGGACAGAAACTTCCCATTCCCAGGTCTCTGTCATTTACAGTAACCTACTATTACTATTTATCCCTCAATATGGACAGAAACCTTCCCATTCCAGGTCTCGTGTATTTACAGTAACCACTATTACTATTTATCTCTCAATATGGACAGAAACCTTCCCATTCCCCAGGTTCTGTGTCATTTACAGTAACCTACTATTACTATTTATCCCTCAATATGGACAGAAAAACCTTCCATTCCCCAGGTCTCTGTGTCATTTACAGTAACCTACTATTACATTATCCCTCAATATGGACAGAAACCTTCCCATTCCCCAGGTCTCTGGGTCATTTCAGTAACTACTATTACTATTTATCCCTCAATATGGACAGAAACCTCCCATTCCCCAGGTCTCTTTGCATTTACAGTAACATACTATATTCCCTCAATATGGACAGAAACTTTCCCATTCCCCAGGTTCTGTGTCATTTACAGTAACCTACATTACTATTATCCTCAATATGGACAGAAACCTTCCCATTCCCCAGGTCTCTGTGTCATTTACAGTAACCTACTATTCTATTTATCCCTCAATATGGACAGAAACCTTCCCATTCCCAGGTCTCGTGTATTTACAGTAACCTATTACTATTTATCCCTAAAATGGACAGAAACCTTCCATTCCCCAGGTCTCTGTCATTTACATAACCTACTATATATATTATCCCTAATAGGACAGAAACCTTCCATTCCCCAGGTCTGTGTTATTTACAGTACCTACTATTACTATTATCTCTCAATATGGACAGAAACTTCCATTCCCCGGTTCTCTGTTCATTTACAGTAACCTACTATTACTATTATATCCTCAATATGGACAGAAACCTTCCCATCCCCAGTCTGTGTTATTTACGTAACCTACTATTACTTTTTATTCTCAATGTGGACAGAAACCTTCCCATTCCCCAGGTCGCTGTGTCATTTACAGAACACTACTATACATTTATCCTCAATAGGACAGAAACAAAATAACAGTGTTTATGCAATAAGAATTGTTTCTAACTCTCACACAATGGGTCCGTTTTTGAATTTTCTGAAAATTTCAGAAAATTCGAAAACGGAACGAAACTCAAGAGTTTCGAACATCTCTACCTAAGACCTGTATTTAAGATACATTAGTATTCTCTATTGCATTGTGGACCCAGTGCAGTTAATGTAAATGGTCCAGGCCCTTCTAGTTAGGGGTAAAACTAGACCAGATCCATCAGGTACCATCAGGTTTCAGATTCAATAAAAGTTCTTAACGTTTAATCTGGTGCTAATTTATCCCCAACCAATCAGATATTATTTAACATTTGAAAGCTAATATCTGATTGGTTGGGGCAAAAATAGCACCATTTTTAACGATAAGAACTATTGAATAGCCCTGCATGTGTTTTCCTCCTATTTGAGCAATAATGTCCATTTCTGCATCTCCCACTATTTATGTGATAAGAATCATTAGGCAGTTTTGCTTTTTATTTCATTTATAGGTCTCAGGCACTTAGACAATGACCGTGAAGGTAGTTCCATTTTTCATTAATAAATATTGTAGGCTGATCACTAACAATTAGGGAGTTTGCCCAGCAATGTTTGCTCCCCGTGGTGCTGACCAAAGAAAAGAATGGAGAAGTAAACAACAAAATAAAGTTTGTAACTAAAATTCAAATAATTAAACACAATTATACATAACGACTTCAAAGACAGCTATTAAAAAGGCAGGCCCACCCTTAAAAAATGATTTTGTACCGGTAGGCAGCGCATAATCTCCCGGCTCTTCTGGGTAGATTTGTCCACTGAGCATGTGTGAAAGCTCTCTGACCCTGTGCTTCAGGTGCAGGCATTGGGTTGAATAACTCATTCTAGCTTCACTTCAGTGCAGTGAATTATCGTTTCAGGCTTTTGGGGATCTCTGTCTGTACAAAATAAAATTAATTGTGGTGGTGGACATGTCCTTTAAAATCTGTTATTTATAATTGTGTAGAAGTGTATGGATTTCAGTTGCTCTCAGTTGACAGGTTACAAACTATATTTTATTTAATTTTTCATTGTTTTCTTTGTTCAGCACCACAAGGGAAACATATTTCTCATGTGTCTTGTGTAACGTTGTACCTTGTGTCTTGTGTAACGTTGTGTCTTGTGTCTTATAATAGTCATGTGTCTTGTGTAATGTTGTTGTTTTTTGCATTATTTTGGCCTCTGTATAGCCTACATCTTATTATAGTTAATAATATCTAATATATAGTGATAAAATAAGTAATCACCTTATTTCCCCCACAGGATTACTGAAACAGATTGATGCTGGGGGTGATAGTTTTGTGGTTGGAGCCAACTCTGCTGATTATATTTACTGTGTAAAAAACAACATCTTTGCTCTTCAGTCCAATTCTATTCCTTGGGTAAACATTGATCAGACCTTCAAGTATTACAGCTGTGGCCCCAATGGCTGCTGGGGAATCAACAGCACCAATCAAATCTTTCATCGCTATGGTGTAACTGCAACGTATTGCAAAGGTAGCAACTGGACACAGGTAGATGGAAGCCTGAACATGGTGGAGGTTGGTACAGATGGATCCGTGTACGGTGTGAACTCAAATGGCGAAGTGTTCAAGAGGTAACCAAATTTACAATGTTTATCATAACACAGTAATATCTGTTGTATTCAATTAGATCAACTGGACTTGAAGTTTAGTTCTTGAAGATGTTTCGCTAGTCATCCGACTGGCTTTCTCAATTCAGAATGACTTGTACAAGAATCTGTGGCAATTATGTACCATGGAAGATCCCAATTCCTTGCTGGACTTGTGCCTGAATACCACCTATTTCAAATACAGGGATAAGTTCTATAAGCAAAAACACGGATGTGCTATGGGATCTCCAATTTCACCCATTGTGGCCAACCTTTACATGGAGGAGGTAGAAAAACAGGTGCTTAATACCTTTAAGGGCATAGCACCCAGGCACTGGTTCAGATATGTGGATGACACCTGGATTAAAATCCACCAGAAGGAAGTACAAGCTTTCACAGAACACATTAATGCGGTAGACCAAAACATCAAATTTACAAGGGAAGAGGTACAAAACAACAAACTGGCTTTCTTGGACTGCTTAGTAGAAGTCAAGGAAAATGGTAAACTGGAAGTAGAGGTTTACAGAAAACCAACACACAGATCAGTATTTGATGTTTGACTCCCACCACCCTTTAGATCACAAGCTGGTGTCATCAGAACCCTGCAACACAGAGCTGAGAACATCCCCACTAGTACAGAGGCGAAGGCTAAAGAAATGAAACATCTCAGAGGAGCCCTTAAAACTTGTGGATATCCAGACTGGGCCTTTATCAAAAGAAGTAGAAGGAAAGAAAAGAACACAAATACCAACAGTGAAGGGGAAAAGCAAGACAGGAGAAAGAACATGGTCATCCCATATGTAGCAGGGGTCTCTGAGAAATTAAGAAGAATCTTCAAAAAACACCGTATCCCTGTCTGCTTCAAACCGAACAACCCACTGAGGCAGCAATTGGTACATCCGAAAGACCCAATTCCGAAACACAAGAAAAGCGACATCATATACGCAGTGCAGTGCAGTGAAGAATGCTCTGATTTGTACGTGGGGGAGACCAAACAGCAACTGCATTAACGTATGGCCCAGCACAGAAGAGCCAATTCCTTGGGTCAGGACTCAGCCGTGTACCTGCATCTTAAGGATAAAGGACATACCTTTGAAGATTGTAATGTTAACATATTGGCAAAGGAACGTGACTGGTTCAAGAGAGGTGTTAAGGAGGCCATTTATGTGAAAATAAAGAAACCAAGCCTAAATAGAGGTGGGGGGGTTCGAAACCAACTGTCTGCCATGTACAATGCTGTTTTGACACCTTACTCTGGGCGTTCCTATAACACCTCTTAGCCACTATCCAATCACACCCTTAACACCTGGCTGTGATATGCTAATTGGGATTTTCCAGGGTACATAATTGCCACAGATTCTTGTCATTCTGAATTGAGAAAGCCAGTCGGATGACTAGCGAAATGTCTTCAAGAACTAAACTTCAAGTCCAGTTGATCTAATTGAATACAACAGATATACCATGACCTGGATGAATGAGAACCTTCACAAGCAAAACACAGTAATGTTACATATGTAATGTTACATATAAAATAAATAGTCCAATTTCTGTTTATTATATATACCATAGTATATATACCATTACATCCCCATCCTCAAAAGAACTGGAAATCCAAAGAATGGCAATCCCTTGCTGTTTTCTCTACGATTTACGAGGGGTGAAATATCATTGAAGATGGAGGTTTCTAGAAATGTTTTGCCGTAGTGGTGTGCATGTGCCCACGCAGGTGCGGTGCATCCGTGCATAATGACATCCTGCCTTTAGTATATAGGATATACTGTATAACCTATAGTAAATTATACATTTAGATTGCAAAGATAGTGTGGATTCTGATGGCACACATCCCTTCCTGTTTAAAGGGGTATTCTGCACTTGTGCATGTTTGACCCACCTAACAGTGGCAGTTGGATGGGTCAAACATGCATAAGTCAAGGGCAATACTAATGGCCACTTTTAAGCTAGACATACACTGCCAATGTTTTTCCATTAGGATTTTTGATTGGCCAAAACAATTGAAAATCCAATCACAAGAAACTATTGTAATTCCCCATCTTGCACTGTAGAGTTAAGCTTGAAATTAGAGGAAGATCATTTCTGGAACACGGGGTCAATGGAAAATTTTCCGAATTGCTCGCTCTTCATTTTTTCAGTAAATTAATCGGTATTGCTTATCGGTCTATTGAACATACAGCAAACGGCCATCGACATTCTAATCAAAACTATCAAATTTAACGAATTTATTGGAACGTCAATGCCGTGTATGGGGCCTACAAGGCGTCCTACAAACAGGAAGTAAAATTACTAGATGGGCAGTTAAAGTTTGGTGGAATGAAAGCAAAAATCATATATAGCAATGCATATTTAGAACAAAAAGTTAAATGATTAACCAAGAATTAAAAGTGAAAATCTGAATATTAAAAGACAATTAAAGCCTCAGAGCAACACTGAATCAGAAAGCAGAGCACATTAATCTGTGTCTCACCTGATTTTGATGTGGGAGCTGAGAAATTTACATTTGTTTGTGTTTTATTTCCCAGCATTCCCGTATGACACAGTGTGGTCACAGACCAGACTGTTATTTGCACATGCTCAGTCCTTAGCTACTGCAGGAAGTGGTTACAGCAAGTCACGCCTACTAGTAGTTTTCAGCCAATCCTTTTGCAGTCTATATTAGGCAATGGAACATGTGACTGAAATCAGGAGGTATGGCCAGACATTTCACATGTACAGTACACCGTTATCTTTATCCAGTTCTTCAGGGGATTATATTTATTTTAATGTCACTTAGGGCATGGCCACACTGCAACGCAAACGCAATCACATGTGATTTAATGTGCGATTTCGTTGCGTTTGCGAATGCGTTTTTTCATTAACTATTTAAAAACACATGCGATTGCGATTTAAAATGCGGAACGCAAATCGCAATCGCAACGCACCCAAAAACGCTCGTTTTCAGTACGTTGGCGCATTTTCAATCATATGAAAAAAAACGCAAGCACAAAAGCATTCTCAAACGCAAGTGCAAACGCAAAAAAAACCGTAGCAGTTTGGCCTAGCCCTTACTGGAGTTTCCATTTAGTTTATTGCCATACTTGGTGATGCTTTCAGAATATGGCGTTTAGCATTTTTGGTTTAGTTCTCCTTTAAAGAAATCCTGGTACCCAGAATATTTTTTAAAGTAGTTCGACCAAACAGACTATTGTGTGTGCAGAGTTGTACACTGACCCCCCAACTCATCAGAACAAAGAAGGAAAACGTTTGTATTACACACAGTAAAGATCACTGAAAGATGACAGACAAGATCTGCAAGATCCTGTCTATCATCTTTCAACAATCTGCATACACATAGTCCCGAGGGTTGAACATCATAGGGAGAACGCTCGGGACTGTGTGTTTCCATCGGCCGCACTAGACTCCTCTATAGGGAGTCTAGCGCGGCCGATGGAAATTTTCGGTCATTCTGAACGAGTGTTCAGAGGCCACGCGCTCGTTCAGAAATGAAGGTACACACAGTAACGATAAAGGCCCGATACCATCGGATCCGACAGTATCGGGGCTTTATCGTTACTGTGTGTACCCAGCTTAAAACCTAAATCTATAATAAGGGATAAAGAAATCTCTATGAAATAATATATTACTGTCCTGCATGATGACTCTGAAACTCTATATTTCATGCCAAGGCATTAGCTCCCAAATAATTGTTAGGGAAATCACGTACAGTAAGGAACACAGAATTACTGCAAATACTTCATTCCAACTAGAACGGCGATTACTTTCTTGGCTACACAACAAAGCTGTAAAACATTATTGTTTAGTTTTACACTCAAGATGTCCGCACTTCTCAACTTTTGAATTGTGAGACGCATCCCCGTTTCTTATCTGAATCCCCCAATGTTATTATTTAGAAACCGAGATGGATATTATTATTTCCCCCAAACTGTTTAACTAACCATTAGTTGTCTTTTCTTTCTCCTTCTAGAGAGGGAATCAGCCCTATTAAACCTACAGGAACATCATGGACTCTGCTGAATCTGTGTAGGAAGTTTAAACACGTCAGTTATGATGCTGGGTACCTGTGGTTACTTACACTGGAAGGAAACATTATAAGATGTTTATCAACATGATTTATATTAACTGATGTCAATACAATGCACAATAAAATGTCTTTATCTCTTATATAATGTAACTGAATGGACGTCGGCATTTAAAGCGTATCTACACTACATGGTACTAACTGAGTAAAATTACTTACTTAGGAATATGAACCCACTGAAATGCAGATACATTTTAATTCAAACATAATTGCACTAGATGATTTTTCTATAATTCTTCTTCAGAGTACAATATCTTCATTGTCAGGGGTGATATATATGTACAATATCTTCATTGTCAGGGGTGATATATATGTACAATATCTTCATTGTCAGGGGTGATATATATACTACAACTCATGTGCAACTAGGGTTATTCAATAAAAGTTCTTATCCTTAAAAATGGTGCTAATTTTGCCCCAACCAATCAGATGTTAGCTTTCAAATGTTAAATAATATCTGATTGGTTGGAGCAAAATTAGCACCATTTTTAACGATAAGAACCTTTACTGATTCTCCCTGTACATTATGTACTTTAAAACTGAAATTACGAAGTCTCTATGCCAGTAGGAAATTCTATTCCTACCTCCCTGGGTGCCCGCAAACACAAAGGATAATTTGTCTAGGTTCTGCTTTTGCAGCAATTGATGATTGCTTTAATGTGTATATTACAATAGGAGGAATCTCACCCAGTTGCTGTGCTCATTTATCGTACCCATATACAGGCAGACAGTTGATTTGACGACTTTGGAAGAAGATTTAATTTAACTTTCTGATTTTAAAAGAAAGACAAAAACTGTCCATGGCCCAAATGGACTCAGAAACCTTGATATAACATATTCTGGATTGAGAACAAACAGGGACACTCTAGCCATTCTTCATGACAGTCTCTGGTAGCTCCTGTTTTGTTTAAAATTTAAGGTATTAAACCCTGGTGGGGAAATTTCATGTCTATTGTTTCTGATTGGTTCATATCTATAAAAATGTAATGTCTGAGAAATACAAAATGCCTCATCATCATTCTTTAATACAATGGTTTACATTAGCTTACAAACACAACTGATCACTTTTTAGAGAAATAACTTTAAAATTAAGAATTCAATAAACACCTTACCAACATAAATTCAATCAAATTTTGTTGCACCAATTTTTGCAGAATCCTTGCATAATGGGTGTATGTACATTATAATAATGGGTGTATGTTCATTATAATAATGGGTGTATGTACATTATAATAATGGGTGTATGTTTATTATAATAATGGGTGTATGTGCATTATAATAATGGGTGTATGTTCATTTTAATAATGGGTGTATGTGCATTATAATAATGTGTGTATGTTCATAATAATAATAGAAGTATGTACATTATAATAATGGGTGTATGTACATTATAATAATGGGTGTATGTACATTATAATTATAGGTGTATGTACATTATAATAATGGGTGGGTGTGCATTATAATAATAGGTGTATGTACATTATAATAATGGGTGGATGTACATTATAATAATAGGTGTATGTACATTATAATAATGGGTGGATGTACATTATAATAATGGGTGTATGCACATTTTAATAATGGGTGTATGAACATTATAATAATAGGTGTATGTACATTATAATAATGGATGGATGTACATTATAATAATAGGTGTATGCACATTATAATAATGGGTGTATGTACATTATAATAATGGGTGTATGCACATTATAATAATGGGTGTATGCATATTATAATAATAGGTGTATGTACATTATAATAATAGGTGTATGTACATTATAATAATGGGTGTATGTACATTATCCCCTGACCAAAACCCCGCGTTACTTCCCTTGGTTGTGCTATTGCAAATCCTCCGCGTGTTTGCCACCACTAGGGGGTGTTTCCTTGCTGCTCTCCTTTCTACGCTCACTTGCAGCTAGATTTATGATTTGTTAGAATGTTTTCTGTCAGATGTGGTCCGGTTATCCCCCCACGATCCTCTGCAGCCTCTGTTTGACGTCTCGCTTGTCCTGTAAGAAACATTTGCTGTGGTAAGCCCCATTTACTAACAGCTGGAGGGTCTCCGTAGTAGCCGGTCCACCTCCCTGAAGGCAACCCATGGCCTCAAGGTTCCCGTCGTTGTCTATTCATTCCAATGTCTCTTGCAGAGCATTAGAGTACTGCATCAGAGTCTCACCCATCACATTGTGTGTCGGATTTGAAGAATTGGCTACTCGTAATGTGTACCTACTATTACATTGCCCTCCCTGTGCTCTCGTCTCTCCAGTGGAGAATGATTTTTCTCTAGTGGTGTTTGCCTCTCGACTTCGGCCTTACCATCACAGTGGTCTAAACTTATCGCACCCTCTAGAGCTCCTAAGCAAAACCTCTGCCCTTAGCTCTGGGTCACACTTACAACAACCTAGACATGCACTTGACTCACCCTTTCATCCAGTCCATGCATGATCATTTTAATATTAACATACCTAAATATTTTGGGAATGACGTAACAGACGCCCCAACTGGATATAATCACTACGATCGTCGACATTAGTTGGGTTGCTAGCTGTACCCTGGTGGGGGGGGCGCTCGGTGCAATCCCTGAGCCGGTCCTGTTTCCGGTGCCACTGGGGCTTCCGGTGGGAAGTTCTCACCGCCACGTCCGGTCCATCGGTCGCTGTATCTGGCGATTACGCCAATTTGTATAGACGTGTTCTGGTGGGCTCTTCCAGACTCATAACAGCGAAGCTAAACCAGAAAGTGACACTGACACCATACTAATGTAATAACCCACAGACTATTTATTGTAACGAGACACTGAACACACCTCAAATGTAGTGAAACTGAACTACCATTACATACACCCACCCGGGGGCCAGGACCCCTTGTGTTGCACCAGCACGACACAACTGCCATTGGGAACGCAAGAACCTTAAAAAAAATTTTACTATTGCGAGCAGATTAACCTGCTTCGCTGATACCCTGGTTTAATTACCCCTAATCAAAAGGGGAATGATTGTGTGTAGTGGGTGGCACTGGCTGGCGCTGCGGTACAACACGCAGCTTACATCTTAACAGTACATGCAGTTACTTTTTTCCCTTCCCGCCCTTCCCTCGAACTCATAATTTGGCAACGTGTTGTATGATTATTTACTTCTGAGCATATGCGGGAAGCTGGGGGATGCATTGGGATATTGGTAAAGAGTCTTTGTTTCCTCTCTCGGAGTGAATCACAACTTATCTGTGATAGTCTTTGTGGCGATAAACAACAATCTTTGCAGCCTGCCAACACTAACTAACATCTACAGCAGGCCTAGACGTAAGCTCCTAGTATTTTAGGCGCAAACAATTCTAAGGATGCGTGCACGAAAATTGTCCGTCTTACCTACGACCCGGGTCGTTCTGGTCTCCACATCTCCCATGTGCCTGAATCGAAAAGGAGTCTTTCCAAACAGACTGTGGTGACCGACAGAACGAAGTGATCTACTCTCCTCAGTCCCTCCTCAAAACATCCTGGCAGATGTACTCTATCCCCTGGCAGCATGCCTGGTCCTCTGGAACGTACAACTCCCCTCCGACTCCTTAGTGTCACAGTTTAGTTGCGAAGTAACTTCTTCTTGAACCCAGGAACAATTACCACCCCTTGTTCCTTGTTTCTGAACTAACTTCCTTCGCAATACACTCCAGACTTTTACTTCCCCCTCCTTGACAAGTCTGTGTCAGTTTAAGTGTTTTGTCTCCTGGAACACGGCATCTTGTGTGCCAAACACAAAATCACGTGTTTATATTGCAATAAATTGTTTCTAACTCTCACTGACAACAATGGGTCCGTTTTTGAATTTTCTGAAAATTTCAGAAAATTCGAAAACGGAACGAAACTCAAGAGTTTCGAACATCTCTACCTAACCTGTATTTAAGATACATTAGTATTCTCTATTGCATTGTGGACCCAGGCGTTTAATGTAAATGGTCCACGGCCCTTCTAGTTGGGGTAAAAACTAGACCAGATCCATCAGGTACCATCAGGTTTCAGATTCAATAAAAGTTCTCAACGGTAATCTGGTGGCTAAGTTTTGCCCCAACCAATCAGATATTATTTACACATTTGAAAGCTAATATCTGATTGGTTGGGGCAAAATAGCACCATTTTTAACGATAGAACTATTGAATAGCCCTGCATGTGTTTTCCTCCTCCTATTTGAGCAATAATGTCCATTTCTGCATCTTCCACTCCTAGTGATAAGAATCATTAGGCAGTTTTGCTTTTTATTTCATTTATAGGTCTCATGGCACTTAGACAATGACCGTGAAGGTAGTTCATTTTTAATTAATAAATATTGTAGGCTGATCACTAACAACTGAGGGAGTTTGCCCAGCAATGTTTGCTCCCCGTGGTGCTGACCAAAGAAAGAAATGGAGAAGTAAACAACAAAATAAAGTTTGTAACTAAAATTCAAATAATTAAACACAATTATACATAACGACTTCACAGACAGCTATTAAAAGGCAGCCCACCCTTAAAAATGATTTTGTACCGTGGGCAGCGCATCTCTCCCGGCTGCTTCTGGGTAGATTTGTCCACTGAGCATTTGTGAAAGCTCTCTGACCCTGGGCTTCAGGTGCAGGCATTGGGTTGAATACTCATTCTAGCTTCACTTCAGTGCAGTGAATTATGTTTCATCGGCTTTTGGGGATCTCTGTCTGTACAAAAAATAAAATTAATTGTGGTGGTGGACTGTCCTTTAAAATCTGTTATTTATATTGGTGTAGAAGTGTATGATTTCAGTTGCTCTCAGTTTGACAGTTACAACTATATTTATTTAATTTTTCATTGTTTTCTTTGTTCAGCACACCAAGGAAACATATTCTCATGTGTCTTGTGTAACGTTGTACGTTGTGTCTTGTGTAACGTTGTGTCTTGTGTCTTATAAAATCGTCCATGTGTCTTGGTGTAATGCTTGTTGTTTTTTGCATTATTTTGGCCTCTGTATAGCCTACATCTTATTATATTATAATATCTAATATATAGTGATAAATAAGTAATCACCCATTATTTCCCCCCCACAGGATTACTGAAACAGATTGATGCTGGGGGTGATAGTTTTGTGGTTGGAGCCAACTCTGCTGATTATATTACTGTGTAAAAAACAACATCTTTTGCTCTTCAGTCCAATTCTATTCCTTGGGTAAACATTGATCAGACCTTCAAGTATACAGCTGTGGCCCCAATTGCTACTAACCCTCAAAAGAGGATAACCTCGAGCCATGGGGATAACCCTCGAAAGTATAGATAACCCTCGAGCATGGATAACCCTCGAAAGTAGAGATAATCCTCGAGCATGGATAACCCTCGAAAGTAGTAGGTAACCCCCAACATGGATAACCCTCGAAAGTTAGTAGATACCCTCCAACCATGGATAACCCGAAAGTAGTAGATAACCCCCGAGCATGGATAACTCTCGAAAGTAGTAAGTGTAGACCCTCCAACATGGATAACCCTCAAAGAAGTAGTAGATAACCCTCGAGAATGGATAACCCTTCGGAAAGTAGTAAGTAGATAAACCCTCGAGCATGGAAACCCTCGAAAGTAGTAGATATCCTCGAGCATGGATAACCCTCGAAAGTAGTAGATAACCCTCACATGGATACCCTCGAAAGTAGTAGAAACCCTCCCAAGGATAACCCTCGAAAGTAGTAGATAACCCTGAGCAGGATAACCCTCGAAAGTAGTAGATAACCTCGGCCTGATAACCCCGAAATGTAGTAGGGTAACCCTCCAACATGGACCCTCGAAAGTAGTAGTACCTCTCACATGGAAACCTCGAAAGTAGTAGATAACCCCCGAGCATGGATAACTCCTCGAAAGTAGTAGTAACCCTCCACATGGATAACCCTCAAGTAGTAGATAACCCTGAGCAGGGATACACCCTCGAAAGTATTAGAGTAACCCTCGAGACATGGATATACCCTCGAAAGCAGTAGATATCCTGAGCATGGATAACCCTCGAAGTAGATAGAACCCTCCACATGGATAACCCCGAAAGTAGTAGATAACCCTCCAACATGGATAACCCTCGAAAAGTAGTGAGTAACCCCCGAGACATGGATAGACTCTCGAAAGTAGTAGTAACCCTCCAAATGGATAAACCCCAAAAGTAGTAGAAACCCTGAGCAGGATAACCCTCGAAAGTAGTAGATAACCCTCGAGCATGGATAACCCTCGAAAGTAGTAGATAACCCTCGAGCATGGATAACCCTCGAAAGTAGTAGATAACCCTCGAGCATGGATAACCCTCGAAAGTAGTAGATAAACCCTCGAGCATGGATAACCCTCGAAAGTAGTAGATAACCCTTGAGCATGGATAACCCTCGAAAGTAGTAGATAACCCTCGAGCATGGATAACCCTCGAAAGTAGTTGGTAACCCTCCAACATGGATAACCCTCGAAATAGTAGATAACCCTCCGCATGGATAACCTCGAAAGTAGTAGATAACCTCGAGCATGGATAACCCTCGAAGTAGTAGATAACCCCGAGCATGGATAACCCTCGACGTAGTAGAATACCCTCGAGCATGGATAACCCTCGAAAGTAGTAGATAACCCTCGAGCAGGATAACCCTCGAAAGGTAGTGAGCGGAGATAAACCCTCCAACAGGGAAACCTACTCGAAGAGTGGTAGATAACCCCCGAGCATGGATAACTCTCGAAAGTAGTAGGTAACCCTCCAACATGGATAACCCTCAAAAGTAGTAGATAACCCTCGAGCATGGATAACCCTTGAATGTAGATACCGCTCGAAAGTAGATAACCCTGGAACACAGATAACCCTTGAATTTGGATAACGCTCAAAAGTAGATTTGCTAACTCTCGAAAGTACTTCTGTATTTTTGAAAATTATCGAAAACCTAAAAGTTCCAAGAATCAAAAGTTATGATTGGTGCAGACAGAATTTCTGACCATCATAACCGGGAGTTACATGTTTTCGAATTGGACCCAGATCCCATCTAGTGATGGACTACCCCAACCTAGTATAGCTGCTGAGTCAATACTAAGCTGTAATTCAGACCTCTCACTCTTTATAGTGTTTACCAAACGCACCTCCAAAGTCTGATTGGTCTAGATACAATCCTAAATCTGATTGGATCTTGGATTCTAGACCAATCAGATTTTGGGGGTGGGTTTAATAGGCACTACAAATAGTGAATGTTCAGTAAGGGGTTCTATTTTCAGTTTAGCATTTCATCTGATATGTTATGTCTTTGTACTAAGGCATGTACTGGGATATAAGCTTATTGAGTGATTCTGGCTGGTTAGCTTGAATGGGCAGCCCTTAGTTCAAATTGCTCTCAGTTTAGTTCTCAGTATTTGGTTGTCTGTATCTAAGATAAAATTTCCAAAAAAAAAAAATCTGATTTCCCCTGACCAAATACCTAACAGCAAATCTGAGTAACAGAGCTATTGATGTATTGGAATATCTGGTTCCAATTATTCACCAGAAATAATCTCCATTGATAGAACAGAGGGATTTGGATTCCAAACCAGTCCAGAGAGCAACATGGTAATGAAAGGGATATCAGAAACACACGCAGCAAAGCTGAGTGTGAATAATTGCAGTGTAAAAGCCACCAGTCTGTAATAAATGCAGCTCTGCTTGTAACAACTGTTGTGTCCTTCATTCACTGGATAATCTGGTATCTCTCTGTCTCTCCCTTTCTTTGTATATAAATATATATTTTTAACTAACAATAAAGCAGGTTATCTTACAAATATAACCTGATATATAAAATGAAGAAGGCCTGAAATATTTACTAAAATCTGTATGTGTAGTTACACAGATAAACTGATTTAATCTGACATCAACATGCTACTTACACACAACAATATCAGATCATGTAGTTCTGATGACTATAGAAGAAGGGAAAGGGTTAATGTAAAATCCCAGAATCCCAGGTGGGACTTGCAAATCAGTTGTTTACATGTTTAACTGATTCTGCATGTTTAATTAATAAATAGAGCAAGTGCTATTTTAACCATTATGCAAACCCCTTCTGATTGGTGGACCTATCTCCATAGACTACAAGCACACTGCCCACTATAGGAGGAGAGGAATCAATGGCTGCCCCCATAAGAAACACATAAATGAAAATATCCAGATAATTGCTCCAAAAAAATAATGAAAGTATATGGAAAAAGTACACAGGATAGCGCTCTCTGCAAATATACTTTAGGTCATTTTTGCACTGTAGATGCCCTTTAAATAAGATCTGATTGGTTGGTTAGCACCATTTTAAATGCTATGAACTTTTATTGAATAACCCGGTTAGTGTTTAAAGGACAACTCCACCCTCATAAGAACATCTTTTATAAAGAATGGCCTCTTTAAAATATGTTGATATGTCATACTTTGTCCTATGAATTCATTACTGTATGCCTGCTATGCTTCTGGATGCCTCGTGGAAACTGAGCAATTTAGAAACCTGTACTAATTAGCTGATATTTTCATTTTTGTTTTCTTATGGGGGCAGCCATTGATTCCTCTCCTCCTATAGTGGGCAGTGTTCTGTAGTCTATGGAGATATGTCCACCAATCAGAAGGGGTTTGCATAATGGTTAAAATAGCACTTGCTCTATTATTTATTAAACATGCAGAATCAGTTAAACATGCAAACAACTGATTTGCAAGTATACCTGGGATTCTGGGATTTTACATAACCTTTCCCTTCTTCTATAGTCATCAGAACTACATGATCTGATATTTGGTGTGTGTAAGTAGCATGTGTGTCAGATTGAATCAGTTATTTCTGTGTAACTACCCATACAGATTTAGTAAATATTTCAGACCTTCTTCTTTTATATATCAGGTTATATTTGGTAAGATAACCTGCTTTATTGTTAGTTAAAGATATATATTTATATACAAGAAAGGGAGAGACGAGAAAGATACCAGATTATCCAGTGAATGAAGGACACAACATTGTACAAGCAGAGCTGCATTTATTACAGACTGGTGGCTTTTACACTATTATTCAACTCAGCTTTGCTGCGTGTGTTTCTGATATCCCTTTCATTACCATGTGCTCTCTGGACTGGTTTGAAATCCAAATCCCTCTGTTCTATCAATGGAGATTATTTCTGGTGAACAATTGGAACCAGATATTCCAATACATCAATAGCTCTGTTACTCAGATTTGCTGTTAGGTATGGTTGGGAAATCAGATTTTTTTTCCTGGAAATATTATCTTAGATACAGACAACCAAATACTGAGAGCAATCTGAACTAAGGGCTGCCCATTCAAGCTATCCCAGACTTAGCTCTAACAGACATAACATTTCAGATGAAATGCTAAACTGAAATAGAACCCCTTACTGAACATTCACTATTTGTAGTGCCTATTAAACCCACCCCCAAATCTGATTGGTCTAGAAATCCAAGATCCAATCAGATTTGGATTGTATCTAGACCAATCAGACTTTGGAGGTGTGTTTGGAAACACTATAAAAGTGAGAGGTCTGAATTACAGCTTAGTATGGGCTCAGTACTATAGGCATGTCAGGGAATTGTGCTTAGATACAGTGCTGTATGCGTGTACCTGACTGGAAAAGTTCAAGAGCTGGCTTCAGCATGGTGGTTTTCCATTTATTCTTGTTTATTGCACTGTTTTTTGTTGACAAGCGTCAAAACAGAGTTAGTGTGAGATCTGAATACAGCATTGATGAAACATTCTCATTCCAACCTCTGGTTATTTGGAGGACCCATGGGAAGGCATTCAGTGAAAATAAGACTATTACACAAGTGAAAAAGGAATTACATCAATATCAATCAATGTTCTAAATTCTCTGAACTTGAAATATGGTTTTGTTTCTCCTGGTCAAACACCTTACAACAGATTTGCCCAACACTACTGCAGATGTCATTGGACCACGTTGGACCAGCATTTTCCTATAAACACTCTCCCACCAGTAGAAGAAAATCAGAATGGATTGTGGGGGTTAAAAAAATCTTATTTCACTTTTTTACAATGACCTGTAAAATTGCACAAGTCTCTCTATGCTCATAATTAAACAAACTCCTTCCAGGCATCAGTAAACTGCTCAAAGAATAACATTTACTGAGAGACCAAGTAAGTTAGGGAGAGTTTTCATCACAGCTCCCTTACTCATCATGCAAATAAGAGAAGGAGATACTTCTAGGTAATTTCTCAGCTGGTGGTTAAAAATGGGAGGGGTTAACAGCTAATTAGTACTAATGTGCCCACCAGGCAAAATGGAGGGTGGAGTCTTAAAATATGCAGATTCAGCATGTACTTCAAAGAATTTAGAACTTTGCAAGGTGATTACAATGGTTGTGGTGTAAATTCTGACATAATAACCATATAATTTTATAGCAAATTAAGAAGCCTTTCACTGGAATGCTAATTGTTTTTTGGGTGAAGATTTTCCTTTAAATGCTAAGAACTTTTATTGAATAACCCGGTTAGTGTTTAAAGGACAACTCCACCCTCATAAGAACATCTTTTATAAAGAATGGCCTCTTTAAAATATGTTGATATATCATAGTTTGTCCTATGAATTCATTACTGTATGCCTGCTATGCTTCTGGATGCCTCGTGGAAACTGATCAATTTAGAAACCTGTACTGAGCAGGTACTGAGCCTGGGCATGCTCAGAAGAGACAGACAGGGGATTAACATTCAGTCATTGGCTGGGATGTCAACTGCCAAATCCATAACTGACAGTTACTAACTGGGAGAAGCAGGAAGGAGAAACAGGAAACAAGACATTGTGCAGGATTTCAGGTTAGACTTATATATTTCAGATATAAAACTATTACCGTTTAGGGTTTTGGGGGGTGATTTACCTGTATGTAAGTTTTCATTTTAGGGCTGGACTTGCCCTTTAAACAAGTTTTGGTGATATGTACATATTCCCCAGACCATTTCCCATTTACAGTAAGTTACCATTGCTTTTTTATTTGCAATTAACTAGAACTTTTTGAACTATTTTTTTTTATTCACTTTAATAAGTTCATTTTCAAACTATAGAGCATATAACTAATATGTATAGTAATAGGAGTATTATATACGTCAATATGGTTTTAGTATGAAGGTTATTATTAATATTAAAGGGTAACTCCAGCCCCAAAATAACTTATTACTGCATATAACAAAACTGAAGGTTTTTGCCTTTATATACAGTATACACATTTAAAGGGTAAGTCCAGCCCCAAATTAACAGATCGACTGTGTATAAGTAGTTATAGCTCAGCATGGAAGCATCTGTAAGATTATAACAAATGTGGGGTTTTGGGGGGGTAATCTTTTAAAACAGCTTTAATTTCTGTTAATTTGGGGCTGGAGTTACACTTTAAATGTGTAAATTCAGTCTGAATTTATTATATACTGTAATATAGTGTGGTTTTTTTTTTACATATGGTAATTGGATGCCTGGGATTAATTTACCACACATTCGTGGCCCAAAATTTTCTTTCTCAAATATTTTCTTAATCATCTTCCTTAAGACTGTAAAAGTGTGTCTCTTAGGCAGGGGTGTTCCTAGGGTTTTTGGCACCTGAAACAACTTCTAAATGCCGCCTATAGGCAGGCGGGGGCAGCACGTGAAGTGGGTGTGGCTTAATTAGGGAACAAAGACATGACTTGTGGAGGTGGGTTTGGTGGGCTGACTAAAACAGACTGTTAAACTGGAGGGATAACTTAACACTGGTGCTCAAATGCAGTATTGCAGGAAGGAGAATATTTTTAAAGTTTTAAAGACTTTTAAGTGTTCCACTCAGGTCGTGCCCTGAGCCAATTTTTCAGTTTGCTTCATTGTAGGGGCACCCCTGCTCTTAGGATCTCGAATCTTGGTGGAGTGAGAGCTGGTAAAGTCCATTTAAATTAATGTTACTTTTCCCTTAAACTTGCTTGATTGTATGGAATGTGTGAGATTCAGCTAGTTCCCTTAGGTTGTGTACACACGGGGGGACTATTTGTCCCGACTGAGCATTCGCTAATAGTGAGCGCTCAGACGGGACAAATGACTGTTGGTCATGGCAACAGTGGCAGTTCATGAGTAACCCTTACTTAACCCTTACTCATAGACTCAAAGACAACCCTTGTCTATGAGTGAGGGTTAAAGGGCATGTCCACCCCCAAAACTAAAATTTAACCTTCTACTGGCCCCACTGTGCAGTGTTTAAAAACCCTTACCTCACTGCTCAGCTCTTTATGGTTCTCTTGCAATGTCTGTTGAAAGTCCTAGAAATTAAAGAGTAGGAGCCATTTCTAGTGTAATTTGTTTCTGCCTGTAACTGTTCCTCATCAAGGTTTCTATGAGGGCAAGCATGCTCAGTAATCACTAAGAGGCAGCATTGGAAAAGGGAATTTCCCATCATGCAATTCACTTGATTTGCATGAACATTCCAGTTATAGCAAATCTGCACACAGCAGAGGATAGTTCGGATTGGATATCTAAAGATAACATTTTTTCCATATAGATGTCCTTTTATACCTGTAAACTTGTGCAGAAAGTGCTTGCAATAAACTTTGATTTTTGTTGCCGCATTTGAAAGGTCTTTTTACATATGTCCTTCCTGCTACGGGAATGGTGGCAACTAAAGCGTTACTATGATAAATACCATAGTAACGCTTTAGTTGCCACCATTCATTTTCTCTATAATGCGGTGTACAAGTTGGTTTTGTCCTGGCTATGTGGTGCACTGGGGCAATAGAGAAACACATTGCATTTGTTAGCATATTTTTTATTTGATAATAAGCTTATATTGTAAGTGGATATATGTTTAGTTATCAGATCATCTCATTATTTTGGGGATGCTTATAGTAAATGTAAGTAGCAGGGCCGCATTCATTACAATCTGGTTGTATTTACACTGCATGTTTTCAATATACATTCCCTATCTGCCCTTTGCTGTTTGAGAGTGCTTGGCAGGGAATGGTAAAACTAGTAGCACAACTGCATAGGCACTTGGGTTAGTCACTATTTTGCTAAAGGAAAGTAATTTCAGACTCTGTAAAAAAACACTTATTTTCATTTATCTGTTATAACAACATTCATGTGAATTTATAGACTCCTATACAACACCATAGGTAGGAAACCCAGGCACTAAAAAAAAAAAATATTCATTTGGGCAGTCTAGAACCAGCCGTCTACTTGCAAGTCTCTAACCTAAATACAAAGGCAAGACCTGCTAGTTTGACTGCTGATTAGAAACTGAGCTTCTCTGAAGATTTCATGCTGTTTTATAGTGTCTCATAAACACACCCCCAAAATCTGATTGGTCTAGATACAATCTTAAACCTGATTGGATCTTGGATCTTGGACCAATCAGATATTGGGGGTGGGTTTAGGAGTCACTACAAATAGTGAATGTTCAGTAAGGAGAGCTAGTTTCAGTTTTGCATTTCATCTAAAATGTTATATCTTTGTACTAAGGCATGTACTGGGATATAAGCTTATTGAGTGATTATGGCTGGGTAGCTTGAATGGGTATCCCTAAGGTCTGATGGCTCTCAATTTAGTTCTCAGTATTTGGCTTTCTGTATCTAAGATAAAAATAATTCCAGTAAAAGTTTGGTTTGCTGTCCCAACTAAATATTGAACAGGAGATCTGAGTAACAGAGCTATTGATGTATTGGAATATCGGGTTCCACAATTTCCCCAGAAATAATCTCCATTGATAGAACAGAGGGATTTGGATTTCAAACCAGTCTAGAGAGCAACATGGTAATCAAAGGGATATCAGAAACACATGCAGCAAAGCTGAGTGTGAATAATTGCAGTGTAAAAGCAACCAGTCTGTAATAAATGCAGCTCTGCTTGTAACAACTGTTGTGTCTTACTATAGAGCAAACAGCAGCAATCAGCACTCCATTCCAAGCAAGGAAATGCCTGGGTGCCATTCAAAAGTTTCAGACCTGTGAGTGCCTTCGTATTTCTGTGTGTGTGTATCTATATATATATATATATATATATATACCATTGATAAACTGATTCAATCTGACATCAACATGCTACTTGCACTCAACAATATCAGATCATGTAGTTCTGATGACTATAGAAGAAGGGAAAGGGTTAATGTAAAATCCCAGAATCTCAGGTGGGACTTGCAAATCAGTTGCTCAGATTCTGCATGTTTAATTAATAAATGGAGAAAGGGCTGTTTTAACCATTATGCAAAACCCTTCTGATTGGTGGACATGTCTCCATAGACTACAAGCACACTGCCCACTATAGGAGGAGTGAAATCAATTGCTCCACCCATAAGAAACACAAAAATGAAAATAACTTGATAACTGTTCCAAAAAAATAATGAAAGTATATGGCAAAAGTACACAGGATAGCGATCTCTACACTACAGCAAAACATAGTTTTGGGGGTGGACATGCCCTTTAAGTCCCGAAACGCGTTAGACCTCTGTGTGCACCCATCCCCGGGCTGCTAGTCTGATTTTAATGGTAGAAAAATAAAGGATGTTTTTATGCTAACATCGGCTGAATTCTGTTGCCTGCGGTAATATTCCAGGGAGGAGCGGTGCAGCGGATACTGTGTCTTGCTTTCATTCTTCCCATCACCTGCTTCTTCCTCCCAGTATCATTATTTATTCATTGTTGTGATGTTTATTTATCCAGTTAAAGGAGGAGTCCTGGTGTCTGTATAAATAAATCAGTGTTTACAGTTCAGCCCATTAGATTTGTATCCCGTACTGAGAGGTAACATGCTGTTCTGTGTCTGTCTGCTCCTGCTACACACGTCCCTAACCTCAGGTAATATATATAATGTGATATTTTATGCACTCTCCTTATCAATTACGATTACAGTATTCTTTGAAATTGAACATTTTACAACAAGTAAGCTGCTGGTAGGATGAATCCAACGGGGGTCTGGAGATGTATTACTGCAGCAATAGTTAGAATTTCTTCAGTTCAATCTGCTCCTAGGACCCAGAGATGATTTTGCACATTAGGACTGAGCCTCCCATCTACCCTAAAGCCTCTACATATTATGTGGAACATTATAAGGGTAAAGGGATAGTGGGTGAGCTGGTCCTGCAAATATACTGTTTACTTTTGTGTGTTGACATGACCACTAAAGAAAAAGCCCTACAATGTGTAAATCTAGTGGCGTAACTAGGAATCACTGGGCCCCCCAGCAAAACAATGATGGGGCCCCTATCCATGCTTCATCCACAGTGGTTTTCTCGGAGGAGGCTATACCTTTCATAGGAAAAATGAGAAGATGGGGCCCCCTTGGCTCACGGGCCCCCCCTGCGGTTGCACCCCCTGCTCCCCTGTGTAAATCATGAGACATGGATATGTCTGTTTTTTTTCATAAAATGTTAAAAAACAAATCTTGGCTGCGGGAGATTTACACAGAACTGTAATAGCTTCTCGTAAATCATTTCAAAATCCCGGAAGGGATTTATCCACAGCCAGATATAAGCTGGCATTAAAGAGGAACTGTGGTCTCCAAACAAGTTAAGTTTAAATGAAAGGCCAGTTAAATGAAATGAGCCATCAACCACCTCTCTACGTGCTCCACAGCCCAAGATATAAAGAAATGACTGACCAGAAAGTTAATGGGTGGGAGGCTGACATGTGACATTCCTGAGGCTTCTCCTGCACAGTGCCGCCGGTGAGCACAGCCTCAGACTTACTCAGTGTGTGAGTGTCAGTGTCCCTCCTCCTCTCTGCTGTGTGAAGTCCTGACAGAGAAGGTTAGGGAATCTACAGCCCTTCTCTTTCATTGTGTGAAAACAGCCTTTTCAGGCAGAGTTCTCACTCTGCCTGAAAAGCCTTATTCCACAGAGTTTTCTGTAGGGGGGAGTCTGAGTAACCCATGGCACCAGTGAGTGGGCGGGGCCACGGCACCCACAAGTGGGTGGGGCCACATGGGTCTGTAAGATAATGGGCCATGGAAGGCCTGGAACTGGAGGGACCATGGGGTCCATGAGTGGGAGGGAACAATTTACCTCAAGTCATTTTTGGACCACAGTTCCCCTTTAAAAAGCCACACTGTTATATGTGCACACTGCATATTGAATTAGTCTTACTGGCTTTGAGGGTGTCTTTTGCGATACCCGCACACTGAAGGAGTTCAAGTTGTGCTTGCCAATATTGAATCAGTTAGCGTGACATTAACACCAATACAATGTTTTCTAAAAAAACACCTTTGTTTATCTTCCATTTTATTAAAAATATACAAGTACATCTATAAAGGGGCAAGATGAGCTCCCATAGTAGTTTTAAAAAAATAGACTTTTATTAAAATTTTTAGCACTTGTATGTTAAAGGGCATGTCCACCCCCAAAACTATAATCCCCCCCCCCCACTACTGGCCCCATTGTGTAGTGAACTCCCGGCAGGCTGTCGCTCAGCCAATCACAGACGCGACTGCCGGTCCCGCCCCTCTGCCTGCATTTTCTCGCAAGCAGAGGGCCTGGCAGGACGGCGGGGGAAAGAGAGAAGGGAAGTAAAGTTTGAGGCACTTTCTAATAATAAAAATATAGCGGTTGGGGCTGGGGGGACAGGGGGATTATTATATAAAAAAAAAAAAATTCAAGGGTGGACATGCCCTTTAAACGAAATATCCTGCAGGTATCAATATGCCCCTTAATATTCCTTTCTATTTGCACTTTCACAGCTGATCCCTGTTTTCCAGAACTTCATTGCCAGGTGATGCCTGGGACATTGAAACAGTTGGATGCCAGCAATGGGGAGGTTTATGGTGTTGATGATGATGGTTATGTTTACCATTGGGCCCTTATTGATTGGATACAGGTATTTGGATGGCTGAAACATGTGACTGTGGGACCAACTGGAGTCTGGGGAGTTGACAAAAATAATATCATTTATAGGAGAGAGGGTTTTTACTGGAAAACAATGCCAGGTAAGTCAATCAGATGCATGTACATTAACCCAAAACATACATTATAACTAAGAATCTAATTATTTATTGAGTCCGGGTGGTTCCCCATGTAGAGAAACAAGGGGCTAAAGCACAAAAGGGCTTTTGTACCCAGAGGTGCAAAGGATTGTCCCTGCTCTTTAACAGATATATCTGTGGAAATTTTGCATTTGCCAGTGACCAATGTAGGCCATCCAAATCAGACAAAAGGACGATCAGACATATCTGTAAATCACGGGCGATCAGCTAGTCTCCTATGGACTGCACCATCACTCTCAGGGAATTGTTATCCTTGGCTATTTTTGCTGTGACACTAATTTGCCCCGCCCAACTGGTTGACAGTCGCAAATGGTTGGATGGAACAAATTATCTGTGTGTGTGTATCAACCCCAAGGGCATAGGCACATTTTTACACCTCTCATTACATAAGCCCCCATTTTATTTTTTAACAAATATTTAAAGGGCCATTATTCTCATAGTGCTGCCAATTAAAAATGACAGTCTTCTTGCTGAAAGTTTTCTCCCTCCAGTCCCCCAACACCATCAGACTGTGGGGTGGTGAACTTCATGAAAATCAATATTGGGGGAAGATCATTTCACTGTTTGAGCTCCATCCACACTCTCCTATTGTCTGCCATGTGGGTGAAGGCAGGCTAGACACTCAAAAATGGTTTAGCTATATAGCTAGCTATATTTTTAGAACAGCAGCACTGGTACCAGGCACAGTATGCAGAAAACCATCTTATTTTATGTGATAATTACATATTCAAATAGCTGAGGTGGTTTAAAATGAAGATTTGGCCACCCAGAAGGTGGTACCATTTTCTGGAGTATCAGCAGAACTTTAGTTGTTATTAAAGGCAAGTAAATGTGCAAGAAAAACAATATAAATAATGTAGCTGGACTCTTTCCTGCACCATCTCAGCAGCCCATCTCCCAACCAGGACAGGACAACTGGTCAATGCAATGAGCACAAACATTTTCAAAATAGTAATGTAAACAGACAGGTTTGATTGTTCACATTTTATTGGAGGAACTAGCAGAGTAACCGCGTTGCCCAGTTTTTCTAAAGATCCAACCTAAACCTGCATTCCAAATTTCAACAGACATGGACCCGCAGCTTTCTAACCAAACCTGACCCATTCAAAATCACTGTGGGCTAGCCGAGCCACAAATCTGGTGCAATTCCCCTTTTAAGGTGCGATATGCACCAATTTCCCCGTTAGCGCATATCGCACCAACTTCCCCTTTAGTGCATATCGCACCAACTTCCCCTTTAGCAAATATCACATCAACTCCCCCTATAGCGCGTATCGCATCAACTTCCCGTTTAGCACATTTCGCATAAACTTCCTCTTTAGTGCCTATTACATCAATTTCCCCTTTAGAGTGCAGCGCATCAACTTCCCCTATATCGCGTATCATATCAACTTCCCCTTTGACGGAGATTGCATCAACTTCCCCTTTAACACGTATAGCATTAACTTCCCCTTCAGCACCTATCACATCAATTTCCCCTGTAGCGCGTATCATATCAACTTCACCTTTAGCACCTATCGCATCAATTTCCCCTTAACGCATATGGCATCAACTTCCCCTTTAGCGTGTATCGCATCAACTTCCCCTTTAAAGTGTATCTTATCAACTTCCCTTTAGCGCGTATCACATCAACTTCCCCTTTAGTGCCTATCGCATCAGCTTTCCCTTTAGCGCCTATCACATCAATTTCCCCTTTAATGCGTATCGCATCAATTTCCCCTTTAGCGCGTATCGCATCCACTTCCCCTTTAAAGTGTATCGCATCAACTTCCCCTTTAAAGTGTATCTCATCAATTTCCCATTTAGCGCCTATTGTATCAACTTCCCCTTTAGCGGGTATCGCATCAACTTCCCCTTTAGCTCCTATCGCATCAACTTCCCCTTTAGCATGTGTCATATCAACTCCCCCATTAATGCGTATCCCATCAAATTCCCCTTTAGCGTGCATCACATCAACTTCCCCTTTAGCGTGTATCACATCAACTTCCCCTTTAGCATGCATCACATCAACTTCCCCTTTAGCACGTATTGCATCAACTTTCCCTTTAGTGCGTATCGCATCAACTTCCCACTTAGCATGTGTCGCATCAACTTCTCCTTTATCGCGTATCGCATCAACTTCTCCTTTAGCGCGTGTTGCATCAACTTCCCCTATAGTGCATATCGCATCAATTTCCCCTTTGGCGCGGATCGCATCAACTTCACCCTTTAGTGCCTATCGAGTTAATTTCCCCTTTAGTGCATATCGCATCAAATTCCCCTTCAGTGTGTATAGCATCAACTCCCCCTTTAGCGATTGTCGCATTAATTTTTCCATTTAGTGCATATCGCATCAATTTCCCCTTTGGCGCATATCGCATCAACTTCCCCTTTAATGCCTATCACATCAACTTCCCCTTTAGTGCCTATCGCATCAATTTGCCCTTTAGCATGCAGCGCATCAACTCCCACTTTAGTGCGTGTAACATCAATTTCCCCTTTAGTGTGCAGCGCATCAGCTCCCCCTTTAGCACGTGTCGCATCAACTTCCCCTTCAGCGTGTATTGCATCAAATTCACCTTTAGCGTGCACCCTTTAGCTCGTATCACATCAATTTCCCCTTTGGTGCATATCGCATCAACTTCCGCTTAAGTGCATATTGCATCATCTTACCCTTTAGCACCTATCGCATCAACTTCCCCTTTAGTGCATATGGCATCAACTTCCCCTTTACTGCATATCGCCTCTTTAGCGCGTGTAACATCAATTTCCCCTTTAGCGCCTATCACATCAACTTCCCCTTTAGTGCAAATGGCATTAACTTCCCCTTTAGCGTGCAGCGCACCAACTCCCGTGCCTCATCAATTTCCCCTTTACTGCCTATCAAGTTAATTTCCCCTTTTGCATGTATCGCATCAACTTCCCCTTTAGCGTGCATCACATCAACTTCCCCTTTAGTACGTATTGCATCAACTTCCCCTTTAGTGCGTATCGCATCAACTTCCCCTTTAACAATGGGGTAAAACATCTCACATTAATTAATGTTTTACTGCAATCGATCAAATTTAATTATTGACACATAATGTCCCCCAGAAAACACAATTCAGATGCCACGTAAAATTTATGTTTGCAAAAACGACATATGGAAAATAGTTAAAAGAGTGTGTATGTGGCCTTTAATACTGGGGTTTCAGTAGTTTGTGGGGAAAGAGACACAAGGTGTAAAGTAAAATGAACCCCTTACAGTGCATTTTTATTGCTGTGTGATAGCTCCATTCCATTCACAGCTCTTATTGTCTTTCCTTAAGTAAAATGGGATTTTTTACCTTGTGGTGTACAATTACATTTCATGGCTGTCAGCACTCTGCAATGGGAAACTACACATTTCCTTAGCTGACTGTGATCCCCATGAGTAGCTGCCTGTCCAACCCTCAGACTTATGTAGGATTAGTCAGTTTACCTTTCAATCTTGACTCTAGGCGAACCACAAGTGAGAGGAGGTGAGAGTGTATTGTCACATGACATTGTTACATCACATGGTCTGATGCTCCTCATGATTGACAGTACTATCCTCCTATCACAGCAACAACAGAACAAAATGAAGCAAAGCATTGTACTTGTTAGAATAAATATCGTGCACAAGTCATGCCGGACCCTGATGCCTGTCTTAGACCCAGTAAAAGACCCTTTACAGCGCCGGGAGAAAGAATTGAACCACACATGGGATGTAGTGAAACTCTAACTCACTTTATTTAGTTATTACATTGGATTTTCACAAAGAGAAAGGGGGCGTGGCCAGACACAGTGTCTACAGATGAGGTAGTAAAACATCCCTTGGAATTCAAGGAGGGAGTCAGGTTGACATAAGATATGGGATGCTAAGACCTTGAGATAAAATGTTATCTAGACCATGGGATAAGAGAAAGAACATCTGAGAACATTTGGAGAATAACAGCATGTGCTAACAAGACAAAATAATATGAACACAAAATGGAGTTAGAGAACAAAATGGCTGCTATTAGGCTAAGTGATTATAGAGAATATATAAAAACCTAACAGTACTGCCCTGAATAATCGGTGACATCGATTCACTACGAGATGGCAGCACACGGGTTAATTAACGTATAAAAATTACGAAAAAAGGGGGTACAGGGGCATTTTTAAGTTGTAAAGTAGCCTATGCTTTTCCCCGGGTCCTTATACATAAGTGTACAAAGTCTCATGAAAATTGTACGAGACGTTTGGAAGTTTTTCTGGAACATACAAACATACATATACACATACATACCTACACACATACATACATTGACTTTTATAGATATAGATAGATTGATAGATATAGATAGATACAGTAGATTGACTTGTACCACAAACACCAGGGTTGTTGGGAGATTCCTTTATGTGTCCTCTTCACAATAAATTCTAACCAGAGCAAGTTAAGCCTTTCAGACAATTTCCCCCAACTTTTTCAGAAAATTTACAGTAGTTAGACATAGTGTCATTATCTGGAATATAAACAGGACAATAACTAGTCATATACTGTATGTCTTTTATATGTTGACCAGGTTACCATGTTGCATCCATTGCTATAACTATTAAATATTTCTCAGATTGGGAAATGCACAAATGATTACTGTTCTTTTATAGTTATTTAGGGTTTTTCTTTCTTGACAGGTTTCTTAAATCAGATTGATGCTGGGGGTTTAGTTGTTGGATCTACTTTTGATAATAACGCTTTCTGTATGAATCTGCCCCCTGATAGCCTTTGGATATGGATAGCCCATAATATCCAGTATTACAGTTGTAGTCTCCTTAGTTGCTGGGGTGTTTCGATTAGCAATGACATCTTTTATCACAATGGTGTCACTCCAACATACTGCCAAGGCAGCAATTGGATACAGGTGGATGGACACCTGAAGATGATTGAAGTTGGAGCAGATGGATCAGTGTATGGCGTGGATTCTGATGGAAATGTTTTAAAGAGGTAAAAAGACTTTGTTGATCACAGTGACTGAACTCCCTATGCTATAAAGACTGCTATTACTGTTACATTTAGTAATTAAAGGAACAGAATAATGAAATGCCTCCTACCTTTAAATTGTAGAGTGGTCACCATGAGTGCTTCCATCTGGCAGGAGTGGCAATTGTAAAGACAGTAGGAAAGTGGGGGTTGGCAAGATTGAGCACTTGCAGAGTACATCACAGCTTTAGCACTGGACATGCGCCTTTACACAGGGTGGTAGAATTACTCAATCCTATCTCCCTGCAAATTATTGTTTAAAGGCAGGAGGTTTCTTTAAAAGTTTTTTTAAAGGGTCACTATACTCACTCAAACAACTTTACTGTACATTATCTGAAACTACAACTTGAGAGAAGTAAAATGGTGGTACTCACATATTTATCTGTGCTTTCTTTGTCATTAAAGGGCATGTCCACCCCCCAAACTAAAATTTTACCAATTATTGGCCACACAGTACCAAAAAAAAAAAACCCTTACCTTACATCCCTGCTCCCTTTGGTTTCCCTGTTGTGCCTCTTCAAAGTTCAGGAAACTGAATAGTAGAAGCTGGCAGTGACTCATCTGATGCCTGTTTGTCTGCTAACCTCAGCAAGGTCTGAGGCATGTGCAGTAGAGCCCATTCTCCCCTCTCTCTCACTCCCTCTCCCCGATCCCTCCGTGGCTGTCAGTCTTCTATCTAAAAAAGCTTTTAACATCATGCAGGGCATACCCTCCCACCCCCAACTGCTATATTCATAAAAAGCACTTTTAATCTCTACTTACAACTTCTTGTTCCAGCGCCATTCTACATTGAAAGGCAACCGCCGCTGTCATTGGCTGCCTCTCAGACAGTCACAGCCGCGGCTGCCGGTCCGGCCCCCTGATTGGAGTTCCGGTGGGCAGGGTAGCTGGACCAGAACAGCGCAGGAATGAGGAGGTGTAAGTAGAGATCAAAAGCTATTTTACAGTTCTGAATATAGCAGTTGGGGGTGGGAGCTTATGCCCTGCACGGTGTCAAACGTTTTTAAAGAGGGTGGACATGCCCTTTAAATTATTAATGTTTGAGTGCAGCTAATTCCCAGCACCCTCCTATACTCACTGCCTTCTTGTTCTGCACAGCCTCACCATGGACACTGATCTGCTTACACATCTCCCCCTCCCTCCCCCCTTTTTTATTTTCTCTGCTGATTCTCTTAAATGAAGCAGAAAGTGTGCTGGCAGGCAGGAAAGGAGGTCAGGCATGGGTCACATGTTATAATTTCTGCTTCTGGAGTGACAGGTCTTTCCCTGTAAATGCTGTGATTTCAAATCATGATTTCTCAGAATCTACAGCTCAGATTTCAAATCCGAAAAAGTTTTGGGGCAGTGAGATCTTTATGTATCTAAAAGTTCACTTTTTGAAAATTTGATTTTTTAGAGTAAATATACCCTTTAACTTTACTGTTTCTTAAAAAAAAATTGATAGTAACATAGTATTGGAGTTTGAATAAAGACAGACGTCCAACTTTTTTAGCCCCGTTTTGCGCTACGAGGTACAGTAGCACTAAACCTAACCAAAGGAGTTTTGTATCGGGTGCAGTGCGCTCTTTCCAGAAACATTTGTAAATGGTGCAGTGCCCTAAAATACGTGCAAAACACATTATTACTTCAGGGTTAATGTGGGTTTTACATGTTTGTTTTTTCAGACTGTTAAATCTCCCTGTATATTTATTAATACCAGTCATTTTCAATATTTTGGAATTTTGGAAACGTATCAAGTCTCTCGTATCTTCATAATGAGAAGCGTTTACAGTGAAATGTAACTTTTGCTTTGCAGCCAAATTTGTAGCAAAACCATCAATGGAATAACCAGTGGCGTAACTATAGACTTATGGACCCTGATGCAAAATTTGGGCATGTGCCCCCCAACACCACTGGTAAAACAGTTGGCACACAGACTGGTAGTTTTAGAAACTTAGCACAAAATGGGACCCCTTCTTAGCCAAGGGCCCTGGTGCGGTCGCATCCCCTGCACCACTGGTAGCTACACCCCTGGGAGTAACAAGTAATCACTGTGCCCCCAGTAAAACTATCATGAGGCCCCTATCTGTGCTTTATTCACAGTGGTTTTCTGGGAGGTGGCTATAGCTGTCATAGGAAAAATAAGAAGACGGGGCCACTGGCTCTCGGACCCCCTATAGTTATCTTCCCCTCCCAGACACACACTCCCCTGGTAGTAACGCCCCTAAAAAAACATAACTCCCTGTGATGCTGGAAGGAAATGAAAGTTCACAGATGGATAAAGCTTGGATTGTGAGATCAAAAAAGAAATTTGAGCCAAGCCGAGCTAACTTGGCTCATTTGGCTCACAATGTCACACCTAATTAGCTAAAGGGATTAAGATAAACTTTTTTCTCTGTCATGTACTTGCAGCAGTCCTCCACCAGGAGGCATAAGAAACACCATTCTTTCTGTGTATCAGGAAAGGTTCCCCAATAACAAATATAGGGAGATGCAATTCAGTTTACAGACATGTTTAGTAAATTAAACCTTCATAAACCCTCAGTGCCTAATTCACTTTTTTGCACCTTAATGTCCAAATTATAATGGAGATTTTGGGACTGGCCACACTAGCAGGTTTTAACATGCAATTCTCCTTGTGATAATGTTAGGGATTCCAGTTTATAAAATAATGTTCTATCCCTATAGGACAGTGAGTATGACCAATGACAAACTAATAGGGTAATTTAATTTAATAGAAAAACCAAGCCAAGCAGGATGTTAAGCTGCAGAGTTTAGGTTTCTAAATCCGTCTAATGTATAATTGGTTAAAGTACAATTATAGTCCTTAAAATACAACCCCCTCCCCCCTCCACTTCACCTTAACCACTAAGTCCACATCCCTGGGTACAGTATCTGTCTTCTTATATACTTCTATATATCTGTCTTCTTACATACTTACAGTAAGGTGTAACTCAGCCTTACGGACTGTCAGCAAGAAGGGTTTCTTTCCATTAGCCTGATCAGGGACACCTGTGAGATGCAGAACAAGACTGGACCAAAGTTGGGACTGAATAGGTAAGTATATCAGGAGATAAATACTAAAACCATGGTTGAGGCCTTAGCAGTTCATGTTTTTACCCAGGGTACTTTTAATGGACACATGAGTAAGGTCAGTATTATTGTCCTTAATTTGGGGTTTTCAGATCACTTTCTGATAACTTTGTCCCATTTAAGCCTCCATCTGTTTCCTATCTGTAACACTGTCTAACTGTCTAACCATCAACTTTTCTTTTATCTCTCTAGAGAGGGCATCAGTGATAATAACCCAACAGGAACCTCATGGACTCAGTTGGATCTCTGTACCAAGTATAAACATGTCAGTTATGATGCCGGATACCTTTGGTTACTTACCCTGGAGGGAAGTGTTGTAAAATGTAGAACAACTTAATGTATAGGGCCAAACGCGTTGTCTACTAGAGATGGACAAAACTGCCTAGATTTGTTTCACTGGTGAAAGATATTAAAGTCAATGGGGTGATATTTCCCAATTAGTAGGCTTCATCTGAAAGGTTTTCTAAATAGTTACTAATAAAATTGTACATATTGCATAGGAATCTGGGAAATATCATGGGGAACACATATTAGTGGGCAAATCCTTTTTAAACAGTATGACGAATCCCACTCCTATGTACAAATACAATATATAATACATAAGGCTCTGGCATTTGAATGGGGAGGTGCAGTGGTGAGAATCTATATTACAGTCACTTAGTGATGTCACTGAGTGACTTCCTGTATTCCATTGCCCCTCCCCATTTCTCTTTCCCTGCCTGTATTAGTAATGTAGATAACAAGCCCGTTTTTGTACACTGACTGAATGACTGTGCTGATTAGGAGGAGCAAGCGGCCGAGTCAATTATGACTCACAGGAATGTGCTCGCTCCTCCTTATCAGCACAGTCATTCAGTCAGTCAGTCAGTGAATTACCGATAAGGAGAAGCGAGTGGCCGAGTGAATTATGACTCACAGGAATGCGCTCGCTCCTCCTTATCAGCACAGTAATTCAGGCAGTCAGTGTAACGAACCAGAACAGCACCAGGTGAGAGACGATGTTTATTGTCTTCTTTTAGTTTGTGATAGAAACAACAGATAACTATTTGTATTTACAAAAACGGGCTTGTTATCTACATTACTAATAAGGAGAGGGGGGAGAGATGGAGGGGGGGAGACAGAATGTCTGTGCTGGATTTTTTTTTTTTTGACCTTATATGGAATAATACGCTACCTACAGTGTAATATACGGATATTACTTCACCTCGGAGTTCCCTGACCTCTATAAAAACACTCGGCCTAACGGCCTTGTGTTTTTAAATGGTCATGGAACTCCTCGGTGGCGTAATCTCCTTATATTACACTGTAGGTAGCGTATTATCCCATATATATCTATAGAGCTAGTGGACTGGCTGGCAAGCAGGCAGGTGGATGGGCTGGAGTACTGACTATTTAAATGAAAGTAATATACAGGACTTGTCTGTTTCCACTTGTACCAACAGGTTTCTATTACTCTGACAGCAATTTTACTGTAATTGGGACAGGTAAAAATAAAATAGCCATGACTGGGATTTTTTTGGTCTGCTAATCAACTTTATTTTTGGGCACTGAATTTTTT
This sequence comes from Hymenochirus boettgeri, assembly GCA_019447015.1. Classification (NCBI taxonomy): domain Eukaryota; kingdom Metazoa; phylum Chordata; class Amphibia; order Anura; family Pipidae; genus Hymenochirus; species Hymenochirus boettgeri. Next base: position 193,387 of record JAACNH010000425.1, read on the forward strand.
TTTTTGCCAGTTCCACAATATGAAAAAATCCTCACGATAACGATGTTTGATAAAAAAAAAAGAAAAGAGAGAAGAAAAGGTCCGTCAGTCTAGGGGAATAAAGATTGAGACCGGCCCCTACAGTACTCAGTTCCTGAGTAAAAGTACAACTGACAGATACTGTATTCACTGAAACCGCCTCATTGTGAATACATTTCAAAAAATTATTTAGAGCCCTTTTAAACACAATGATATGTACACACCTGTTTCACCTGTCCATATTCACCTGTGCATGTTTTTAGCGGATAAACAGGAAGATTCAAAAAAAAGTTTTTATCGTTTAAAATGGTGCTAATTTTGCCCCAACCTATCAGAACTTATTTAACATTTAAAAGCTAACATCTGATTGGTTGGAGCAAAATTAGCACCATTTTACTGATAAGAACTTTTATTGAATAACCCTGAATCTATTTATATTGTGATTGTCTAATAATCATATTGTTATATAATAATAATTGTAATCTTAAAATAAATAAAATAGGTGTTCTGCCATTTATATAACTAAACACAACAAATTACAGAGACTTCACTAAAAAGTGTTAAACCTTAAAGGAGAACTTAACCCACGTGTATTTTTTATGTGTCTCAGATCCTACATTTCTGTCTAGAATTATGCTGGCCATACACACAATGATATTGTCAGCCAATATGTGGTATAATATCGCTACGTGTGTGGACAACTTTTAACTGTCATATTCTGGTGCTGGTACAGTTTAAGGGCATCTCTAGTGAAAAAAAAACATTGCCCCTTTGCCAAGTTAAATTCATGTACTCTGTGCTGCCTTAATCCTATCTCTGTCAGTGACTCTGTTTAACCATGGTGTCAGATCTCTGTGCAGTCCTTCCCCCTCCCCTCTGTCACCTCCTCCATGTCTCAACTCCGGCTAACCAACAAGCTTATCATGTGCAGTAGGAGTTAAAAGTTCAACATCCTGAAACACACACCCATGCAAAGTGGCCAATAGAAAGCAAGCTGTCCTGGAGACATGAAGGAGATCAGTACAGTTTACGATCTCTCACTCTCCCCCTGCTAATGCTCTTATCTCTATGTTTATTACAGAGCAGGGAGGGGGGATCACGTCACAGGGATTTGATTGACAGCCCAAGTAGGAGTAGAGGAATGCAATCACGTATTCTTCTAACTGGTGTATCTCAGGACAGAGAGGGAATGTGAAAAAACTGAAGACACTCTGGGGGTTGTGGGGAATTATAGAACACATGGAAAGAAAGAAAAAAAACCGAATCACAGTTTCGGTTTTGATTCCCGTCCCTATTTTGATGTCTTTCCTCCGACTACACAAACCAGAGTCTGAGTCCTGAAGAAATCCCTGAAAGAAGAACTCCGGCAGTCACCCCTGCCAGTCTCCACCTCCGCCCCGTCACTCCTCTTGTGATGTCACCACTATGCCCCCTCACGCTCAGTGGTAACCCTGAGTATAATGCATGTAAAATTGCTTGCCAATAAATAGAGTTGCTTTAAGTTTCTCTTTTTGCATTTTCTGTAATGTTTGCAAACATCTTTAATGTCTTACAAAACCTTTTCTCAACCAGCCTCCCTTAGAAACTATGGATAAAAGAAAGCACGACATAATGACATGACAAAATGTAAAGCAAAATGACGTTATTTATAAATATAAATTAGAAGATCCCGGGCACCCTGGACTTTTTATGAAAAATCATTTTATTGTATGTTCAACGTTTCGGTGCATCTCAGAGCATCTTCATCAGGTATCCTGGTCAGGATCTGGACACAATTAGGGGCAGGCAAACCGGACCAGCATGCAAGCAATTATCTTGTGGTTTAGGTCCTCTTTTTTGGTATTTGTATTGGCATGAGAGGTGGGTTATAAAGCGTGGTCGATTCATTATAGTTATTTCAGATAAATGGTTTTACTCTAGTATTAATCTAGCGATTTGCACATGAAGGATCACCAAACTGTAAAAACAAATTCCTCTCCACTGCCCTTGAATGTATAATTCTATGGGAGATAGTGATAAACCCAGGATATCCAAAGGAAGGATTTCTGAAAGAGTAGTCATGGGTTGTAGCGAACAGCAATACGCCACCAGCATTTAAGTTACACCCTCTTCTAAAAGCCACACCCACATTAAAGTATACTTTTCAGATATTTATTCATAGTTATGCCATTCCCAGGCAGATGCATAGCTTTGAAGGGGAACTGTGGTCTCCAAACAAGTTGGTTTTAAATGAAAGGCCAGGTTCCTACCTTTATATTATATTGAGCCACCTCTCTATGTGCTGCACAGCCCAAAATATGAAGAAATCACTGATTAAAAAAGTTAGGGGGTGGGAGGTTCTGAATCTGCAGTCAGAAATACTAGTTCCTCCTAATATGTGGTTGGCACATGCTCAGTGCATGACTGAAGGGTAGGAGAGGGTGCAGAGAACAGCACAGCCCACAGCACTGCTTTTTTTTAATGCCTCCCACTTGCTGGCCCTTCCCACTCGTAGGCCCTGTGTCCCCTCCCCTTGCAGACCAAACCTGGCCCCTTCCCTTGCAGCTCCCTGTGGCCCCTTCCACTCATGGACTCTGTGGCCCACTCGTGGGTCCTGTGGCCCCTCCCCCACTTGCACCTCAGACCAATAACCTCCTACCCCTTACAGAAGAATGTGTAAAAGCAGCCTTTTCAGCAGAGAAAGAATCAAAGTTTAAGCCAGGATGGGTCTGCAAGGGAAGGGGCCACCGGACCTGCAAGTGAACGGGGTCACAGAGCTGGTGAGTGGGAGGGGCCACAGGGCCCACGAGTGGGAGGGGCCATGGAACCCACGAGTGGGAAGGGCCATGGGGCCCAAGAGTGGGTGGAGCCACAGGGCTTGCGAGTGGGAGGGACCACAGAAGGCTGCAAGGGAAAGGCTCAAGGGGGCTGCATGGGAAGGGGCCATGTGGCCCACAAGTGGGAGGGACCACATGACCCATGAGTGGGCGGGGCCACAGAGCACATGATTAGGAGAAGCCACAGGAGGCTGCAAGGGAAAGGCCCAAGGGGTCTGCAAGGGGAGGGGCCAGGGTGGGTCTGCAAGGGGAGGGACCATGGGGGCCCACGAGGAGGAGGAGACACAAGGAAGTGGGACTGTCACATGATTCAGAACAGGAAGCAGGAAGTGCAAGGGATCTGGTGATGCTGCTATCATATCACATATATAAATGTAAATATCTTTAAAACTATGTAAAATAAATAATGAAAGTAAATTGCAAAACTACACAGGAAAGCAATTCCTGTCAATTTACCTAAAGTCATTTATAGACCACAGTTACCCTTTAACAGCAATAGCTCTGACATGTGCACATGCCCATTTCAGAGGACTAAAGGGAACATGGGAATAATCATTATATTTGCCCTACAGTGTTATTATCAAAAGTCAACAATCATTTTGTATTTAGGGCCTTATTTACCCGCGGGCGATGTGATATTGAATAGGCTAGCACAAGTTTAAATCCTTCATTGTGCCGGCAAACGGAACTGACACAAGGTATTTAATAGTAGGGTTTGCACTTGGTTTAGAACTACTCAGGGGCAAACTACTGGGGGAGCAGAGCAGGGGAACTGGGAGCATCCTCTTAGCTTCCCTATGACAGACAAAGGTTCCTCCCACAAAACCACTGTAGATAAAGTAGGGAGAAGGGCCCCTTCATATTTTTGCTTAAGGGCCCAGTGATTCCTAGTTATGCCACTGGAGCTACTATTTAATGCTAGCTAAAGGCTGACAGTAAATGGCTAGGGTAAATCCCATTACCAAGTGTGGCTTAGTTGGAACCAGATGAATTGCCCAGTGGGCCACTGTCTGAAAAATGTTGGTAACTAACTTTGAGCAATTAAAATGGACTATTGTGGGTACTGCAGAGCACAGAGACATGTGAGTGTGTGATAACATAGTAAAGCCCTTCAGTTTTGATACCTGGAATTCTCCGCCACCTGTTTCTTCCTCCCAATGTCCATTAATTATTATTCATGTCATGATCATTTATCCAGGAGGAGTCCTGGTATCTGTATAAATAAATCAGTGTTTACAGTTCAGATTATTAGATTTGTATCCTGTACTGAGAGGTAACATGCTGTTCTGTGTCTGTCTGTTCCTGCTACACACGGCTCTAACCACAGGTAATATATTCTATATTCTCTCTACCTACACACGTCTCTAACCACAGGTAATATATTCTATATTCTCTCTCCCTACACACGGCTCTAACCACAGGTAATATATTCTATATTCTCTCTACCTACACACGTCTCTAACCGGTAGAAGTTGGGGACAGTAGAGGCCCATAGGTAGGCAGAGGTTGGGGACAGTAGAGTCCCATGGGTAGGTAGAAGTTGGGGACAGTAGAGGCCCATGGGTAGGTAGAAGTAGGGGACAGTAGAGGCCCATGGGTATGTAGAAGTTGGGGACAGTAGAGGCCCATAGGTAGGCAGAGGTTGGGGACAGTAGAGGCCCATGGGTAGGTAGAATTTGCGATAGTAGAGGCCCATGGGTAGGTAGAAGTTGGGGACAGTAGAGGCCCATGGGTAGGTAGAAGTAGGGGACAGTAGAAGCCCATGGGTAGGTAGAAGTAGGGGACAGTAGAGGCCCATGGGTAGGTAGAAGTTGGGGACAGTAGAATCCCATGGGTAGGTAGAAGTTGGGGACAGTAGAGGCCCATGGGTAGGTAGAAGTTGGGGACAGTAGAGGCCCATGGGTAGGTAGTATCTTATAAGGGCCACGTAGGGTATCTTATAAGGGCCACGTAGGGTATCTTATAAGGGCCACGCAGGGTATCTTATAAGGGCCACGTAGGGTATCTTATAAGGGCCACGTAGACAATCCAACACGTAACACTCTGCATACAGAAAACAGATTTATAACACTGACAATCCAACACGTAACACTCTGCATACAGAAAACAGATTTAGAACACTGACAATCCAACACGTAACACTCTGCATACAGAAAACAGATTTAGAACACTGACAGTCCAACACGTAACACTCTGCATACAGTAAACAGATTTATAACACGGACAATCCAACATGTAATATTCTGCATACAGTAAACAGATTTATAACACTGACAATCCAACACGTAACACTCTGCATACAGAAAAAAGATTTATAACACGGACAATCCAACACGTAACACTCTGCATACAGTAAACAGATTTATAACACGGAAAATCCAACACGTAACACTCTGCATACAGTAAACAGATTAAAAACACAGGCAATCCAACACGTAACACTCTGCATACAGTAAACAGATTTATAACACAGACAATCCACATTTAATACTTTGCTACGTAAAAAGATTATAACACTGACATCCAACACGTAACACTCTCATACAGAAAAGAATTTATAAAACGACAATCCAACAAACGTACCACTCTGCATACAGTACCCACAATTTTTACACGGAAAATATCCAACACTGAACACTCTCTGCATACAGTAAAACAGATAAAACACAGGCAATCCAACACGTAACACCTGCCAGACATTAAACAGATTGTAACACGGACAATCCAACAACGTACACTCTGCATACAGTAAACCAGATTTAGAACACTGACAATCCAACAAACGTAACACTCTGCATAAGTAAACAGATTTAAACACGGACATCCAACACGTAACACTCTCATCCAGAAACAAGTTATACACACGGAAAATTCCACCACGTAACACTCTGCATCGTAAAACAGATTCTAAAAGCACATTGCAATCCAACGACTAACACTCTGCAATACAGACAAACAGATTTATAACAACGGACAATTCCAACACGTAACACGCTGCATACAGTAACCAGATTTAGACACGGACAATCCAACACGTAACAGTCTGCATACAGTAAACGTATTTAGAACACGACAATCCAACACATAACACTCTGCATACAGTAAAACCGATTTATAACAGACGGCCAATCCACACGTACCTCTGCATACGTTAAACAGATTTTAACACTGACAATTCCAACACGTAACACTCTGCTACAGTAAACCGATTTACTACATGCAAATCCAACACGTAACACCTGCATACAGAAACAGATTTAATAACAAACGGACATCCAACACGTAACACTCTGCATACACAGAAAACAGAATTTATACCACTGGACATCCAACACGTAACCACCTGCATATTGTACCTTGTCTGGGCACGAAGTCGATCTTCACCTCTAAAAAACAAACAGTAAGCGTGATTCATTTCTTAGTAAGGCTCATCTGACCTAATTTATTTTCTTTATGGGAGTTTGCGATGATTTGTCCTTAATATTCATTGATTTTGTAGATAAACGTGGGTGCCATTTTTATTTTCAGCAGGAAGTCAGGGAACATTAACACCTTTTGGGATGTCCCTAGGGGATGACATTGAATTTATTACATGGGGGTTTAACTAAAAAACAAATGTTCTTTTACCTGACAGTAGCACTATACGTTCCATAGACAATAGGATTTTTTTTCACAATAAGGATTTTTTGTTTGGTTGCGGTTGTAAGAAATAAAAATGTACAATTTTGCCTCACCATGAGTGACAGTTTTGCTAAAGTTGAAGGCAAAACCATTTGGGATAAAGAAAGTCCCCTTCAGTCCTGTGGAACACATCATCTATGGGTCAACTTGTTCACTCTGCAATGGAACAAAACTGTGTCGATTGTTCCAAAATGTGATGGACTCAACTGCTCCCCCCTTTGGGTCATATCTCAACAATACAACTTAAATTCCCACTGAGCAATTAAACCATTTTTTTAAAAAATTTTTATTATTTTATTATTATTGTGGATTTCAGGGCGAGGCCACACTGCACAATGCACCCGAAATCGTGAGCATTATGCGCCAATTTTGTGCCGCGGTTTATGTGCGTTTTTTTTGGCCGTTTTGCGTTATGGTAAACGCATGCGTTAAACGCACCCAAAATGGTGACTGCAGGCATTACCCAAAACACGACGGACGTGCAATCATGCTGCATGCGCATCAGAAATCGCAGGAATTTTTGCATTCCATTTTAAGATTTCCATGTTAACAAAAATTGCAGGCACAATCGTGAACGCGGGGCGCAAACACGCGAAACCGCGCTGTGTGGCCTCATTCTTATAACAGCGCCACGCATCTCAGTATCGCTTTAACATTACATGGATATTCACATCAGAGGCCCTTCCCTGAAGAGCTACAATCTCAGCACCTTTATTTGACACATACAACCTATCAGTAAGGTCTTTATGACAGGTTCAGTGCTACCACTGAGCCACAGTGCGGCTTATATAAATAAAGCTTTATATAAGGAGAATAATGGTCTGATAACAGTGGAAACGCGGTAAATAGATTTGAGTATATATCTATATATAGATATATATATATAATATAGATATATATATATATATATATATATATAATACACATAACATGATTATACACATCTACATATACATGATAGAGATATATATCTATATATATACACATATACATGATTATACCATATACATGATTATACCATAGACATGATTTTATATATCTTATATATATACGTCAATACATGATTATACCCATATCATGATATATAATATACATGATTATACACTATACATGATTTATACACCTATACAATGATTATACACATATACATGAATACCCACATACATGATTATTATATATATATATATAACACCTATACATGATTATATATATATATATACCATAAACGCCGAAATACACGCGCCATATAAATAAAAGCCCAATGGCGAAGATTAGTCTGTGCAGTTTACAACGCTGTAAAAGAACTATCGGTGAGTTTGTACAACGCATCTTTATTTCAAACACTAAACACTGCAGCTTAATTAAGACGACACCAAGGTACTGATCTCGTGCTTTAGAGTGTTACTGCTCAGTATCAGCTGTAGTCTACCGTACCGAGATGAAGTCCCCAGACCCAATCGAATTATCATTGTGAATTGTGAGGACACCTGACCCTTCCAAATTGAGAGATCTTGATTCTATCATTGGGAATAACTTCCTTCCGCGTTCTGTACGCCAATCCTCCTTTACTGTCTCGTCTCGGAGACCTTCACACTTGACAACACCAAGCCTAGTTCCCAATTGGCATTAACGGTCCCAATCCCCACTCCTGTAGGATCTCCAGCTTTTTCCTCTGTAGAAGGAGAGAATAAACCACGTTAGTGTAAATTATCAAGGCAAAGGAACACCTACCTTTGAAACTGTCTCCGCCCAACTTTCTGGGAATTTTGGATTGAGGGATGATTCCTTCCATTTTTGAATTAGTGGTAAAATTAAACGGAATGAGGATTAATAAAAATGGATAGCAGTCCGTATGGGTATAAAACAATTGTTTGGGCAGACAAAAGATAACATCACAAACTAAAGGGGAAGTAATCCCCAAACTCTAATATCAACTTTCCAAAAGTGGGCCCCCTAAATAACTTTAACTCGTGCCAAGCCACCACAAAGGCCTGTAGCATAATTAAATACCTTTTGCAGGCCTTGAGTATTTGGTGATTTTTTAAGCTTCATTTTGGCACTAAACCTGTATTGATATTATCTCTATTTAAGTTTTTTTTTCCCGTTCCCGTAAATTTTTGATACCTAAGTTGCCCTTATACAGATAACCCTACGGGCCCTTAGAAGATACCCTACTGTCCCTTAAAGATACCTCTGCGTGGCCCTTATAAGATCCTCCTGAGCCCTTATAAGATACCCTACGTGGCCCTTATAAGATCCCTACGTTGGCCCTTAAAGAAAACTACGTGGCCCTTTCAGAGCCCCTACATGGCCCTTATAAGATACCCTACGTGGCCCTTATAGATAACCACTAACGTGCCCTTCTAAGATACCCTCCCTCTGGTCCATCCAGGGGGGTTTTTACAGAGCGTTATCTGTGGTCGTATCTAACATGTTTCTATTGAAGTCTCTTTACTCAGGTCTTAGTGGTGTTTTATTACTGCTCTGGGGTATTTATATCTAGTGTCCAGCGTCCCATCATTTTAACCATTTGGAAGCATTGTAAATGGTACGGCTGTATTTTGGGTGTCTCTGGCACCATCAAGGTTAAATAACACAATTCAAACACATGAAAACCCATATTTTTCACCTGCTTTCCATATGAACCAATGCAAATAGGAATTCCTAGTTTAAATATAGCATTAAATCAGAGGGAAATGAGTGAAATGAGTAGTCAAAGTCCCAGAGTTTCCATAACCTCTGACAGCTCTAAGGATAATTTCCTCACCATTTTAGCTATGAAATGTGGGGCCCCCCCCTCAGCCATTCCAATAACCCAGCCTGTGAACTTGTGGAGACTTTTTCTGTGCAGGTTACAGGGTGAGGATTCTGCACGGGTCTAAACTTTCCAGGACCAGCTCCCGATCCTAACTGACCGAAAAATCCGTACCCGACCCCTGCAACCTGACTTTTCTACCATCCGCTTTCACCCCCAAAACCCAACCCGCCCTACTGTTAGTCTCTTCACTAAATTTGTACAGGAAGTTTAAAAAAAGTTCTAAAAGTTAAAATAATGTTTTATTTTATACCAAAAATTTTTCATAGAAACAAACCACCTACACTCATATATAGAAGGCATCCAAATGGTCTGAAAACTACAACGGCTGTCGGCCTCTGGGGCGCTTCCCTGGATTCCCTCCTGATATTTTGTGCGTGTTGTCCTGTACGTGAAATGCTGTGGGAGATTGATTTGTAGCGTCTTCAAACATTCACGCCCCAGGTAGGAGATCCCTGGTAGAGTCTCAACTGTACACAATATAGTCCCTACTGTCCCGCTCAAAGGGGGGGACGTTGTGTTTGCAACGGTATCCCTTCTCCCTTTTTCTCGGGGGACAAGTAGGTAATATATATTGTAATTGTACTCTACCAGGGATCTCCTACCTGTGGCGTGAATTTGTTTGAAACATATATCTCCCAGCATCCACTCCATCACTCAAAAATATCAGGAGGCCCAAGGGAATGCTGGGATTTGTAGTTTTCAGCATTTGGATTCCTTCTTATAATATTTAGTGGTATGGTTTGTTTGTTTCTATGAACATTTTTGGTTTAATAAAACATTTATTTAACTTTTAACTTTTTTAAATGTTTTTTTAACTTCCCTGTACAAATTTTTAGGAAGAGACTAAATCGGGTCGGGTTTTGGGGGTGAAGGCGGATAGAAAGCAGGTTGCGGGTCGGGTAACGGAATTTTTTCTGGTCAGTTAGGAATCGGGAGCTGGTCTGGAAAGTTAGAACCCGTGGCTGAATCCTCACCCTGTAACTGCACGAACATTCTCCACATAGTCCACAGCTGGTTTTATTGGACTGGGCCCCACCCCCCCTGAGGGGGCCCCACATTTCAGTAGCTAATGGGGAGGAAATTATCCTTAGGCTGTCAGATGTTTATGGAAACTCTAGGGATTTGATTTATTTATTTTCCCTCTGATTTTAATGCTATATTAAACTAGGATTCCTATTTCATTGGTTCAATGAAAGCATGTGAATAATATGGTCTTTCATGTTTTTTTAATTGTGTTTATTTATATGGCCGGTGTTGAGGTGCCAGAGACCCTTCAGTGGGGGGGACATGCCGTACCATTTCATGCTTCCCAAATGGTAAAATGATGGACGCTGGACCCTAGATATAAATACCCCCAGAGCAGTAATAAAACAGCCACTAAACCTGAGTACGGACTATCAATAGAAACATGTTAGATCCGGAGCCACCATTAGGTAACGTCTCTTGTAAATACCCCCCTGGGATGGAACCAGGAGGGAGGGTAGTCTCTTTATAAGGGCCACGTAGGGTTGGGGTGCGTGTTATAGGCCTACGTGGTTTCGACTATAAGGGCCCTGAGGGTAATCTTATCAGTGGCCACGTAGGGTATCTTATAAGGCCACGTAGGGGGTGTCGTGTGAGGGGCCATAGGTCTTATAAGGGCCACGTAGGTATCTTATAAGGCCACGGTATCTTTAAGGGCGTAGTGTCTTATAATGGCCATGGCTTGGCCAGTAGGCTCAAATTTACTGGAAACGGTGAAAAAAAATACTTAAATTAGATATAGAATGATTCAATACAGGTTTAGTGACCAAAATGAAGCTTAAAAATCACCAAATTTACTCAAGCCTGCAAAATTATTTAATTAACTGCTACAAGCGCCTGGGGCGTGGGAAGAGTTACAGTTTATAGGCACTTTGAAAGTTGAAACTTTTGGGGACTTATCCCCTTTAGTTGTATTGTATCTTTCTGTTCTTGCCAACAATTGTTTTTTATACCCATACTGACTGCTTCCATTTTTTAATTAAATCTCATCCTTGATTTACCACTATTCAAAAATGGAATCACCCTCACTGAGCCCCAACATTCCCAGAAAAGTGGCGGAGACATTCAAAGTCCCGTATATTTCCCTAACGTGGTTTATTCTCTCCTTCTACAGAGAAAAGCTGGAGATCTACGATGTGGCGGATTTGACCTTAAATCCAAGGAACAGGCTGTGTTCAGTGTGAAGTCTCCACTAGACAGTAACGGATTTGGGGTAAAGAACGGGAAGGAAGTTATTCAAAAACAAACAAACCAATGATAGAATCAAGATCTCTCACTTGGAAGGTCAGTTCTCTTCATCAATTCACGTCACTTATGAGCATATCGATTGTTCTGTGGACTTTCATCCTCTGGTTACTGGTCGACCTACAGTCTGAATACTGAGCCCAAAATCAGTAACATCTTACCGCACGAGATCAGTACCTTTGGTTTGTCGTTCTTTAATTATAGGCTGCAGTTGTTTTGAAATAAGAGTGGCGTTGTACCAACTCACCGATGTTATATGTTACATCGTTGGTAACTTCACAGACTTAAATCTCGCCATTGGGCTTTTATTTATAGTGGGCTTGTATTTCTGCGTTTATGTAATATATATATATTAATATGTATATTGTAGTATATATATATTATATATATTATATTTAGATCATGTAATGTGTATAATCATGTATATGTGTATAACATGTATATGTTATAATCTTATTCTATGTATATGTGTATAAGTATTTAGTGTAATATATATAATCAATCAGTATATGTGGGAAATTCAGCTATGTTATATATAATCTGATATGTGTATATATAAAATCATGCTATAGAAATGTTAATCATGTACTAATTGATCATGTATTATATTATTTTATATTGTAAAGTGAAAATCATGTATGATATTATATATTATATATATATAATCTATATATATATATATATATAATATATAGTATATAATTAATCAATCTAATTTAACGCGTTCCACTGTTATCAGCATTATTCTCCTTATATAAAGCTTGTATTTTATATTAAGCACGCACGGTGGCTCAGTGGTTGCACTACCCTTGTCATAAAGACTACTGATAGTTTATGTGTCAAATAATGTGCTTAGATTGTAAGCTCTTCAGGGAAGGGCCTGATGTGAATGTATCCATGTATTGTAAAGCGATCTGAGATGTTGGCGCTGTATAAGTTGAGGCCACACTAGCGCTTTTTTCGCGTGTTTGCGCCCGCGTTCACGATTGTGCCTGCAATTTTTGTTAAAATGAAATCTTTAAATGGAATGCAAAAATTCCCGCGATTTCTGATTGCGCATGCATGCTGATTGCACTCCGTCCGTGTTTTGGTAATGCCTGCATTCACCATTTTTTGGTGCGTTAACGCATGCGTTTTCCATAACGCAAAACGGCAAAAACTCACAAGAACCGCGCACAAATTGTGCGCATAAATGCTCACGATTTCTGTGCATTGTTGCAGTGTGGCCTCCGCCTAAATCCACATAATAATAATATAATATTAATGGTTTAATTCTCATGGAATTTAGTTGTATTGATGAGATATAGACCACAGGGGGACGAGTTTGGTTCCATCACTATTTGACAAGTTTTGTTCCATTGCAGAGTGCACAGTTGACCAAGGATGTGGTTCCACAGACAAGGGACTATTCCTTTATCCCAAATGGTTTTGCCTTCAACTTTCAGCAAAACTTCACTTCATGGGTGAGGACAAATTGTACATTTTTATTTCTTTAAACCGCAACCAAACAAAAAATCCTATTGTGAAAAAATCCTATTGTAGTAACGTATAGTGCTACTGTCAGAGATAAAAGAACATTGTTTTTTAGTTAAACCCCCATGTAATTCCATGTCATCCCTAAGGACATTCCCAAAGGTTAATGTTCCCTGCTTCCTAGCTGAATAAAATGGCACCCACGTTATATCACAAATCACTGAATATTAAGGACAAATCATTGCAACTCCCATAAAGAAAATAACTATTGTCAGATGATGTATAAAGAATATTAATAATTAATGTTTTATGATTTTTTTTAGAGGTGAAGATCGACTTCGTTCCCAGACAAGGTACAATATGCGAGTGTTACGTGTTGATTGTCCGTGTTATAAATCTGTTTTCTGTATGCAGACTGTTTACGTGTTGGATTGTCCGTGTTATAAATCTGTTTTTCTGTATGCAGAGTGTTTACGTGTTGGATTTTTCCATGTTTAAATCTGTTTACTGTATGCAAGTGTTACGTGTTTGGATTGTCAGTGTTATAAATCTGTTTACTGTATGCAGAGTGTTACGTGTTTGGATTGTCCGGGTTATAATCTGTTTACTGTATGCCGAGTGTTAATGTGTTGGATTGTCAGTGTTCTAAATCTGTTTACTGTATTGCAGAGTGTTACTGTTTTGATTGTCAGTGTTCTAAATCTGTTTACTGTATGCAGAGTTTTACGTGTTGGATTGTCCGTGTTATAAATCTGTTTTCTGTATGCAGAGTGTTACGTGTTGGATTGCCTGTGTTTTAAATCTGTTTACCGTATTGCAAGTGTTACGTGTTGGATTTTCCGTGTTATAAATCTGTTTTCTGTATGCAGAGTGTTACGTGTTGGATTGTCCGTGTTCTAAATCTGTTTACTGTATGCAGAGTGTTACGTGTTTGGATTGTCCAGTGTTCTAATCTGTTTTACTGTATGCAGAGTGTTACGTGTTGGATTGTCCGTGTATAAATCTGTTACTGTATGCAGAGTGTTCTGTTGGATTGCCTGTGTTTTTAATCTGTTTACTGTATGCAGAGTGTTCCGTGTTGGATTTTCCGTGTTTAAATCTGTTTACTGTATGCAGAGTGTTACGTGTTGGATTGTCCGTGTTATAAATCTTTTTTCTGTATGCAGAGTGTTATCGTGTTGGATTGTCAGTGTTATAAATCTGTTTACTGTATGCAGAATATTCATGTTGGATTGTCTGTGTTATAAATCTGTTTACTGTATGCAGAGTGTTACGTGTTGGACTGTCAGTGTTCTAAATCTGTTTACTGTATTGCAGAGTGTTTACCGTGTTGGATTGTCCGTGTTATAATCTTTTTCTTGTATGCAGAGTGTTCGTGTTGGATTTCAGTGTTGTAAATCTTGTTTCTGTAGGCAGAGTGTTACGTGTTGGATTGTCAGTGTTCTAAATCTGTTTTTCTGTATGCAAGTGTTACTGTTGGATTGTCAGTGTTCAAATCTGTTTTCTGTATGCAGAGTGTTACGTGTTGGATTGTCTGTTGTAAATCTGTTTTCTGTATGCAGAGTTTTACGTGTTGGATTGTCAGTGCTCTAATCTTTTTCTGTATGCAGAGTGTTACGTTTGTTGTCATGTTCAAATCTGTTTTCTGTTAGCAAGTGTTACGTGTTGGTTGTCAGTGTTTAAATCTGTTTTCTGTATGCGAGTGTTACGTGTTGGATTGTCCGTGTTATAATCTGTTTTCTGTATGCAGAGTGTTACGTGTTTGTATTTGTCCGTGTTCGTAAATCTGTTTTCTGTATGCCAGAGTGTTACGTGTTGGATTGTCAGTGTTTAAAATCTGTTTTTCTGTATGCAGAGTGTTACTGTTGGATTGTCAGTGTTATAAATCTGGTTTCTGTAGCAGAGTGTTACGTGTTTGATTGTCCGTGTTATAAATCTGTTTTCTGTATGCAAGTGTTACGTGTTGGATTGTCCTGTTTAAATCTGTTTTCGTAGTGCAGAGTGTTACGTGTTGGATGGTCCGTGTTATAAATCTGTTTACTGTATCAGATGGTTACGTGTTTGGTTGTCCGTGTTATAAATCTGTTTTTTCTGTATCAGAGTGTTACAGTGTTGGATTGCCGTGTTCATAGTGATTGTTACATGTTTTTTGTGTTTTATACCCACAGAGCCGCCAAGATCAAACTGGACTGCATGTCTCAATGTGCTGACACCATTATTGTGGTTGCCGCATAAATTACGTCTACGAGTTTCCCATATCAGGGGACCAGCTCCCACCATGTGTGGATGAGGGTGGATACGGTGAAAATCCCTTTTAACACTTAATTCTCTTCTTTATTTTTCATCTTCTGGAACATGTTTGGATATAGTATGAGAGGGAAGATTTGCGTGTCACGTCTCCACTGACAATCATATTCCTGCTTTTCTTTTCAATGGTTAATCTTTTATTAATTAAAGTAGCATCTCTCGAACTGTCTATGTATAATCACTGAGTAAAGATGTTTTATTTACTGTAGTTCTGTTGGATACATGGTAAGAATTTACCATGGCTCTTTAATTACTTGGTTTTCTACTGTACATGTCACACATTCTTGGACCTTTCCCATGATCAGGTAATTGAGCAGAAACCGTCAGGGATAAGCTGAGGCTCATCGTGACTTTATACAGAGACGTGGATGTAAGTTGAACACCCCTAGTGTGATCACCTACAGTCTAACATCACTACTTATTGTGTTATCCTTAATAATCTTAGGCTTAATCCAAAAAAAAACTTTAAAAGAAATTAAAGGGACATACACTTTATCGGGTGTCTGTACCTCTTAAAGAAATAACTAAGGTTTCAATATGAGTGCCCATGTAGTGTGAACCAGAACTGTGTTTATATCCTTAAAAACACTAAACATTGATTGTAGGCGATGCACCTCTATTGATGGTGGGGGTCCCTATTACATGGCAAATTACTTAATTTATAAATTAAAATACCCTTTGAATAGTAATGATAATAGGGGAATCCACATTATCAAAAGTCAATGATCGTTATCATAAATCATTTTTGTGGAACCGTTAAATTAGAATTGTGTGCACTATCCATTTAATCGTAACCATCCAAAATTACAATGTTGGGTTGTGTTTTTAGGCCTAACTTATTTGTTGATTACTTCCCCTTTAATAACCTTCTTGAGTCTTTTTTACACAATAATAACCTGACGCAGAACCTACCTTTGGAATTATTCCTTTTTAAGGTCACTGGTTGTTTTATGAAGTTCTAATTTAATAAATGTGCTGGTTTAAAGGGGAACTCCAGCCTAAAACATATTTGTCAGATTTATTAACCAGATGATGCTAATTAAATGTATGTGTCTTTTCATGTAATTCTAAACCAAAGATGCAATGACTCGTCACTCCAACGACCCAGACATGCTCAGATTGACACAATAAATACATATATATACAGAGATGGGGATTGTGTACATCCACACTTATAGTCACCAATTTAGGGAGGAATACTGAGGGCGTCTGTATCTGTAGTAAGATTTAACTGGTTTCACACAGGTATATGTCTAGTTAGGAGTCTGCTACTAAGTCACAAAAAACATTGTTTTAAGCAGCAGTTTTTTGAGTGTAAATCAGGGGAAACTAAACCTAAAGTGCAGATCGTTATAATAGGGTTAAAGGGCAAGTCCACCCTTAAAACAAAACAAATGGTCATTTGCCAGTCATCTACCTGCAACCCAACTGCTATTTTACTATTACTGTTTATTACATGTATTTGTAACCAGATATTTAATGATAAGTTCTATTCTGTTCCTGGCAAGGTATCGCCTCCTCCCTCTGCTCAAGAGCTTTTTTATGCTTGAGCATGTGCAGAGAAGGCGCAGGTGAACCGGCATCAATTTTTTTGTGATGTCAGCTGTCACATCCTTGATTGACTGCATGAGGGAGGGGCCAGCTTATACTGCCAGAATGTGGCAATAATTATCCTTAAATATCTGGTTAGTTAATGCAGGTAATAAAGTGCGGAATATATCGGTTGGGGGCAGTAACTGACATGTGACCAGTCTTTTGTTTGAAAGGAAACTCCACCCTCATAAGAACATCTTTTAGAAGAAATGGCCTCTTTATAATATGTTGATTATATATAGTTTGTCCTATGATTCATTACTGTATGCCTGCTATGCTTCTGGATGCCTCATGGAGGCTTAGCCATTCAGAGACCTGTACTGAGCCTGTACTGACCTGGGGCATGCTTAGAAGAGACAGCTAGGGGATTAACATTCAGTCATTGGCTGTGATGTCATCTGTCCAACTCCATAACTGACAGTTACTAACTGGAAGAACCAGAAGCAGAAACAGGGGAAACAGGAACATTGTGCAGGATTTCAGGTTAGACTTACAACCTTTCACATTTCAACTATTACCGTTTAGGTTTTGGAGGGTGGTTTAATCTGTATGTAAGTTTCATTTTGGGGCTGGACTTTGCCCTTTAAGAGTGAATTCCCTTAAAAAAACACACATTAAATCTTATTAAATTTTTTTTCAGTTTACTGCATTTTCACTTCTGTTTACGAGTTGTCATCTATGTCTATGAAAATACTGTCATAGGCAATTCACTGCAACTCCAGTCCTAGATTGTACGTTATATATATTTTTAAATAGAATTAGCTACATCCAGGTATGGTATATCTGGGAATTTCATCACCAGTCATGGTATATCTGTAATATTCATCCATCCCAGGTCATGGTAATCTGTAATATTCAATCCATCCAGGTCATGGTAATCTTAATATTCATCCAATCCAGTGTCATGTATATCTGTAATATTCATTCATCCAGGTCACGGACTGAATTTCATTCATCCCATGGAGTCATGTCCCCTATCTGTATAATTCACCCCTTCCGTACGTCAAATCAATCCGTGGTATATCTGTAATATGTCATACCATCCAGGTCACGGTAATATCTGAATCATCTCCATTGTAATTTATTCATCCATCCAGGTCCACGGTTATCTGTAATTATTCATCACAGGTCATGGTATATCTGTAATATTCATCCATCCATGGTCACTGTATATCTGTAATATTCATCTCATCCAGGTCATGGTATATCTGTAATATTCATCATCCAGGTCATGGTATATCTGATATAATCGCATGTAATCGTAATTTCTATCCAGGTCTATATCTGGTAATATCTCATAGGTCACGTATATCGTAATATCATTCATCCAGTTGTAATCTTATATTCCACCATCCAGGTCATGGGTATATCTGTAATATTCATTCATCAGTCACGGTATATCGTAATATTCATTCTCCAGGGTCAGGTATATCTGTAATATTCATCCATCCAGTCAGGTTATTATATATCATCAGTACATATTAAATCATCCATCCAGGTCACGGTAATATCTGTAATATTCATCCCCATCCATGGTCCGGTATAATCTCCGTAATATCATCCTACACAGGTCAGGTAGACTGTAATATTCATCCATCACGAGTCACGGTATATCATGTAATTCATTCATCCAGGTCACATACGTTCACTCCCGTCACGTAATATCTGTAATATTCCATCCATCCAGGTCATGGATATATCCTGTAATATTCATCCCAGCCAGGTCACATTATATCGTAATTTCTGTCATCCTGGTCCAATGGTTTATCTGTATATTCTCCATCCAGGCATGTGGTATATCTGTAAGTTTTCCCATTCATCACCGTCCACGTATAGTCTGTAATATTCCGCATCCAGGTCAGGTGATTCTGTAATATTCATCCATCCAGGTGCAATGGTATATCTGTAATATTCACTCCATCCAGGTCATGGTATCTCTGTAGTATTCATCCATCCAGGTCATGTATATCTGTAATTTCTGTCACCAGTGTCATGGACCTTGAAAGTTTAGAGTTCTGAAGACGTTTCGCTAGTCATCCGACTTGGCTTTCTCATTCATAATGACTTACAAATCTTTGTGGCAATTATGTCCCCTGGAAAATCCCAATTAGCATATGAACAGCCTGTGTTAGGGTTGGTATTGGATAGTGGCTACAGAGGTGTTATGGAATGCCTCAGAGTACTCAGTGTAAGAAGAAACTATGGTGTCCTATGACTGTTCACCGCATGGCGATCTCCTTCGGTGACTCCTGTGCCCTCTCATCTCGGGATTTCATACCGCCAGGAATCTGCTCCCAACTCCTCCCCGTCGCGTCGTCTCCCATCGCCTTTTCACGTAACACGGCTTTTACATTGGTGAGAAAACGGCTGGCGCCAAGACAGCACTCTTCCACAAACTGATCTCAACCCAGAACGGTGTGTTCCTCCTTGTTGGACTTGTGCCTGATATCCACCTATTTCAAATACAGGGATAAAGTTCTATAGCAAAAACATGGATGTGCTATTGATTCTCCAGTTTCACTTTGTGGCCAACCTTTACATGGGGAGGTAGAAACACAGGCGCTTAATACTTTAAGGGCATAGCACCCAGCCACTGGTTCATATACTGGAGACACTGGGTTAAAATCCACAGAAGGAAGTACAAGCTTTCACAAACCACATTAATGCAGTAGACCAAACACATTAAATTCCCAAGTGAAGAGAATACAGAATACAACAACTGCTTTTCTTGTGACTGCCTTGGTAGAAGTTATGAAAAGGTAAACTGGAAGTAGAGGTTTACAGAAAACAACACACACAGAATCATAGTTTTGGATGTTTGACTCCCACCACCCTTTAGATCACAAGCTGTGGGTCATCAGAACCCTGCAACACAGAGCCGAGAACATCCCCCCTAGCACGAGACGAAGGCTAAGAAGAATAAACATCTGCAGAGGGACCCGTAAACTGTGGATATCCAGACTGGGCCTTTGTCAAAAGAAGTAGAAGGAAGAGAAAAACGACACACAATCACCAAACAGTGAAGGAAAAAGCATAGCAGGAGAGAGAACATTGTCATCCCAAATGTTCAGGGTCTTTTCCCGGAATATTAAGAAGAATTTTCAATAAACATCGTATCCCTGTCTGCTTTAAACCGACAACACCCTGAGGCAGCATTGGTACAATCCGAAGACCCATACCAAACACAAAAAAAGCGACATCAATATCAGTGCAGTGCAGTGAACTAAGAGCTCTGATTTGTATGTGGGGAGACCAAGACAGCAACTGCAATCAACGTAATGCCCAGCACAAGAAGAGCCATTCTTCGGGTCAGACTCGACCGTGTAGATCTGCATCTTAAGATAAAGGACACACTTTTAATATTGTAATGTTAACAAACTGGCAAGTGAACGTGACTTGGTTTCAGGGAGGTTGTTGGGGGAGGCCATTTTGTGCAAATAAGAAACCAACCTAAATAGAGGTGGGGGTGGTCGACCACTTTCTGCCATGTACAATGCGTTTTAACACCTTACTCTGGGGCTTCCTATAACCCTCTACGCACTATCTTTATCACACCCTTAACACCTGGCTGTGAATTGCTATTTGGGTTTTCCAGGGTACATTTGCCCAGATTTTGTTACCAGTCATTCTGAATTGAGAAAGCCAGTCGGATTGACTAGCGAAACGTCTTCAAGAACTACATTTCAAGTCCGTTGATCTAATTGAAATACAACCGGACTAGAATTATCTCCAGAATTCATCCGTGTGTTGAACGCTAGCAAAACTGGGAATCCCTGGTAACCCTTTTTGCCAGCTTGTGTTATCGGTGGGCGTTTTTCACTCTGCAGGGACAAACAAACTGAACCCTAAAGCTAAATTCCATTAACACTGTCTGTCCTTTAAGTCAACTTAATTAAAGGCGTAACTAATATTCAGACAAAAATATACGTCCACCTGTGGTATTAGCTGTTTCAGAACTGAAATGGTCAGTACAGAGAACTTAGGAAATCTATTCTTATAGAGATAGCAAACCACTGCGCTCATATAGTTAATATAATTGTCATAGAGTCTTTCTGTGTATACCATGTCCAGCTAGTCCCACTGTGTGAGATGCTTTTCAATTTCCCTCCTATCAAGGTTTTTGATGACTTTTCCAACCAGTATGGAGCATTTTATTTTCTATCTCCTAGGTTAAGTCTGAGCGCACCTCCAATTACATCTGTAGGGTAATGATCTGAGCAACATGCTTCAATCCACATTCTTGTATGTTAAATGATCCAAATGCATGCTCACAATTCAGATCTTCTCAGGTGAATTGATCCAAATGCATGCTCCATTCCGATTCCTACAGGTTAAATGATCTGAGTGCATGCTCCCAATCCACATTCTGCATGGTTAATGATCTGAGGCATGCTCCAATCCACATTCGGCAGTGTTAAAGATTTGAGCGCCATGCTCCAATTCCTTCCACAGGTTATGATCTGAGTCGCATGCTCCAATCCACATCCTGCAGGTTATGATCTTGACGCAATGCTCCAATTCACATTCTGCAGGTTATGATCTGTAGCACATACTCCAATCCACATTCTGCAGGTTATGATCTAGCGCGCTGCTCCAATTCAATCCCACAGGTTAATGATCTAGACGCATGCTCCAATTCAATTCCACAGTTGTAATTGATCTCGCGCATGCTCCATATCAGATTCTACAGGTTTAATGATCTGAGCGCATCTCCATTCATTATTCGACAGTTAATGATCTAGCGCCATGCTCCAATTCAGATTCTACAGGTTAATTGATCTGAGCGCATGCTCCAATTCAAATTCACAGTTAAGATCTGAGCGCATGCTCCAATTCACATTCTGCAGGTTGAATGATCTGAGTGCATGCCCCTAATCCACATTCTGCAGAATAATTGATCTGGGCCGGCTCCAATTCACATTCCACAGTTAATGATCTGAGCGCATGCTTCCATCCACATTCTGCAGGTTAATGATCTGAGCGCCTGCTCCATTCACATTTCTGGGCAGGTTAATTATCGAGCGCACACTCCAATTCAAATTCCGCAGGTTAGATCAACCTGAGCTCATGCTCCAATCCCAATCTGCAGAATAATGATCTGAGCGCAGGCTCCATTTTTCACCATTCCACAGGTTAATGATCTGACGCCATGCTCCAATCCACATCTGCAGGTTAAATGATCTGAGCGCATGCTCCAATTCCATTCTGCGGTTAATGAATCTGACCGCGACACTCCAATTCAAATTTCCGCAGTATAATCACCTTAGGCGTCATGCTCCAATCACCATTCCTGCAGGTTAATGATTCTGAGCGCAGGCTCCATTCACATTCCACAGGTAATGATCGGAGTTCATGCTCCAATCCACATTCCTCAGGTTAAATGATCTGAGCGCATGCTCCAATTCACATTCTGCAGGTTTAATGATCTGCGCGCCACTCCAATTCAATTCCGCAGTTAATCACCTGAGCCATGCTCCAATCCACTATCTGCAGGTTAATGATCTGTAGTGCATGCTCCTTGATATAAAACTTCCCACAGAACTACCATAAATCCTGGGTGCTTAAATCTTGTTTTCCCCCCTCAGCTGATCACAGAAGCCGATGGAAAGAGTCCACGTGGAGACGTAGCAAGACCTTGTGTGTTCTTCCTTGAGGGAGCTGAGAAGGTATGATGAAGGGGCCTACACAGTAATCTTAGGAATGAAGCTGGAGAGGACAAGCTAACACAACTGAAAAGTTATGGTGAGTTCAAACAAGGGCAAAAAGTCTTTCCTGTTTGAGAACCCGTTTCCTTCTCTGAACGTTCATCAGAGGGCCCGTAGAGAAATAAGTATTGTTCTGTATTCACTACTTAGCTTTTTTT
The DNA here is from genome assembly GCA_019447015.1 of Hymenochirus boettgeri. NCBI lineage: Eukaryota > Metazoa > Chordata > Amphibia > Anura > Pipidae > Hymenochirus > Hymenochirus boettgeri. Next base: position 216,224 of record JAACNH010000425.1, read on the forward strand.
GCCTTTATAACCTTTTTTATCTGGGGTCAATCACGTCTGCAAGGACCATTCCATGCACCGTCTTTTCATATTGGACCTTATCTACCAATTATTTGAAAATTGACATGGGGGGACTTCCATACTGATGTTTTTATACCCTAATGTGTTACAGAGGCACCGATCCCCCAGAAGCCCCCAGGACTTAACATTGGAATAGGTATTGCACAGTACACATTGGATCCACCAAAATATGACGGTGGACACCCTTCTAGGTAAGACATCTTGTTTGGTGGAAAATCATTTCCTTTAGTAATTATTTCCCCTGGATTAATACTAACCATGAATTACATTATTAATATTATTCTCCCTCGGCAGGCTTATATTCTAGAGAGAAAGAAAAAGAAGATTACCGTTGGTGCGTTTGAACTAGCACCTGGTCACAGGAATTACCTATGGATGCAAATAAGGATGATTGAGGGGGTGAGATCAGAGATGCGTATTTAGCTGATAAATTCCCATTGGCATGTCCCTTGCCCAGCCAACTCGCAGCCTTCATGCCTATTGGTAAGTAAGCCAAAGATTTCCCAAAGGCGCTTCATGGAGATACAGCTTGGAACCATGAAACCATTGGTCACCAATATTACCTTTCCTGTGAATAAACCAGCCAGCTGATTTAAAATGGTGGACGTAATTCCCTTCCCCCTTAATATATGGGGGAACTGGGACATTAATGGTTTGCACTTTATTGTAATTAGGTATCAAACACATTGTGCAAACTACATGTTTTATGTTGTCTTTGTATAGGGTGTGTCAGTCAATAGAAACAATGATTAGGTTGAATATAAGCCGAGGTTTATAGGCTGTAAAATTAGCACAAAAACTTCTACCACTTCTTATATTCGGGTCAATGCAGAAATCACGGCCGGGTGCAGTGCAGGAGAGCTCGGAAGAGCATGGACACAGTCCACTAACATGTATGCGCAAGTTACGCCCCTCCTCTCTGGGACGGACAGTACAATGGAGGAGAAGTAAGTGCTGTACGTGTAGCTCTACACTGCTGCAGTGTTTTTTAAAACCTTTGGGGTTTGTGGGCTTAGAGTTGGGCAGGACATTTGTGGCCTAAGTTTGTTAAACCTTGCCACTCCGTGTTTTTAGAAGCTACACACTCCTCAAGCAAACAAAGCATGGTGGGATTTTAGGATCCGAAACTCTGAAGTGCCAAGGAATAATGCTGTTTACTGACTTATATGGGGCTTTGTAATGAGAGAAAGTCACACCCTCGGCTTATACTGCGAGTCAATCATGTTTTGCTGATTTTTTCGGTAAAATAGGTCCTTCGGTTTCATACTCGTATTGACTTATACCGAGTTTAATTACAGTATGGGTTTTTGGTGACATCTTCTCGCTACGATGGTTGTGCTGACTATTATTGTAGCAGGTCCTGTCGTCTCCCATTGTGTCCTTCCTGCCAGGATCAGTGAACAGCGCGGACGCAAGCCACCCTACACGTGAGATTTGTTTGGCCAAAGCGAGACGCCTGGCTCCGTCCATAATGGCAAAAGAGGTTTAGATAACCCGTCGCCAAAGATGATAATTATTGAACCTCAAATCGCTTTGGTCTCACAGAAAAAAAAAATCCTCACTATAGTAAGGTAAATCCCTCCCAAACCTGCCAGTTGGAATCTGAGAGATTAAATCTTAACCTGAAATACTGCCTGATGTTTCTGTTACCTCTATTTCTGTTTTCTGTTCTTCCAGTGAGCCGCGTCCTCATGGATGTACAGATGACATCACAGCCAAGTCACTGACATCACAATATTCCCTTAACTTTGAAGAGGCGAGAGAATGGGAGGAGAATCATTTTACTGCATAACAGATGTGCCCTACTCGGTCAGATTTTCTAATGTGTTTTTGGTGGGAAATTTACCTATATACAAATTTTTTCAGTTTGAGGCATGGAACTTTTGTTTATCCTACTTTATTTATTTTCTTGGCCAAAAAGTGTATGTGTTTTTTTTTATTAGTCAATAAGAACAGGTAATACAGTAAATCATACCTTTCGTCCCCCACCCCTGATCATTATTTAGACATATGCAATACTATTTTATGTCTATTAACAAAGACTTTTACATTTCAAAAGCAACTTTTTTTAGGTAAAACGTAGCTCTTCAGCCTGGTCAACTAGGTGATATATTTCCAGGTATAAAGTACTGAAAGGAAGGGACTGTTTTTAAGGTATTTTAAGCCATTACATCTAAATTTTTACCCTTGGGAATAAAATGTAAAATAAGGATTGTACACACGCATGATGTGTGTCCACCCCCACACTCTGCGAACGGCCGTTTGCGTGGCGAGAATCGTCAGTGTGTAATGCGTTCGGTCAGGGCGATCCATAAACACCGCCGACCAACCATCCACACGGACAATTTGCGGCTGTTCGCCGTGGTCGGGACCATAATTGGAGCGTGTATACAAACCTTGCGTTCGCACCCAATGTGCGAATTCTGATATAGAGAGGGGATGGAAAGTGCCTTTAGGATTAATTTTACAAAAAGGTTGTAAAGAGCGATACGAAGCGAGCTAAGATTATAATGGAGTTAGTATAGCTGAACAAAGTAGACGTTTTTTAAAATAAAATAATTAAGGGTAGATTGAATATGTGGCACCATTGATTAATGGGATAATTTTGTTATGGAGGATGGCGATCCCTCTGTATAAACTAGAAGGTCCAAGTACAGACGTCAATATGGCAGTGATGGGGGGGCAATCCCTCCCCTTTTAGAAGACAAGCGGGGTTATTCAATAAAAGTTCTATTCGTTAAAAAATGGTGCAATTTTTGCCCCAACCAATCAGATCTTATTAACATATTGAAAGCTAACATCTGATTAGTGGGGAATATTAGCACCATTTTGAACGATAAGAACTTTTATTCAACTTCCTGATTGTGCCCAAACTGAACTCAACTCCGCGTTATTTATTGCATATGCGACATGACATTGGTAACATGAATACCGTTTTAGTTAGAAATAAAACTCAAACCATATGCCCGCAGATCTACACAGACCGATACAGTAGATGAATCAATTATAGATTCCCTCTTACCCCTACATTACCACAGAGAGAGTACATCTACATAGTGACCATTATCCCTACATTAACCACCCGGATTGAGATCTGTAACAGTGACCATTAAACCCTAGAAAAAATCACAGAAAAAAAAAAAAAAAAAAAAACATTATTAGAACAAGAGTTTTGAGATCTTATACAGTGACCATTAAACCCTACATTATTAGACAGGAGTTTGAGATATAAACATTGACCATTACCCTACATTAATTAGACAAGAGTTTGATATCTATACATGACCATTAACCTACATTTATTAAAAATACAAGAGTTTTTGAGATCTATAAATGACCATTAACCCCTACTTACTACAGATTTTGAGATCTCTAACAAGTGCCATGAACCCTACTTTATTAGACCGGCAGTTTTGAGATCTATAACTGACCATTAAGCCTACATTATTAACAGAGTTTGAGATCTATAACATTGACCATTACCCTACATTATTAGACCGTAGTTTGAGCTCTTAACAGTGACCATAACCCTACATTATTAGACAGGGTTTTTGAGATCTAAACAGTGACTCATTAACCA
>JAACNH010000426.1:0-23136 GCA_019447015.1 Hymenochirus boettgeri
CAGGTATATAAATGAGGAATATTCACTATGTTTCACTTATAGAGCATCTAGTCTTATAGCGGGACTGTAATAATATGAAAGGGTTAAATGGGGAACATTCATCTCGGTATTCACTATTGAGGAATCTAGTCCTTTATAGCAGGGGACTGTAATAATATGAAGGGTATAACTGGGGGAACATTCACTCTGTATTCACTATTGGAATCTAGTCCTTATAGCTGGGACTGTAATAATATGAAGGATATAAATGAGGACTATCACTCTGTATTCACTATAGAGATTCCCTTCAATGCCCACACACAGATTTCAGGCAAGTCCCCATCGGTCTGACATTGACTATTTTCATGGCAATGATGGATCCCATCTGATCGTCTGTTGGTCTGGACAGAACATCATACAGGGAGCCGATTACATCGCTATATGTGTGTGTGGCCCATCCAATCACTTACACAGTATTTGTGAGTCTGCTGGGAATTTTAATAATAACCACATGTGTATGGGACCCTCTAAGCCTAAAATGACGTACAGTATATATAATGCTTTATGCACCAGTCTAACAGGGAGATTCAATAAAAGGTTTTATTGTTTAAAATGGTGCTACTTTTGCCCTAACCAATCAGATGTTATTTTTCAAATGTTAAATAAGATCTGATTGGTTGGGGCAAAATTAGCCTCAATTTTAACGATAAGAACTTTTATTGAATAACCCTGTAAAGGTTAAACCAGCCTTTTGGGAGTTGTAGATCCGACAGGCGGGTCTACAAACGACCAAGCGTAAGAATCGTTTTCATGTGCCAATCAGATGGAATCTGTAATTAAAATAATTAAAAACATATATATAAATATGCCCGTTAGTGATGTATGGATGTAAAAACTTCTAACTGAAAGATGTGGGTGACCCAACCAATTTGCAGCAATTTAATACCTTAAATATTGTAAACCATTGACAGCAATGTATCCAATATCAGGGGGCCAGTAGTAATGCCTGGTAAGGTTTCTGTGATGTTCCATGGAATTGATAATTCATAGAAATGGAAATACAGTCATCTCATACACCCACCATCCTCTATATGTGTACATGTAGGTAAGGTTATTGTGGACTGCTTTTAAGGGGATATTAAACCATTACATTTCTAAATTTATACCTTTAGGGAACAAGTGTAAAAAGGGAAATGGAAACATGAAAATGGCTTTTAATATTTTGAAATCAGAGGGAAGAGAACAAACTTACAGGGAGTAAAAAAGCAACAACATGAAATACAGGAAGAACATGATAGCAGAACAAAGCAAATTTTTTTTTAAGTATATCAATAGTAAAAAGATGAGAACTTAGTATTTGGGACCATTAAATAATGGGGATGAGATGGTTATAGAGGATGCCAAAAAGGCTAATGTGCTCAACCATTTTTCCCCTCTGTATTCACTATAGAGAATCCTGGTCCTTATAGTAGGGACTGTAATAATATGAAGGGTATAAATGAGGGATATTCACTCTGTATACACTATAGATAATCCTAGTCCTTATAGCGGGGACTGTAATAATCTGAAGGTATAAATGAGGATTTCACTCTGTATACACTATGAGAATCCTAGTCCTATAGCAGGGACTGTAATAATATGAAGGGTATAAATGAGGAATATTCACTCTGTATTCACTATAGAAATCCTAGTCCTTATAGGCGGGGACTGTAATAATATGAAGGGTATAAATGAGAATATTCACTCTGTATACACTATGAGAATCCTAGTCCTTATAGCAGGGATGTAATAATATGAAGGGTATAATGAGGAATATTCACCTTTATACACTATAGAGAATCCTAGTCCTTATAGCAGGGACTGTATAATATGAAGGTATAAATGAGGGATATTCACCGGTATTCACTATAGAGAATCCTAAGGGTGTATAATGAGGGATATCACTCTTATTCTCACTATAGAGAATCCAGTCCTTATAGCAGGGACGGTAATAATATGAAGGGTATAAATGAGGAATATTCACTCTGTATACACTATAGAGACCTATTCCTTATAGCGGGGACTGTAATAATAGAAGGTTATAAATGAGGAATATTCACTCTGATACACTATAGAGAATCCTAGTCCTTATACGGGACTGTAATAATAAAGGTATAAATGAAGATTCACTCTGTATACACTATAGAGAATCCTAGTCCTTATAGCGGGGACTGTAATAATATGAAGGGTATAAATGAGGAATATTCACTCTGTATACACTATAGAGAATCCTAGTCCTTAAGCGGGACTGTAATATATGAAGGGTATAAATGAGGATATTCACTCTGTATACACTATAGAGAATCCTAGTCCTTATAGCGGGGACTGTAAATAATATGAAGGGTATAATGAGGAATTTCACTCTGTATACACTATAAGAATCCTAGTCCTTATAGCGGGACTGTAATAAATGAAGGGTATAAAGGTAGAATATTCACTCTGTATACACTATAGAAGATCCTAGTCCTTATAGCGGGACTGTAATAATATGAGGGTATAAATGAGGAATATTCACTCTGTATACACTATAAGAATCCTAGCCCTTATCGGGGACTGTAATATATGAAGGGTATAATGAGGATATTCACTCTGTATACACTATAGAGAATCCTAGTCCTTATACGGGACTGTAATAATATGAAGGGTATAAATGAGAATATTCACTCTGTATACACTATAGAGAATCCTAGTCCTATAGCGGGGACTAATAATATGAAGGGTATAAATGAGGGATATTCACCCGTATAACTATAGAGAATCCTAGTCTTATAGCGGGACTGTATAATACGAAGGGTATAAATGGGAATATTCACTCTGTTACACTATAGAGAATCCTAGTCCTTATAGCGGGGACTGTAAAAACGAAGGGTATAAATGAGGAATATTCACTCTGTATTCACTATAGAGAATCCTAGTCCTTATAGCGGGGACTGTAATAAATGAAGGTTATAAATGAAATATTACTCTGTATACACTATAGAGAACCCAGTCCTTATAGCGGGGACTGTAATATAGAGGGTATAAATGAGGATATTCACTCTGTATCACTATAGAGAATCCTAGTCCTTATAGGCGGGACTGTAAAATATGAAGGGTAAATGAGGATTTCACTCTGTATCACTATAGAAATCCTAGTCCTTTATAGCAGGACTGTAATAATAGAAGGGTATAATGAGGAATATTCACTCTGTATCACTATAGAGAATCCTAGTCCTTATAGCGGGACTGTAATAATTTGAAGGGTATAATGAGGATATTCACTCTGTATTACACTATAGAGAATCCCGTCCTTATAGCAGGACGTAATAATATGAGGGTATAAATAGGACATTCACTCTGTATACACTATAGAGAATCCTAGTCCTTATAGCGGGACTGAATAATATGAAGGGTATAAATGAGGAATATTCACTCTGTATACACTATAGAGAATCCTAGTCCTTATAGCAGGGACTGTAATAATAAGGGTATAAATGAGGAATATTCACTCTGTATACACTATAGAGAATCCTAGTCCTTATAGCAGGGACTGTAATAATATGAAGGTATAAGAGGAATATTCACTCTGTATACACTATAGAGAATCCTAGTCCTTATAGCAGGGACTGTAATAATTGAAGGGTATGAATGAGGAATATTCACTCTGTATACACTATAGAGAATCCTATCCTTATAGCGGGACTGTAAATATATGAAGGGTATAAATGAGGAATATTCACTCTGTATACACTATAGAGAATCCTAGTCCTTATAGCGGGGACTGTAATAATATGAAGGGTATAAATGAGGATATTCACTCTGTATTCACTATAGAGAACCCTAGTCCTTATAGCGGGGACTGTAATAATATGAAGGGTATAAATGAGGAATATTCACTCTGTATACACTATAGAGAATCCTAGTCCCTATGCAGGGACTGTAATAATATGAAGGGTATAAATAGGAATATTCACTCTGTATTCACTATAGAGAATCCTAGTCCTTATACGGGGACTGTAATAATATGAAGGGTATAAATGATGATCACCTGTATACACTAAGAGAATCCTAGTCCTTATAGCAGGGACTGTAATAATATAAGGGTATAAATGAGGAATATCACTCTGAATACACTATAGAGATCCTAGTCCTTATAGCAGGACTGTATAATATGAAGGGTATAAATGAGGGATATTCACCCTGTATCACTATAGAGAATCCTAAGGGGTATAAATGAGGGATTATCACTCTGTATCACTATAGAGAATCCTAGTCCTTAAGCAGGACTGTAATAATATGAAGGGTATAAATGAGGAATATCACTCTGTATACACTATAGAATCCTAGTCCTTATGCGGGGACGTAATAATACGAAGGTATAAATGAGGAATATTCACTCTGTATACACTATAGAGAATCCTAGTCCTTATAGCGGGACTGTAATAATAAAAGGGTATAAATGAATATTCACTCTGTATACTATAAGAATCCAGTCCTTATAGCGGGGACTGTAATAATATGAAGGGTATAATGAGGAATATTCACTCTGTATCACTATAGAGATCCTAGTCCTTATAGCGGGACTGTAATAATTGAAGGGTATAATGAGGAATATTCCTCTGTATACACTATAGAGAATCCTAGTCCTTATAGCGGGGACTGTAATAATATAAAGGTATAAATGAGGAATATTCACTCTGTATACACTATAGAGAATCCTAGTCCTATAGCGGGGCTGTAATAATATGAAGGGTATAAATGAGGAATATTCACTCTGTATACACTATAGAGAATCCTAGTCCTTATAGCAGGGACTGTAATAATATGAAGGGTATAATGGAATATTCACTCTGTATACACTATAAGAATCCTAGCCCTTTAGCGGGGACTGTAATAATATGAAGGGTATAAGAGGGATATTCACTCTGTATCACTATAGATAATCCAGTCCTTATAGCGGGGACTGTAATATATGAAGGGTATAAATGAGAATATCACTCTGTATACACTATGAGAAATCCTATCTTATAGCGGGGACTAATATATAAGGGTATAAATGAGGGATATTCACCCCTGTATACACTATAGAGAATCCTAGTCCTTATAGCGGGGACTGTAATAATATAAGGGTATAAATGAGGTATTCACTCTGTATACACTATAGAGAATCCTAGTCCTTATAGCGGGGACTGTAATAATACGAAGGGTATAAATGAGGAATATCACTCTGTATCACTATAGAGAATCCTAGTCCTTATAGCGGGACTGTAATAATATGAAGGTATAATGAGGAATATTCTCTTGTATACACTATAGAGAATCCTAGTCCTTATAGCGGGGACTGTAATAATATGAGGGTATAAATGAGGAATATTCACTCGGTATACACTATAGAGATCCTAGTCCTATAGCGGGGACTGTAATAATATGAAGGGTATAAATGAGGATATTCACTCTGTATACACTATAGAGAATCCTAGTCCTTATAGCAGGGACTGTAATAATATCGAAGGGTATAAATGAGAATATTCACTCTGTATTCACAATAGAGAACCTAGTCCTTATAGCGGGGACTGTAATAATTTGAAGGGTATAATGAGGAATATTCACTCTGTATTCACTATAGAGAATCCAGTCCTTATAGCAGGGACTGTAATAATATGAGGGTATAAATGAGGAATTCACTCGTTATACACTATAGAGATCCTAGTCCTTATAGCGGGACTGTAATAATATGAAGGGTATAAATGAGGAATATTCACTCTGTATCACTATAGAGAATCCTAGTCCTTATAGCAGGGACTGTTAATAATATGAAGGTTATAAATGGGGAATATTCATTCTGTATACACTTAGAGAATCCTAGTCCTTATCAGGGACTGTAATAATATGAAGGGTATAAATGAGATTCACTCTGTATACACTATAGAGAATCCTAGTCCTTATAGCAGGACTGTAATAATTTGAAGGGTATAATGAGAATATTCACTCTGTATACACTATAGAGAATCCTAGTCCTTATAGCGGGACTGTAATAATATGAAGGGTATAAATGAGGATATTCACTCTGTATACACTATAGAGAATCCTAGTCCTTATAGCGGGGACTGTAATAATATGAAGGTATAAAGAGGAATATTCACTCGTATACACTATAGAGAATCCTAGTCCTTAGCAGGGACTGTAATATATGAAGGGTATAAATGAGGAATATTCACCTGTATTCACTAAGAGAATCCTAGTCCTTATAGCGGGGACTGTAATAATATGAAGGGTATAAATGAGGAATATTCACTCGTATACACTATAGAGATCCTAGTCCTTATAGCAGGGACTTTAATAATTGAAGGGTATAATGAGGAATATTCACTCCGTATACACTATAGAGAATCCTAGTCCTTATAGCGGGGACTGTAATAATATGAAGGTATGAATGAGGAATATTCATCCGTATACACTATAGAGAATCCTAGTCCTTATAGCAGGGACTGTAATAATTGAAGGGTATGAATGGAGAATTCCCACTCTGTATTCACTATAGAGAATCCATCTCTTATAGCGGGACTGTAATAATATGAAGGGTATAAATGAGGGATATTACTCTGTATACACTATAGATAATCCTAGTCCTTATAGCGGGGACTGTAATAATACGAAGGGTATAAATGAGGAATATTCACTCTGTATTCACTATAGAGAATCCTAGTCCTTATAGCAGGGACTGTAATAATTTGAAGGGTATGAATGAGGAATATTCACTCTGTATACACTATAGAGAATTTCTCTCTCCCCGCTTACCTAAAGAAATTGGCGGAGACATGCAAAGTACACGAGCCAAAGATCCCAGTAAGAGGTCAGGGATGGGGAACATATCATTTCTGTACCTGGAATGACAGGTCTTTCCCTGTAAATGCTGTGTTTTGAAATGATTATTTCTCAGGATCTACAGCTCAGATTTAAAATCTAAAACAGTTTTGATGTATCTAAAGGTAAACATTTTGAAATTATGTTTTTTACAGTAAAGACAGGGCCACTTCTACCATTAGGCAGAGTAAGACATTTGTCTCAGGCGGCACCCCTACACTGAAGAAGAAAGGCGGCAGAAAGGCAGTGGAGCACTTATGGCACTTATGCACCCGTGAGTGGGCGGGGCTTATGTACCCATGAGTGGACAGGCTTATGCACCAGTGAGTGGGTGGGGCTTAGGCACCCACGGGTGGGCAGGGCTTAGGTTACCATGGGTGGGTGGGGCTTAGGCATCCACAAGTGGGCAGGGCCATGGCACCCATGGGGGGGCGCGGCCACATGAGTCTGTAAGAGAATGGGCCAAGGGGCCTGCAACTGGAGGGACCATGGGGTCCATGAGTGGGAGGGACCAGGGGGGCTGTAAAGGGGAGGAGGAGACATAGGGAAGATTGACTGACAGGTTTCAGAGCAGGAAGCAGGAAGTGCAGGGGACCTGGTGATGCTGCTACCATATCACACATAAAAATGTAAATATCTTCCAAACTATGCAAAATAAACAATCAAAATAAATTGCAAAAATTCATTTTTGGACCAGAGTTCTCCTTTAAGGAACCAAAACACTGACCCACAGTCAACAGATTCACAGTTCTCTACTTGATCTATCGCAAAATGCAGAATTTCATCTATACACTGAATACAAGATGAAAGCACTGACACACTCAATTTAAATTGATCAACTTAGAGAATTAAATGCAACAATTAAAGGGTCACTATACTCATTGAAACAACTTTACATTTTCTGAGAGAAGTAAAATGGTGGCACTCACATTAATCTGTGCTTGCTTTGTCATTAAATTATTAATGGATATTTATTGCTCTTAATCCCCCTCACCCACCTGTACTCACTACCTACTTCTAGTGTCTGCGACACTTGTAAGTTCTGCACAGCATCACCGTGGACACTGCTCTGCTTACACATCTCCCCCTCCCTCCCCCTGCCTTCTTTTCTCTGCTGTTTCGCTTAATATTTGCAGAAAGTGCACTGGCAGCAGCCAAAGATCCCAGTAAGAGGTCAGGGATGGGGAACATATTATAATTTCTGCTTCTGGAGTGACAGGTCTTTCCCTGTAAATGCTGTGATTTCAAATGATGATTTCTCAGGGTCTACAGCTCACTTTTACAGTAAAGTCAGATACCTTTTAATGAACATGGAAAAGAAAACAGGACCATTCGCTTTTTTTAAATAGTTTTTTTTATTCAACACAACTTATTCGACAATGACACAATTATTCACTGTGACACTTTTATAACTGAATCTATCCTATTGGCTTAGCCTCCTGAAATGTGTTTATCACCACTGACACAGGAGAAGATGATTGGCTCCCAGATAATAGTTACTGTCTGTACTCTGGGAGTTGATCACCTGTATGATTTTAGGATATTGACCTGTGGTGATTGGGGTATTAGAGTACACCTTACTTCTACTGCTACCAGGGCCTGGTTAACATATTTCTAGTACAAGAAAGCTCTGGAGTAGGAAATGGAGCCGCATTTTGTGCCTAACCATGGGACATTTTCATAAAGGTTATGGCTTTTTAGTGATACCGCTCCTTTAACAATCTTTAAACTGATTTCCATTCGTTAATTTCCAATCCTATGGGCGTGGTTGTACCTCATCATGTCTCCCTTTTTTTTCTTTCCAACATGGCCCGATGTGGATGCTATTTTGGGCGAACATTATAACTCCACCCTGGAGAGTCCGTATCACCTTTAAAGATGAATCCAGACCCCCCCTCCCCCATTCAGCCCGGACAAACCCGGAGAGACAATCTTCATGATTGGCAGCAGAAGATCTACCTACCCCGCCCCTAATATGCATATGTTTATTTTTCTTCTTTCTCACCATCTACATAACACCAACATCCCCCAATAAACATGGACTGGAAGTGATCTACTAGCTGGAAAGACCCAACGTAGACAACACTGGTAAACTGGAAACTAATATTGGTAACTTTAACAGCTGCAAAAGGGCCTGGACTATGTGGAAACCAAACTTAACTGCACTTTCTCTATATGATTATTTCTACACCTCTTATCCCTTCCTATAAACCCCCCATCCAGATATCTTATATTGGGGGATATCTCTAATACCAACTCCTCTAATATCCTCAAGATAGGGGTACACCCCAACAATCTGATATATGGAACATTCTAACTGTAATATATGGTTTGTAAGGTTAGAAACAATTCTGGCTAGAAATGTAATCAACCATGTTCTATGTATAGTCTATAAGTGATACTATACCCATCTGAACTAGCCTGGGGATATATAACGGAACTATTAACACTGTACAATGCAGGTTATATGTAACTGTATGTACCAGCCCAAAGACTTATCTACCCTTTAAAAACGTTTATTCTTCCCTCCCCCGACACCCTGAGCTGGATGATGATAATATCTGAATATTGTTATATGGCTTTTTATTATAGCTAACAATGATCTCAGCAATTCTGACAGCCCTTCCCCTCCCCCATGTCTCCCATTACCCCTTCTTCTATAATTTTACAATGCCTATAAAAGGTTTATATACTAATCTGGGATACATTATAATACTGAGTAATGAATAACAGGATAACAGCCGTACCTCTGGAGTGCATGGTCCTACTGGACAGATATACATCATTATTGAGGGACCAATGTATGAATATATAACCCACCTGTCTGCTGGTTCTGTTGTGGAACATTTAAGGTCCATTCAGCTGTAGCTATGATTGCAGACGACCCTGATTGGTTCTGCTCCCTGATATACCAACACAAACTGCTAAATCTCCTGGTTTATTGATTATTTAATAGCTGTGTATTCATATTAGTATGTATATTGTTATGTCTGAGCTCATGTATGTAAACTAACATCACACAAACAAAACCAATACCACTCATATTACCTAACCAACAAACAACTGTCAAGTAAGTCACACTCATACACACACACAAAAAACAACACAAGCCTTTCAATCCCTTCTATAACTCAAACAACACACATACCCCAAACATACCCAATACTTCAACTGCACATACAAAACATCACAATGAAACAATAAACTCATCCAGACACCAACATATTAACACACCACACCTCATAAACCCAATGCTATATCCTCACTCTATCCTGACAGTACACGCTCTCCTTCAGCCGCTAAACCAGATTTCTGACTAATACTTAGACACCAAGCCTCATACCTAATTCCATAACTAACACCTTGATATGTAATATATAACGACTGTCTCATATGGTAGATTTCAACTGCAAAATGTATCCCTGTATATAGAATGAATGCTGTCTGGGCCCAGCCTTCCTCTCAACCAATCAAAGATCTCTAAACTCAGGTAACCAACCTCCCAACCCACAACCACCCAAGGTCCAGGAGCAGGAAAATGGATACCTCCTTCCTCCTGCAGAAACTGCACTCATGTGCATCCTCTTAAATAAGGTTCATGTTGTTAATGGTTAATACCCCCCTTCTACTCAACTCAACTATATATATTGTAACCAATCGTATGGATCCCCCTGATACCCCTCCCCTCCCGGTACGCCGCTGCCTCTCCATGACCTGACCGTTATAATGTCTCTCCCATTGATAATTTTAACATGGAATGTTAGGGGCCTAAACAACCCATCCAAAAGACTTTCCGTATTCTCCCAGATAGGACCCACACAGGCCGATATAATATGTCTTCAACAAACTCACTTGCTCCCTAATACTACTCATTACCTTCAAAGGCCATGGATCAGCTGGACAGCACACAGTACGCACTCCTCCTACTCATGTGGCGTCTCAATATTAATAAACAACTAAGGTATGTTGTCCAAGAAATGAAATCTGATAAAAAGGAAGGTGTCTGTGTGTAGCCCTCACCATAAATTCTGTATGGTTCGTGATAATTGGTATATTTGACCCTCCACCTGCACATCAACAACCTTTGAAGGAAACTCTCCCATTTATCATGAAATACCCGCAAGCACATTATATACCTAGGAGACTTTAATACATGCATGAAACCTACTCAAGATAAGATCAGTCCACCAACAACCAGCAAATCCCCACCAACAATCCTCTCTCCAAATCCTTATCCAAGTTATCCAAGAGTTGAATCTGATAGACGGGTGGAGACTGTGCCATCCACATAAGAGACATTAAACCTGCCACTCCAAAACCTATGACACACTATCAAGAATTGATTATATATTTATAAATAAAGGAATGTCTCCAAATATAACGGATATTCTACACCTGACTAGGGGTATATCCGACCACTCACCTATACTCCTTAAACTTAAAATTCCAAGTACACACTCACTTACAACACGCCCATGGCGCTTCCATCCCTTGTGGATCCCTGAACAAATTGACACCTATTTTCAACTTAACAACAACGATATCCACACCAACAACAATTGGGACGCGTCCAAAGCGTTCCTGCGCGGAATTCTGCCGTCCACCATCTCACACATTAAACATTCAGCCTCCAGTAGAGAAAACGAAGTAACAAGCTCCCTAGTCGAAGCCGAGTCTATGTAAATAACCCTACACCCGCTACTAAAGCAACCTGGCTTAACACACAAAATTTGTACAACACAATTATCACTGAAAAGCATGCACGGAAATAATTTTTTGTCAAACAATCTTATTTCGAGCATGGATACCAATCGTCCAAAATATTAGTTAGTTAGCCCACGGTCCATCAGACCAAAATGTACTAAACCAAATAAATACCAAATAACAGACACACAAGGAATCCTAGAAGATTTTACTATATGCTTCTCCACACTATATCAATCCCAACTACTCCCAACACCAACATCAAATGAACATTTTCTCATGAGAGTACAATTCCCCAAACTTGAACAGCAAGATGTTTCCTTCTTGGATATAAATATAGCGGAGCTCCGAGAAACATTACAAAGCATGGAATCAGGCAAAACCCCAGACGGAATCCCAGTAGAAATTTCAACAATGAACAAATCCTACAAAACCTATTAGAAGTATAATTCTCTGCTTTCCAGTCCCGACATCCATGTACGAAGCTCATATTATCCTTCTGTTTAAACCAGGGAAAGACCCCACTAACTGTAGCTCCTCTAGACCAATATCCCTCAATACTGATTATAAAATCCTTGCCAAAATTTTAGCTAATCGTATACAGAAAATAATTCTTAAAATAATACACCCGGATCAAACAGGCTCCAGGTAAATCAACCTCTATAACCATTAGGAAAAGCCTGATTCACACCCGAGTGGATCGTGATAACTCTGGATCGAGAATAATGCTTTATCTAGATGCTCAGAAGGCATTCGATTCGATCGAATGGCGCTACCTATGGGAGTGCTTAGAGAAATTCGGATTTGGCCCTAAATTCATTAAATGGACACAACTGTTATACGCCAACCCTACAGCAGCGATCAGAATAAACTACACTATATCCAATACCTTCCCACTCTTTAGAGGTACTAGACAGGGCTGCCCACTCTCCCCATACCTCTTTGCGATTTCTATTGAACCGCTAGCCATCACACCCAGATGTCACCGGATTTAATCTCGGACAGCATTCCTCGCTTCTGAGTTTGTACGCTGACGACATGATAATCTATCTAGCCGACCCGGACCACTCTCTCCGCTCTGTGTACAATATAATTACAAAATTCGTCCCTCCCTCAGGTCTATATATTAACTGGGACAAATCCTGCCTATTCCCCCTCGATAAGGAGTGCACAATCCCAACGTTCGCTAAACACCTGGTCCCAATAACTAACACGTTTAAATACCTTGGAATACAAATTACACATTCTCCCTCACAATTCTTCAACCTCAATGTTTCCCCTCTGACAGACTTGATATGCTATAAAATCAAAATATGGCAGAATTTACCCATTAATCTTATAAGACGTATTAATCTAGTAAAAATCATACTACTACCAAAACTCCTCTACATTTTCCAACACACACTAAGCTATATCCCTGACAACTTTTTAAAAAAATCACACAGCTTGCTAATTCCATTCCTTTGGGGTTCAGGAAGGAATAGAGTCTGCCTTAAAGCACTGCAAAGACCTAAAACACCAGCAGAATTAGCAATGCCCAACCTCCATCCAGGGCCGTCTCTAGACTTTTTGGCATCTGAAATTTTTTTTCCAAATGCTGCCCCCCCCCCCCCCCAGCCGCGCCACTGGAAGGGGTGTAGTTTTATAACTGAAAGTGGGTGATGCTTTGTCCGGAAGTGGGGAGTTGTTTGTCCAGAAGTGGGAGGGGCTTTATACACATGACTGTTAAATAATGCCCACAATGACTGGTAAATGATGCCCACAGTGACTGATAAATGGTGCCCAACATTGATTTTTGATCTGCAGGGTCACGTTTTTTTTTTTTTTTCCTGCCATTTTTTTTCCTGCCATCAAAACTGCTGCCTCCCGACAGTTTGCTGCTCTGTAATGTGCTTCACCTTGCCTCATTAGAGAGGCGGCCCTGCCTCCATATATATTATTTAGCGTCACAGCTCAAATACTGCCGCAGCCAGATTCCTCCATAAATGCACCTTTTACTTTATATGACGCAGAAGTACTACTATTCGCTTACTTACCAACACACCCTTTGATATTCCTAGAACAATGTAAAACGAATATACCTGGGGGTGGTACCTCCCTTCATACCCAACAATTTAAAGTTTGGAAAAGAGTTAACAAATATATTGCATTCCAAGATATACCAGAAGAGGCGTCACTCTGGCATAACCCCCACTTCCCTAACTTAGCTTCCTTCCCGGATGCTCAAATACTAGAGGAAAAAGGAATCACCCAATTCTCACATATTATTCAAAACTAACACCTAATCCCATCTGCCGACTTTAAATGCCTATTCCACCTATCTGAATCCTTCCTATTTAGATATCTTCAAATCAGATATTGTCTTATCTCAGGATTCCAATCCTCAACCATACCAGTAAACCCCCATCCTATTATTAGATACGATACTGAATACCCAACTCACTGACGACACCAATTCCATAATACATAAATGGACCTAATTTATCCCCTCGCTAACAGAATCAGACTGGGAAGACCTGGGAGAATCCCATGTTAAAGCATCACCATCAGCTCCTAATAGGTTGATGCAATTCTATATAATATACCAGGCATATATAACCCCCGTAATAAAAGCTCGAATGTCCCCCTCGCTCAGATCTGAATGTCCGAAATGTCACAATATCAATGGCGATTTCTGGTACATGATCTGGGCATGTAATAAAATACAAAAATCCTGGCACAAAAATTCCTCCCAAACTCCTCCCAAATATGGAAAACAATGATTGGAAAAATATTACCAATGCTCAGAATTATTTACATTTACAATTGGCACAATAGATAAATTCAACTCAATCTGGTCCCCATGGTATGAATAATTACAAACAAATAGATAGCAACAGGATCGTCTTGGCGAATGGCGCACTGGGAACCCCCCTTCCCTATCCATTCATATTTAATATACGAGTATATATGTGTATATAAGGTGAACGTCTCCAACCGATTGGTCTATACTTCCTCTACAACTAACTGCAATTAAAATATAATTATGTTTCACATATTAGTTACCCTGGTTATAATGTCTGTACAACCCATATTCAATGTGATAAGATACAATGTATTACAGCTTTATTATATAAACATAACACCGATGGACAGATGGAACTTTCTTTATTGTTCATAATAAATTAACAGTTGATAAAAAAGAAGATGAATCCAGAAATTGAACATCAAGATTATCCCGATTTGGAGTAAATACCAGGTTAAGATCATTCTTATTATCATTCTTATTAAACTTCAATATAAAGATCTCTGTGGCGGCACGGCTTCCCTTCCAAATTATAAATAAGTCATCGATATATCTTCTAGAACATCTAATATATTGCCTAGAAGGTTTGTTCTCTCCAAAGATGTGGGACGCCATGGAACTTTCTTTTCTGTGTTTTTTCCTGCAATGAAAATACAAAAGATTAAATATATTTTTGTTCTTTATACACAGGACCGTGGTACAGGGCTACCTACACACCTCGCTGGGTCAGAATTGTGGGTGCTGCCATGGGGACTTCTTAACGCAGACACACTCTTTATTCGAATCGCATGTATGTGCAAAAATTTCATTCTTATTGAAAATTCCACAGTCCATGTCTGAATAATCTTTAAACCTGCAGGAAAGAAAGAAAGTTATAACCTGATCTGCTTGTATCTGGTACGCGGTGAAACACACACACGCACACACACACACACCATGAGGACTGTATGAAACATTCCTAGAGATAGCCGAACTTACTTCCGAGTTAACACGGGAGTTACCTGCCATGTATAAAAGCACTCGGCCTGTGGCCTTGTGCTTTAATATGGTCAGGGAACTCCTCGTGGCGTAATATCATTATATTACACTGTAAGGGGCACATTATTCCTTATGTAATTTATAGTAGGGTGTACATTATCCCTTATAATTTACAGTAGGGGACATATCACATATTTAATAATGTGCCCCTATATACAGGATCTATAGAAGGAATAGTGTGTATAAATCTTACTGTTCATCAAGTAGACGAATCCCATCTGAACACAACCATGCTCCATTCTGTCTGTATAGACCAGCCCAGTGATCTCCTGATGACTTCATGAAACGTCTCACTGTCTCCTATAATGGACAGAAAGTTATCAGGGGTGCACAATCCACTCTAGTCTGGGGTTCGCACTAGTGGCTCCAAGGCACTGACTGGGCTGCTTCTGGGTCCCAAAAGGGCTGTTTGCAGCCTTCATGTTTGGCACCACTGGCATAGAGGAATAGATAATTCACAGTACTCTTGGTACATATAAGAGATAGATGGCCACACATAAAACCTTTTCCCTTTTTGTAATAAAATTCTGATACAGACTTGACTTGAACAATATATATATCTATATATCAAATAAGCAGCACACCACCATCCACATGTCACCACACCACCATCCACATGTCAGCACACCACCATCCACATGTGAGCACACCACCATCCACATGTGCCTGGAGGGAGACCTACTGTATTGCTCCCACCAAATATAGTCCTTCGAATATACAGCACCCAGGTCTTAAATGCAACAATTATATTGTTATTATCTCCACACGCCCCTTGGACAATTTGTAGCATGCTTCAGTGCTAGTAGCTCTATAAAAAACTGGCATGATAGCGGGTACAGCCACCCACCCTCCTAAATACACGCAGACCGGAAATGACATCCCCCCATTACACAGTATCAAACTTCACGTATATACACTTGCCCATCACTTAATCCAATCATTTTATTTCCAAAATCCAAACAAGCATCTCTAAATGCTTATCCACCCTGCATATATTCCCAACATAAAAAGGAAGAATACTCACAACCCCTATATATAACGTCTAACATATATATATACCCCTAAATAAGCCTATATAAAATATATAATAAACACACCCCTATAAAACGCATAATATATATATATATTAATATATATATAACACCCCTAATATAACGCCTATATATATATATATATATATACCCCTATATAGAACGCTATACATATATATTACGCATTTATATATATATATATATATATATATATATATATATATATATATATATACCCCTATATATAATGCCTATATATATATACCCCTATATAGAATGCAGGGAACATAGTTCAAGGGAAAATTACTTTTCCATTTACACTGTTACAAGAATAAATCAGATCGTAATGGGAGAGAGAGTTCAACCTGTGAACCCACCAGGCCTCTCTCTGCTATAACCCTAATCCTGTCCCCTCCTCGATGGGGCATGGGAACACACTCCAATGCCATATACATACAGTATGTCCCATGTGTTTGTAATGCTTGGACATTGTTAGTCTGTCATCTCTCAGGCAGATGCTTGATCTGTGCTGGGATATCCTTGCCTTCAGGGGCTGTGTAGTTTCCCCAACATACAACTGGCAAGGACACCACAGCACATATACCACATATGTAGTATCACACGTCACATAATTCTGGACCGTAAACTTCTCCCCAGTGCTAGGATGGGTAAACCCCTCCTCCTTGTGCCCAAAGGAGACATGGGTACATGCCCATCCACTTGCCACCCAGGAAGGTATTGCTCTGTCGTTTGGCAGCACTGAACTCTCCTGCCCTATCAAGCACCCTCGTCTGTACGAGATCATAGGGGCCTCCTGGTCTCTAATTGTTCCATTCAAGACCTGGGTGCTGTATATTTTCAAAGGACTATATACAGTACATATATATTCAGTGCAAAACTTATAATAAAGCACCCAAAGCCACAAGAGTGCAGTGTGCAGGCATCACCATATAAATTCACTTCCTATATATATATATAATGAAGATAGGCAGACACACCCTAGACCCAGTTGCAATCCACAACCACAATATATATAGATTCTAACAGATAAATATACTCACAGGTCTTGAAACCAACAAATGTGTTTATATGAATGGTTTAAATAAACATCCTTATATATATTAATATTATTATCATTATAATATCATTATATTATATATTATATTATAATTAGGGATGGCCGGTTTGCGGATCCGACCCCGGATCCGCCATACATTTATTTATCCCGTTCGCGAACGGCGGCTTTTTCCTGATTTTCCGCCCTCTGAACTTCCGAACCGCGGATTTTGAAAATACGTATTTTCGAAAATTTTCGAAATTACGAGGATTTCGCGTATTTTCGAGGATATTTTTCATTTTAATGGTTCCGCTCGTGGGTTTTCGAATTTTCGCATTTTTTCGAAAATTCACTGATCCTCGAGCGGACCGGATTTTGCGAAGTTCGGACATCTCTAATTATAATTATTATTTATATATTTCTATAGTAGCAGAGTGATTTTTATAAGATTATATCCCACTGCTGTTCCCATTGTCATTTCTTACCTCTGCCTGCCTGAAGGAGGCCACACACCAACCTTATTGCGCTATCGTCCAATCAGCAGTTCGTATCTTACTATTTTGTTTCTATTGGACCAAAGGATTTTTTTAAATCAGAACAATATCTATCATAGCAATGCTTATCTCCTCCCACTGAATGGCCCCGGACAGTTTTTGCACGTAACAAATGGAAACTGCAGCTTGTTTTAAAGTTGCCAGATAACTGCTGGTCGGTATACTTAACTGTTTATGTGCCTTAGATTCATTAAATTAAAGTGCAGTATAATGTGGCACAAAATAAATGTACTTACCAGTCTGGTTCCCTCGGCTGCCTTCTGCCTGGATTTCATGCCTTTTCCGTGCATGGAAGCTGCAGAAGGGGCCGGACCAGCAACAGCGTCAGTGACTGAAGCACAATGGCAGAAAAGGCAGGCAGAAGGCAGCCGAGGGAACTAGGCTGGGAAGTACATTTAGGAGCAGATTTGAGCATTTTGAACCACACAAGGTTGAGATTTTGGGGGGAAATCCAATAATTCAATGTCCAGCCTTTTAGGATGTGTGTTTGGATCTATAGGGACACTATAGAAAATACATTACACAGAGCTCTATCTGAAGAACGGGAGGTGAATGCGCTATGTCTTAAGCTAGCTACGCACAGTACCTGATACCGGCAGTATCTGGGCTTTATCAGTACTGTGTGTATGATATGTATATGCAGTTATGGCGCAACGTGATGTCACGCCCAATCCCCTGACAGCCGCAACCAGGAAGTAAACCGGCTGTCAGTGCAGAAGCCCCCTGCAGGGGGTGGCACCTAGACGGCGAGGGATGGACCAGGTCAGGTAAATAATTTCCCTCCTGAAAGTGGAGTCTGGCAGGTTAATCTACAGTTTGCCACAAAAAAAATTTTTTTGAGTGAACTTCCCCTTTAATAGAAGAAAAACAAACAGTTCAATAGTGTTTACAAAAATCATCATTGTTGTTGTTGTTAAAAACAATGTTCCCTCCATCCCAGAATTATGTGTAATTATATCAATAGGATGCAGTCCGACCTTTATTCCAGAGTCGCACACAAAAGGAAGAGATGCATTGTGGTCACGACAGAATTTTTCACATTCCTTCCAAGTCAAGCCAGCATCATCATAAAGGTAACATGTCCCATTGTACACAATCCAGTTCTTCTCACATACCTGTCCATCTGCAAGAAAGAAAAATTACATTTGTATTATCTGTTCTATTCAGTGAGATCAACTGGACTTAAAGTTTAGTTCTTGAAGATGTTTTGCTAGTCATCTGATTGGATCTCTCAATTCTAAACTTTAAGTCCAGTTGATCTAATTGAATACAACAAAGAACCTGACCTGGATGAATGAATATTACAGATATACCGTGACCTGGATGGATGAATATTACAGATATACCATGACCTGATAATGAATTTACAGAATACCGGACCTGGATGGATATGAATATTACAGATATACCGTGACCTGGATGGATGAATATTACAGATATACCGTGACCTGGAGGAATGAATATTACAGATATACCGTGACTGGATGATGAATCTACAGATATACCATGACCTGCATGTGGAATGAATATTACAGATATACCGTGACCTGGATGGATGAATATTACAGATATACCGTGACCTGGATGAATGAATATTACAGATATACCGTGACCTGGATGAATGAATATTACAGATAAACCATAACCTGGATGGATGAATATTACAGATATACCGTGACCTGGATGGATGAATATTACAGATATACCGTAACCTGGATGAATGAATATTACAGATATACCGTGACCCGGATGGATGAATATATTACAGATATACCGTGACCCGATGGATGAATATTACAGATATTCCATGACCTGGATGGATGAATATTTACAGATATACCGTGACCTGGATGGATGAATATTACAGATTTCCAGACCTGGATGGATGAATATACAGATTACCATGACCTGGATGGATGGATATTACGATATACCGTGACCTGGATGTGATGATATTACAGATACTCCGTGACCTGGATGGATGATTTACAGATATACCGTACTGGATGGATGAATATTACAGATATACCATACCTGGATGAATGAATTTACAGATATACGTGACCTGGATGGATGAATATTACAGATATACCATGACCTGGATGGATGAATATTACAGATATACCGTGACCCGGATGGATGAATATACAGATATACCATGACCTGGATGGATGAATATTACAGATATACCGTGACCCGGATGAATGAATATTACAGATATACCATGACCTGGATGGATGTATATTACAGATATACCATAACCTGGATGATGAATATACAGATATACCGTGACCTGGATGATGAAATTACAGATATACCATGACCTGGATGGATGAATATTACAGATATACCATAACCTGATGAATGATATTACAGATATACCGTGACCTGGATGGATGAATATACAGATATACACCATGACCTGGATGGATGAATATTACAGATATACCATGACCTGGATGGATGAATATTACAGATATACCATGACCTGGGATGAATATACATATATACCATAACCTGGATGGATGAATATTACAGATATCCGTGACCTGGATGAATGAATATTACAGATATCCTGACCTGATGGATGAATATTACAGATATACCGTAACCTGGATGAATGAATATTACAATATACCGTGACCTGGATGGATATATTACAGATATACCATGACCTGATGGATGAATATTACAGATATACCTGACCTGGATGAATGATATTACAGATATACCATGACCTGATGAATGAATATTACAGATATACCGTGACCTGGATGGATAATTTACAGATTACATAACCTGGATAATGGTTATTACAGATTTGTTTGTGAATATTACAGATATACCGTGACCTGGATGGATGAATTTATACAGATATACCGTGACCTGGACGGATGAATAAAATATATTAATGGGCATACGTTAACTATCTGGGCATTGTTTACTATCGGTCTTATCAGAGGACATGTGGACATTTAAGATTGAAAAAAGAAGTTTCATCTTCAGTTGGAAAGGTTTCTTTACAGTGAAAACAGTGAAACTGTCTCCAGCAAAGGTGGCAATGGCAAGTTCACAGAATAGCTGTTAAAGGTGGGCTAGAAAAGTTTCTTAAACTAAATAATATTGAGAATTACTGGTATTAATACATATACTGTAGTTCTGGTTGGTACGGGAATACTATATAATATGAGAATTACTGTATAATCATATACTGTAGTTTGGTTGGTACAGGGTACTATATAATATTGAGAATTACTGGTATTAATATATATACTGGAGTCTGGTTGGTACAGTGATACTATATATATTGAGAATTACTTGTATTAATACATATACTTTAGTTTCTGGTTGGTATGGGGATACTATATAATTTGAGAATTACTGTTATTTAACATATATTGTAGTTCTGTTGAACAGGGATACTATATAATATTAGAATTACTGGTATTAATACATATACGTAGTTCTGGTTGGTACAGGATACTATAATATTGAGAATTACTGGTATTATACATATACTGTAGTTCTGGTTGGTACGGGATACTAATAATATTGAGAATTACTGGTATTAATACATATACCGTAGTTTCTGGTTTGTACGGATATGCTATATAATATTGAGAATTACTGGTATTAATACATATACCGTTGTTCTGGTTGGTCAGGGATACTGTATAATATTGAGAATTACCGGTATTAATACTATACCGTAGTCTGGTTGGTACAGGATACTATATAATATTGAGAATTACTGGCATAATACATATATTAGTTCTGGTTGGTACAGGGATACTATATAATATTGAGAAGTACTGGCATTAATACATATACTGTAGTTCTAGTTGGTACAGGGATACTATATAATATTGAGAATTACTGGTATTAATACATATACTGTAGTTCTGGTTGGTACGGGTATACTTATAATATTGAAATTACTGGTATTAATACATATACTCTAGTTCTGGTTGGTACGGGGATACTATATATATCTTATAATTTACTGGTATTAATACATATACTGTAGTTCTGGTTGATTCAGGGATACTATATAATATGAGAATTAATGGTATTAATAATATACTGTAGTTCTGGTTGGTACGGGGATACTATATAATATTGAGAATTACTAGTATTAATACATATAGTAGTAGTTCTGGTTGATCCAGGGATACTTTCCAATTGCCATTTGGAGTCAGGAAAGAATTTTCCCCTTTTTTAACTGTTTTTCTTGCCTCCCTCTGGATCAACTGTTAGGTAGCATTAAAAAGGAGGGTGGGAAGGTTGGAATTGATGGGGTATGTCTTTATTCAATCTCAATTACTATGTTACTATCCAATATATTGTTTGTTTATGTATCAGTGTATAGTATTTATGTAATTGTATTTTGTGGCATGTTAATTGTGTATCTGTGCTTTTTACAATGATTTTACCAGTATCTGTGTGCCAACCATATATAGACGTCTGGGTGCCATCCCTTTATCAGAGTTTTGTGGCACTGATTTTAACAGATTTGGTGCCAACCATTATATGTTGAGAGGGTTTATGTATAGTATGTGTGAGAAAGGGTGTCTGTACAGTAGGTGTGAGAGTGTATGTAAAGTATGTGTGAGAGAGGGTGTATGTACAGTATGTGTGACAGGGTGTCGTACAGTAGCGTGAGAGTGTGTATGTTCAGTGTATGTGAGAGAGTTGATATACTGCAGGAGAGTGGTGAGATAGAGGACAGAGACTGCAGGAGAGAGAGAGAATGTGAGAGAGGTAAGAGGATGAAAATATGTATGGGACCTTTACTGTCTGTTCTCACTGTATGGGACCTTTACTGTCTGTTCTCACGTATGGGACCTTTACTTGTCTGTTTCTCACTGTATGGGACCCTTTACTGTCTGTTCTCACTGTAGGGACTTTTACTGTCTCATTCTGTCTGTTCTACTGTATGGACCATTACTGTCTGTTTCTCCTGTATGGGACCTTTACTGTCTGTTTTCACTGTATGGCACCGATGTAGGACCTTCTGTCCACTGCTTTTCTTCTACTGTATGGGGACCTTACTGTCTGTTCTCTGCACTGTATGGGACCTTTACTGTCTGTTCTACTGTAGGGGAC
>JAACNH010000426.1:23305-56200 GCA_019447015.1 Hymenochirus boettgeri
TTGAGAATTACTGGTATTAATACATATACTGTAGTTCTGGTTGGTACGGGAATACTATATAATATTGAGAATTACTGGTATTAATACATATACTGTAGTTCTGGTTGGTACAGGGATACTATATAATATTGAGAATTACTGGTATTAATATATATAACAGGGATACTATATAATATTGAGAATTACTGGTATTAATATATATACTGGAGTTCTGGTTGGTACAGTGATACTATATAATATTGAGAATATTAACTCCGGATACACTAATAGAGCATCCTAGTCCTTATATGCGGGACTGTAATAATATGAAGGGTATAAATGAAGAATATTCACTCTGTTACACTATAGAGAATCCTAGTCCTATAGCGGGGACTGTAATAATATGAAGGGTATAAAGAGGATATTCACTCTGTATACACTATAGAGAATCCTAGTCCTTATAGAGGGGACTGTAATAATATGAAGTATAATGAGGATATTTCACTCTGTATACACTATGAGAATCCTAGTCCTTATAGCAGGGACTGTAATAAATGAAGGGTATAAATGAGGAATATTCACTGTCATACACTATAGAGAATCCTAGTCCTTATAGCGGTGGATGTAATAATATGAAGGGTATAAATAGGAGATATTCACTCCGTATACACTATAGAGAAATCCTGTCCTTATAGGGGGACTGTAATAATATGAAGGTATAAATGAGGAATATTCACTCTGGATACACTATAGCAGAATCCTAGTCCTTATAGCAGGGATCTGTAATAATGATGAAGGGTATAAATGAGGTGAGTATTCACTCTGTATAACTATAGAAATCCTAGTCTCTATAGCAGGGGACTGTAATAATATGAAGGGTATAAAGAGGGATATTCACTCTGTATCACTATAAAGAATCCTAGTCCTTATAGCAGGGTACTGTAATAATATGAAGGGTTATAAATAGGAATATTCACTCCCGTATACACTATAGAGAATCCTAGTCCTTATAGCGGGGACTGTAATATATGAAGGTAAATGAGGATATGCATCTGTTACACTAAGGAATCTAGTCCTTATAAGGGATGTATAATATGAAGGGTATAATGAGGATATTCACTCTGTATCACTATAGAGAATCCTAGTCTTATAGCGGGGCTGTAATAATATGAGAGTATAAATGAGGGAATATGACATCTGTTATACACTATAGAGAATCCTAGTCCTTATAGCAGGGACTGTAATAATATGAAGGGTGTAAATAGGGATATTCACTCTGTATACACTATTAGAGAATCCTAGTCCTTATAGCGGGGACTGTAATAAATGAAGGGTGTAAATGAGGAATATTCACTCTGTTACATATAGAGAATACTAGTCCTTATAGCGGGGACTGTAATAATATGAAGGGTATAAATGAGGGATATTCACTCTGTATACACTATAGAGGAATCCTAGTCCTTATAGCGGGGACTGTAATAATATGAAGGTATACATGAGGGATATTCACTCGTATTCCTAAGAGAATCCTAGTCTTTATAGCAGGGGACTGTAATAATATGAAGGGTGTAAATGAGGAATATTACTCTGTATCACTATAGAGAATCCTAGTCCTTATAGCGGGACTGTAATAATATGAAGGGTATAAATGAGGGATATTCCTCTGTATACACTATAGAGAATCCTAGTCCTTATAGCGGGACTGTAATAATATGAAGGTGGTAAATGAGGAGATATTCACTCTGTATTCACTATAGAGAATCCTATCCTTATAGCGGGGACTGTAATAATATGAAGGGTATAAAGAGGAAATTCACTTGTATACACTATAGAGAATCCTAGTCCTTATAGAGGGACTGTAATAATATGAAGGTATAAATGAGGAATATTCACTCTGTATAACATAAGAATCCTAGTCCTTATAGCGGGGACTGTATAATATGAAGGGTATAATGAGGATATTCACTCTGTATACACTATAGAGAATCCTAGTCCTTATAGCGGGGACTGTAATAATATGAAGGGAGGTATAATGAGGGATTCACTCTGTATAACTATAGAGAATCCTAGTCCTTATAGCAGGGGACTGTAATAAAGAAAGGGTGTAAATGAGGAATATTCACTTGTATCACTATAGAGATCCTAGTCCTTATAGCGTGGACTGTAATAATAGAAGTGGTAAATGAGGAATACTTCACTCTGTATACACTTTAGAGCATCTAGTCCTTATAGCGGGACTTGTAATAATATGAAGGGTAAATGAGGATATTCACTCTGTATACACTATAGAGAATCCTAGTCCTTATAGCGGGATGTATAATTTGAGGGTGTAACTGAGGAATATTCACTCGTATACACTATAGAGAATCCTAGTCCTTATAGCAGGGACTGTAATAATACAAAGGGTATAATGAGGATATTCACCTGTAGAGAATCCTATGTCCTTATAGCGGGGACTGTAATAATATGAAGGGTATAAATGAGGAATATTCACTCTGTATACACTATAAGAATCCTAGTCCTTATAGCGGGGACTGTAATAAATGAAGGT
Source organism: Hymenochirus boettgeri (assembly GCA_019447015.1). Lineage (NCBI taxonomy): Eukaryota > Metazoa > Chordata > Amphibia > Anura > Pipidae > Hymenochirus > Hymenochirus boettgeri. Next base: position 25,836 of record JAACNH010000426.1, read on the forward strand.
ATAAATGAGAATATTCACTCGCTATACACTATAGAGAATCCTAGTCCTTAAGCGGGGACTGTAATATATGAAGGGTATAAATGAGGATATTCACCTCTGTATACCCACTAAGGAATCCTAGTCCTTATAGCCAGGGACTGTAATAATATGAAGGGTGAAATAGGATATTCACTCTGTTACATAGTAGAATCCTAGTCTTATAGCGGGGACTGTAATAATATGAAGGTGTGTAAATGAGGATATTCACTCTGTAACTATAGATAATCCTAGTCACTTATAGCGGAGGACTGTAATAAATATGAAGGGTTATAAATGAGGAATATTCACTCGTATTCACTATAGAGAATCCTAGTCTTATAGCGGAGACTGTATAATATGAAGGGTATAAATGAGGAATATTTCACTGTACACTATAGAGAATCCTGTCCTTATAGCAGGGACGTATAATATGAAGAGTGTAAATGAGGATATTCACTCTGTATACCTATAGAGAATCCTAGTCCTCTATAGCAGGGACCTGTAAATAATATGAAGGGTATAAATGAGAGTATTCACTATGTATTCACTATACGAAGATCCTAGTCCTTATAGCAGGGACTGTAATAATGAAGGGTATAAAAGGAGAATATTCACTCCGTATACACTATAGAGAATCCTAGTCCTTATAGCGGGGACTGTTAATATAGAATATGAGGGTAAATGAGGGAATATTCACTCCGTATACACTATAGAGAGATCCTAGTCCTTATAGCGGGGACTGTAATAATATAAGGGTATAAATGAGGAATATTCACTTCTATACACTATAGAGAATCAGTCTTATAGCGGGGACTGTAATAATATGAAGGTATAAAGTGAGGATATTCACTCTGTATAACACTATAGAGAATCCTAGTCCTTATAGCGGGGACTGTAATAATATGAAGGGTATAAATGAGGAATATTACTCTGTCTACATCTAGGAATCTAGTCCTTATACAGGGGACTGTAATAATATGAAGGTATAAAATGAGGATATTCACTCTGTATCACTATAGAGAATCCTAGTCCTTAGACAGGGACTGTAATAATATGAAGGGATATAAATGAGGGATATTCACTCTGTATACACTATAGAGAATCCTAGTCCTTATAGCAGGGACTGTAATAATAAAGGGTATAATGAGGAATATTCCTCTGTATCACTATAGAGATCCTAGTCCTTATAGCGGGGACTGTAATAATATGAAGGGTAAGAGTAATATTCACTCGATTACTATCTGTATACACTATAGAGAATCCTAGTCTTATAGCGGGACTGTATCATAGAAGGGTGTAAATGAGGATATTCACTCTGTATACACATAGAGAATCCTAGTCCTATAGTCGGGGACGTAATAATATGAAGGGTATAAATGAGGATATTCACTCTGTATCATATAGAGAATCCTAGTCCTTATAGCAGGGACTGTAATAATATGAGGGTATAAATGAGGAATATTCACTCTGTATTCACTACATAGAGAATCCTAGTCCTTATAGTGGACTGTAATAATATGAAGGGTATTAATGAGGATATTCACTCTGTATAACTATAGAGAATCCTAGTCCTTATACAGGGACTGTAATAATATGAGGGTATTAAATGAGGTATTCCTCTGTATAACTATAGTAGAATCCTAGTCCTTATAAGCGGGGACTGTAATAATATGAAGGGTATAAATGATGGGATATTCACGCTGTATACACTAGAGAATCTAGTCCTTATTGCAGGGACTGTAATAATGAAGGGTATAAATGAGGATATACTCTGTATAACTATAGAGATCCTAGTCCTTATTAGCGGGGACTGTAATAATATGACGGGTAGTAATGAGGAATATTCACTGTATACACTATAGAGAATCCTAGTCCTATAGCAGGGACTGTAATAATGAGGGTATAAATGAGGATATTCACTCTATACACTATAGAGAATCCTAGTCCTTATAGCGGGACCTGTAAAATATGAAGGGTATAAATGAGGAATATTCACTCTGTAGTACTATGAGAATCCTAGTCCTTAGCAGGGACTGTAATAATATGAGGGTATAAATGAGGAAATATTCACTCTGTATACACTATAGAGAATCCTAGTCCTTATAGCGGGACTGTAATAATACGAAGGGTATAAATGACAATATTCACTCTTACCCTATAGAGAATCCTAGTCCTTATAGAGGGGACTGTAATAATATGAAGGGTTAAATGAGGAATATTCACTCTGTACACTATAGAGAATCCTAGTCTTTAGCGGGGACTGTAATAATATGAAGGGTAAAATGAGGAATATTCACTCCGTATACACTATAAGAATCCTAGTCCTTAAAGCAGGGGACTGAATAATATGAAGGGTATAAATGAGGAATTCACTCCGTATACACTATAGAATCCTATCCTTATAGCGGGGACTGTAATAATATGAAGGGTATAATGAGGAATTTCACTCTGTATACACATAGAGAATCCTAGTCCTTATAGCGGGGACTGTATAATCTGAAGGGTAAATGAGGGATATCACTGTATACACTATAAAGTATCACCGTTCCATAATCCTAGTCCTATGCGGGACTGAATAATTGAAGGGTATAAATGAGGAATATTCACTCTGTATACACTATAGAGAATCCTAGTCCTTATAGCGGGGACTTAATAATATGAAGGTATAAATGAGGAATATTCACTCTGTATAAACTATAGAGAATCCTAGTCCTTATAGCGGGACTGTTAATAATACTAAGGGTATAAATGAGGAATATTCACTCTGTATACACTATAGAGAATCCTGTCCTCTTAGCGGGACTGTAAATATGAAGGGTTATAAATGAGGATATCACTCTGTAACACTATAGAGAATCCTAGTCCTTATAGCGGGGAACTGTTAAATACGAAGGGTTATAATGAGGGGTAAATTATTTCACTCTGTATAACACTATAGAGAATCCTAGTCCTGATAGCAGGGGACTGTAATAATAAAAGGGATAAATGAGGAATATTCACTCCGATACACTATAGAGAATCCTAGTCCTTATAGCGGGACTGTAATAATACGAAGGGTATAAATGTAGGAATATTCACTCTGTATACACTATAGAGAATCCTAGTCTTATTTATGTTTTTGTATTTTTTTTTTTTTTTAGCGGGGACTGTAAATAATATGAAGGGTAATAAATGAGGAATATTCACTCTGTATACACTATAGAGAATCCTAGTCCTTATAGCGGGGACTGTAATAATATGAGGGTATAAATGAGGGAATCACTCTGTTACTATAGAGAATCTAGCCTTATAGCGGGGACTGTAATAATATAAGGTATAAATGAGGATATTTACTCTGTATCACACTATATGAGACATCATAGTCCTTATAGACAGGGACGGTAATATATGAAGGTATAAAGAGGATATCACTCTGTATCCACTATAGAGAATCCTAGTCCTATACGGGACTGTAATAATATGAAGGGTATAAATGAGGGATATTCACTCTGTATACACTATAGGAATCCTAGTCCTCTAGCGGGGACTGTAATAAATGAAGGTATAAATGAGGAATATTCACTCTGTATACACTATAGAGAATCCTAGTCCTTATAGCAGAGGACTGAATAATATAGAAGGTATAATGAGGATATTCACTCGTATACACTATAGAGAATCCTAGTCCTTATAGCAGGACTGTAAAATAGAAGGGTATAAATGAGGAAGATTCACTCCGTTATACACTATAGAGAATCCTAGTCTTATAGCGAGGGACGTTAATAATACGAAGGGTATAAATGAGGATATTCATCGTATACATATGAGAATCCTAGTCCTTATAGCGGGGACTGTAATAATATGAAGGGTATAAATGAGGAATATTCACTCTGTATACACTATAGAGAATCTAGTCCTTATAGCGGGACTGTAATAATATGAAGGGTATAAAGAGGGATATTCACTCTGTAACCGCAGAGATCTAGTCCTATAGCGGGACGTAATAATATGCAGGTATAAATGAGGATATCACTCTGTATACACTATAGATAATCCTAGTCCTTAGCGGGACTGTAATACTATGGAGGGTATAAATGAGGAATATTCACTCTGTATACACTATATGAGAATCCTAGTCCTTATAGCGGGGACTGTAATAATATGAAGGGTATAAATGAGGAATTCCCTCTGTATACACTATAGAGAATCCTAGTCCTTATAGCGGGACTGTAATAATATGAAGGTATAAATGAGGAATATTACTCCTGTATACACCTATAGAGAATCCTAGTCCTTATAGCAGGGACTGTAATAATATGAAGGGTATAAATGAGGATATTCACTGTATCCACTATAAGATCTAGTCCTTATAGCAGGACGTATATATGAGGTATAAATGATGTGATATTCACTCTGTATTCACTATAGAGAATCCTAGTCCTTATAGCGGGGACTGTAATAATATGAGGGTATAAATGAGGAATTCACCGTTACACTATAGAGAATCCTAGTCCTTATAGCGGGACTGTATAATATGAGAGGGTAAATGAGGAATATTCACTCTGTATACACGTATAGAGAATACTCTGTCATTTATAGACGGGGACGGTAAAATATAAGGGTATAAATGGGAGGATATTACACTCTGTATACACTATAGAGAAATCCTAGTCCTTATAGCGGGGACTGTAAAATATGAAGGGTATAAATGAGGATATTCACTCTTATACACTATAGAGAATCCTAGTCCTTATAGCGGGACTGTCATAATATGAAGGGTGATAATGAGGAATATTCACTCTGTATACACTATAGAGAATCTATTCCTATGATAGGGACTGTAATAATATGAAGGGTATAAATGAGGATATTCACTCTGTATACACTATAGAAATCCTAGTCCTTATAGCGGGGACTGTATATATGACGGGTATAAATGAGGAATATTCACTCTGTATCCACTATAGAGAATCCTAGTCCTTATAGCAGGGACTGTAATAATATGAAGTATAAATGAGGAATATTCACTCCGTATACATATAGAGAATCCTAGTCCTTATAGCGAGGGACTGTAATAATGAAGGGTATAAATGAGGGATTTCACTCTGTATACACTATAGATAATCCTAGTCCTTATAAGCGGGGACTGTAATAATATGAAGGGTATAAATGAGGAATATTCACTCTGTATACACTATAGAGAATCCTGTCCTTATAGCGGGGACCTGTAATATATGAAGGATAAATGAGGGATATTCACTCCGTAACCATATAGAGAATCCCTAGTCCTTATAGCGGGGACTGTAATAATCTAAGGTGTAAATGAGGGAATATTCACCTCTGTATACACTATAGAGATCTAGTCCTTATAGCGGGACTGTATAATATGCAAGGGTATAAATGAGGAATATTCACTCTGTATACATATAGAAATCCTAGTCCTTATAGCGGGGACTTTAATAATATGAAGGGTATAAATGAGGAATATTCCACTTGTATACACTATAGAATCCTAGTCCTTATAGCGGGGGACTGTAAAATATGAAGGGTTAATGAGGAATATTCACTCCTGTATACACTATAGAGAATCCTAGTCCTTATAGACAGGGACTGTAATAATATGAAGGTGTAAATGAGGATATTCACTCTGTATACACTATAGAGAATCCTAGTCCTTATAGCGGGACTGTAATAATATGAAGGGTAGAATGAGGAATATTCACTCTTATACACTATAGAGAATCCTAGTCCTTATAGCGGGACTGTAACTAATATGAAGGGTATGTAAATGAGGGATATTCACTCTGTATACACTATAAGAATCCTAGTCCTTATAGCCTGGACTGTAATAATATGAAGGGTTAAATGAGGAATTATCACTCGTATACACTATAGAGAATCCTAGTCCTTATAGCTGGGACTGTAATATATTGAAGGTGAAATGAGGAATTCACTTGTATACACTATAGAGAATCCTAGTCCTTATAGCAGGGACTGTAATAATATGAAGGGTATAAATGAGGAATATTCACTCTGTAGTACACTCTAGAGAAATCCTGGTCCTTATAGCAGGGACTGTATAATATGAATGTGTAAATGAGGAATATTCACTCTGTATTACACTATAGAGAATCCTAGTCCTATAGCAGGGACTGTAATAATATGAAGGTATAAATGAGGAATATTCACTCTGACTAGAGAATCCTAGTCCTTATAGCGGGGACTGTAATAATATGAAGGGTATGTAAATGAGGAATATTCATCTGTATACACTATAGAGAATCCTAGTCCCTTATAGATGGGACTGTAATAATAAAAGGTATAAATGAGGGATATCACTCTGTAGAGAATCCCTAGTCCTTATAGCGGGACGTAATAATTGAAGGGTATAAATGAGGATATTCCTCTGTATACACTATAGAGAATCCTAGTCTTATAGCGGGGACTTGTAATAATATGAAGGGTATAAGTGAGGGAATATTCACTCTGTATACACTATAGATAATCCTAGTCCTTATAGCGGGGATTGTAATAATATGAAGGGTATAAATGAGAGGATATTCACTCTGATCCACTATAGAGAATCCTAGTCCTAATAGCGGGACTGTAATAATATGAAGGGTATAAATGAGGAATATTCCTCTGTATACACTATGGAGATTCCTAGTCCTTATAGCAGGACTGTAATAATATGAAGGGTATAAATGAGGAATATTCACCGTATCAACTATAGAGATCGTCATTATAGCGGACGTAATATATGAGTGGTATAAATGAGGATATTCACTCTGTAACACTATAGAGAATCCTAGTCCTTATAGCAGGGACTGTAATAATATGAAGGGTGTAAAATGAGAATATTCACTCTGTATACACATATGAGAATCCTAGTCCTTAGAGCGGGACTGTAATAATACAAAGTGTATAAATGAGGAATATTCACTCGTAACACTATAGAGAATCCTAGTCCTTATACGGGGACTGTAATAATAGAAGGGTATAAATGGGATATTCACTCTGTATACACTATAGAGAATCCTAGTCCTTATACGGGGGACTGTAATAATATGAAGGGTATAAATGAGGAATATTCACTCTGTATACACTATAGAGAATCCTAGTCCTTATAGCGGGGACTGTAATATATGAAGGGTTAAAGAGGAATATTCACTCTGTATACACTATAGAGAATCCTAGTCCTTATAGCAGGGACTGTAATAATATGAAGGTTATAATAGGAATATTCACTCTGTATACTATAGAGAATCCTAGTCCTTATAGCGGACGTAATAATATGAAGGGTATAAATGAGGAATATTCACTCCTGTATCGACTATAGAGAATCCTAGTCCTTATAGGGGACTGTATAATATAAGGGTTAAATGAGGATATTCCTCTGTATACACTATACGAATCCTGTCCTTTAAGCGGGGACTGAATAATATGAAGGGTATAAATGAGGAATATTCACTCCGTATACACTATAGAGAATCCTAGTCCTTATCGGGGACTGTAATAATATGAAGGGTATAATGAGGATATTCACTCTGTATACACGTATTAGAATCCTAGTCCTTATAGCAGGGACGTAATTAATATGAAGGTATTAATGAGAATATTCACTCGTATACACTATAGAGAATCCTAGCCTTATAGCAGGGACTGTAATAATAGAAGGTATAATGAGGAATATTCACTCTGTATACACTATAGAGAATCCTAGTCCTTATAGCGGGGACTGTAATAATATGAAGGGTATAAATGAGGAATATTCACTCTGTATACACTATAGAGAATCCTAGTCCTTATAGCGGACTTGTAATAATATGAAGGGTATAAATGAGGGAATTACTCTGTATACACTATAGAGAATCCTAGTCCTTATAGCAGGACTGTATATAATATGAGGGTATAATGAGGAATATCACTCTGTATCCACTATAGAGATCCTTATAAGCGGAACTGTACAATGAAGGGTATAATAATGGATATTCACTCTGTAATACACTATAGAGAATCCTAGTCCTTAACAGGGACTGTAATAATATGAAGGGTATAAATGAGGAATATTCACTCTGTATACACTATGAGAATCCTAGTCCTTATAGCGGGGGACTGTAAAATATGAAGGGTATAAATGAGGAATATTCACTCTGTAACACTATAGAATCCTAGTCCTTATAGCGGGGACTGTATAATACAAAGGGTATTAAATGAGGAATATCACTCGTATACACTATAGAGAATCCTAGTCCTTATAGCGGGGACGGTAATAATTATGAAAGGGTATAATAAGGAATATTCACTCTGTATACACTATAGGAGAATCCTAGTCCTAGCAGCGGGGACTGTAATAATAGAAGGGTATAAATGAGGAATTTCACTGTATACCTATAGAGAACCTAGTCCTTTACGGGGACTGAATAATATGAAGGGATAAAGAGAAATCACTTTATACCTATAGAACCAGTCCTATAGCGGGACTGTAATAATATGAAGGGTATAAATGAGGATATTCACTCTGTATACACGTATAGAGATCCTAGTCCTTTAGCAGGGACTCGTGTAATAATTGAAGGGTATAAATGAGGAATATTTCACTCTGTAACACTATAGAGAAGCCTAGTCCCTTATAGCGGGGACTGTAATATATGAAGGGATAAATGAGGAATATTCACTCTGTATACACTATAGAAATCCTAGTCCTTATGCGGGACTGTAATAATAGCAAGGGTATTAAATGAGGAAATTCACTCTGTTACACTATAGAGAATCCTAGTCTTATAGCGGGGACCGTAATAATATGAAGGGTATAATGAGGAATATTCACACCGTATACACTATAGAGAATCCTAGTCCTTAAGCAGGGACTGTAATAATATGAAGGGTATAAAGAGGAATATTCACTGTATACACTATAGAGATCCTAGTCCTTATAGCGGGACGTAATAATATGAAGGGTATAATGAGGAATATTCACTCTCGTTCACTATAGAGAATCCTAGTCCTTATGCGGGGACTGCTGATAATATGAAGGGTTATAAATGCGGAATATTCACTTGTATACATATAGAGAAATCCAGTCCTTTATAGCGGGGACTGTAATAATATGAGGGTATAAATGAGGATATTCACTCTGTATACACTATAGAGACCTAGTCCTTATAGCGGGACTGTATAATATGAGGGTATAAATGAGGGATATTCATCTGTATACACTATAGAGAATCCTAGTCCTTATAGCAGGGACTGACTTAATAATACGAGGGTATAAATGAGGAATATTCACTCTGTATTAACTATAGAGAATATAGTCCTTTAGCGACTGTAATAATTTGAAGGGATGAATGAGGATATTCACTCTGTATTCACTATAGAGAATCCCTAGTCCTTATAGCAGGGACTGTAATAATATGAAGGGTATAATGAGGAAATTCACTCTAGTACACTATTAGAGAATCCTAGTCCTTAGCGGGGACTGTAATATAGAAGGGTTATAAATGGGAATATTCCTCACTGTTACACTATAGAGATAAAGTCCTTATAGCGGGAATGTAATAATATCAAGGGTATAAATGAGGATATTCACTACTGTATACACATAGAGAACCCTAGCCTTTGCGGGCGTATTGAGGTATAGATTCCTCTTATAGACCTAGCTCGGAGATGTAATAATAGGAAGGGTATAAATGAGGAATATCACTCTGTATACCTATGAGAATTCACTAGTCATTATAGCGGGGACTGTAATATTATGAAGGGATAAATGAGGAATATTCACTCTGTATACACTATAGAGAATCCTAGTTCAGCTATAGAGGGGACTGTAATAATCGAAGGGTATAAAGAGGAATATTCACTTGTATACACTATAGAGAATCCTAGCCCTTATAGGGGACTGTAATACATATGAAGGGTAGAATGGGGATATTCACTCTGTATACTATGAGAATCCTAGTCCTTATAGGGGAACGTAATACATATGAAGGGATAATGAGGTATATCTCAAGTATACACTATAGCGAATCCTAGTCCTTATAGGGTGGACTGTAATATGCAAAGGGTATAAATGAGCAGGAATATCACTCGTATACACTATAGAGAACTCTAGTCCTTATAGCAGGGACTGTTAATATAGAAGGTATAAAGTGAGGAATATTCACTCCGTACTCCTATAGAGAGATCCTATCCTTATAGCAGGGACTGTTTAAAGATAAGGATTTACCGATTAATATAGTCCAAAAGGGTATAAATGAGGGATTACTGTTCACGAAATCCAGTCCTAGCGTGCGATCTTAGGTATAGAGGAATCCTATTCCTGATCGAACAGTCTTATAGCAGGGACTGTAATAATGAAGTGTATATGAGGGATATCATGTATATAAAATACTAGTTAGCTGATAATATGATTACGAATATACTCTGTATCACTATAGAACCTGTCTTTATAGCGGGACTGTAATATACTTGAAGGGTTGAATGAGGAATAGTCACATTGTATCACTATAGAGAATTCCGAGTCCTTATACAGGGACTGTAATAATATCAGGTATAAATGAGACATTCACATCCGTATTACCCACTTATAGAGAATCCTAGTCCTTATAGCGGGGACTGTAATAATTGAAGGGTATAATGAGGAATATTCACTCTGTATACCACTTAGAGATCCTAGTCCTATAGCGAGGACTGTAATAATTTAAGGGTATAAATGAGGAATTCACTCTGTATACACTTAGAGAATCTAGTCCTTATAGCGGGGGACTGTAATAATATGAAGGGTAGTAAATGAGGAGATCAGCTCTGTACACTATTCAGGAATCCTAGTCCTATAGCGGGGACTGTAATAATAAGAAGGGTATAAATGAGGAATATTCACTTGTATACACTATAGAGAATCCTAGTCCGAAGCAGGGACTGTAAGTAATATGAAGGGTATAATGAGGATCTTCACTCGTATATCATATCAAGAATCCTAGACCTTATAGGGGACTGATAATATGAAGGTATAAATGAGGGATATTACTCTGTAATCACTATAGAGAATCCTAGTTCCTTATAGCGGGAACTGAAAATACTGAAGGGATAAATGAGGAATATTCACTCACCTGTATATCACTTAGAGACTCTAGTCCTTATAGCGGAGGGACCTTAATAATATGAAGTTAAATGAGGGAATATTCACGTCGATACACTATAGAGATCATAGTCCTTTATAGCGAGGGACTGTAAATAATTGAAGGGTATGAAATGGGAAGATTTCACCTCTTACACTATAGAGAACCTAGTCCTTTTATAGCGGGGACTGTAAGAATAAGAAGGGTAATATGATGGATATTACTCTGTTATCACTCGATGGAATCCTATTCCTGTATAGCGGGACTGTAATAATACCGAAGGTGTATAATGAGGCATATTCACTCTGATCACTATAAGTAATCCTAGTCCTTATAGCAGGGACTGTAATAATTATGAAGGGTATAATGAGGAATATTCCTTCTTACACACTATAGAGAATCTAGTCCTATAGCGGGGACGTAATAAATATGAAGGGGAGAACATGAGGGATATTCATCTGTATACACTATAGAGAATCCTAGTCATTATAGCAGGGGGAGGTAATAATACGAAGGTTGTAAATGAGGAATATTCACTCTGTATCACTATAGAGAATCCTAGTTCCTTTTAAGCGGGGAACTGTAATAATTTGAAGGGTATGAATGAGGAATATTCACTCTGATTCATATCGAGACTTCCCAGTCCTTTATAGCAGGGACTGTAATAATTGCAGGGTATAAATGAGGAACAGTCACTCCGTATACACTATAGAGAATCCTAGTCCTTATAGCCGGGGACTGATAATAATATGACGGGTATTTAAATGAGGAATATTCACTCTGTATGAACACTATAGAGAATCCTTTAGTTTATAGCAGGGACTTGTAATATATGAAGGGTTCATAAGTGAGGAAGATTCACTCTGTATACACTATAGAGAATTCCTAGTCCTTATAGCAGGGACGGTTAATAATATGAAGGGTATAAATGAGGAACTTCATCTATGTATCATATAGAGGAATCTAGTACTTATAGCAGGGATGTAATAATTTGAAGGGTAGAATGAGGAAATTCACGATGTATACACTAGAAGAAGAATCTAGTTCCTTTATAGCGGGGACTGTAATAATATGAAGGGTTATATATGAGGAAATATTCCTCTGGTTACCACTTAGAGAATCTAGTCATTATAGCGGGGGACGTAATAATATGAAGGGGATCAATGGGGATATTCACTCTGTATTCACTATAGAGAACCATAGTCCTTATAGCGGGGGCCTGTAATAATATGAGGGGATAGAATGAGGAAATATTCACTATGTATACAAGATAGAGAATCCTAGCCCATAGCAGGGAATGTAATAATATGAAGGGTAATAAATGAGAATATGCACTTCTGTTTCACTATAGAGAATCCTTAGTCCTTATAGCGGGACTTTAATATATGAAGGGTAAAATGAGGAATATTATTGTATACACTATAGGAGATCCTTAGTCATTATAGCAAGGACTGTTAATCATTATGAGGGTATAAATGAGGAATATTCCGACTCTGTATACCTATAGAGATCCTATCCTTATAGCAGGCGTAATAATATGAAGGGTCTAAATGAGGGATATCACCCTGTATTCACTATAGAGAATCTAAGGTATAAATGAGGGATATTCACTCTGTTATTCACTATAGAGAATCCTATGTGTCTTTATAGCAGGGACGTAATAATATGAAGGGTATAAGGAGGAATATTCACTCTGATACACTATAGAGAATCCTAGTACTTCTTATAGCGGGGGAGTAATAATAAGAGGGTTTATAATGAGGGAATATTACTCTGTATACACTCTAGAGATCCTAGTCCTTTTATGGCGGGGGGACTGTAATAATACAAAGGTATAAATGAGGAATATTCACTCTGTCTACACTCTAGAGAATCACTTAGTCTTATTAGCGGGGACGTAAATAATATGAAGGTGGTATAAATGAGGGAATATTCACTCTGTATACACTATAGAGAATCCTAGCTTTATAGCGGGGACTGTATAATATGAAGGGTATAATGAGGAATATTAACTCTGTATACCCTATAGAGAATCCTAGTCCTTATAGCGGGACTGTAATAATATGAAGGGGATAAATGAGGAATATTCACTCTGTATACACTATAGAGAATCCTAGTCCTTATAGCGGGGAAGGCTAATAATATGAAGGGTTTATAATGAGGAATATTCACTCTGTCGATACACTATAGAGAATCCTAGTTCCTTATAGCAGGGACGGTAATAATATGAGGGTATAATGAGGAATATTCACTCTGTATACACATAGAGAATCCTAGCCCTTTTAGCGGGGGGACTGTAATAATATGAAGGGTATACAATGAGGTGATATTCCAACTTGTATACACTATGAAATCATATCATTAAGCGGGGACTGTAATATTGAAGGGTATAAATGAGGAATATTCACTCTGTAGACACTATAGAGAATCCTCGTCCTTATAGCGGGGACCGTAATAATATGAAGGGTAAAATTGGGGATATTCAAACGTAACACTATAGAGAATCCTCGTCCTTAAGCGGGGACGGTAATTAAGACGAAGGGGATAATGAGGAATATTCACTCTGTATACACTATAGAGAACCTAGTCCTTTATAGCGGGGACTGTAATATACGAAGGGTATAAATGAGGCATTTCCACTATGTATTCATATAGAGATCCTTACTATGCGGGGACTGTAATAATATTGAGGGTATAAAGAGGAAATTTACTCTGTAATAAACTAGAGAATCCAGTTACTTTATAGCGGGGACTGTCTGTAATTAATATGAGGGTATAAATGAGGAATATACTCTGTAACACTATAGAGAATTCCTCGGGGGGTGGGGTGGGGGTTTTCCTATATTTTTTTCTTTTTTTTATTTTTTTTTTTTTTTTTTTTTTTCTTTTTTTTTTTTTTTTTTTCTTATAGCGGGGACTGGAATAATATGAAGGGTTAAAATGAGGGATATTCAATCTGATCCCTATAGAGAAGCCTGTCACTATAGAAGGGACTGTAATCATCGAAGGGTTTATAATAAAATGAGGAATATTCACTCTGTATGCACTATAGAGACTCCTAGTCCTTATAGCGGGACGTAATAATTGAAGGGTATTGAAATGAGAAATTCACTCTGTATCACTATAGAGGAATCACGTCCTTATAGCAGGACTGTAAGTAATATGCAGGGTAAATGAGGAAGCATTCACTCCGTATACCACTACTAGAGGAATCTAGTCCTTATAGCGGGGGACGTAATAATATGAAGGGTATAAATGAGGAATATTCACTTGTAACACTTAGAGAATCCAGTCCTTATAGCAGGGACTGTAAAATATGAGGTATAAATGAGGAATATTCACTCTGTAAAATATAGAGAATCTAGTCCTTCTAGCAGGGAATGTAATAATATGAAGGGTATAAATGAGGGAATATTCACTCTGTATCACTATAGAGAAGAATCTAGTCCTTAGAGCAGGGACTGTAATAATTTGAAGGGTATGAATGAGGAATATTCAATCTGTATACACTATAGGAAGAATCCTAGTCCCTTATAGCGGGACTGTAATATTGAAGGGTATAATGAGGATATTCACTCTGTATACACTATAGAGAATCCTAGTCCTCTAAGCGGGGACTGTATAATATGAGGGTTATAATGAGGAATATTCATCTGTATACACTATAGCGAATCCTAGTCCCTATAGCAGGGACTGTAATAATATGAAGGGTATAAATGAGGAATATTCATCTTGTCATGCACATAGAGAATCCTAGCCTTATAGCAGGGGACTGTAATTAATATGAAGGGATTAAATGAGGAATATTCACTCCGTAACCACTATAGAGAATCCTAGTCCTTTATAGCAGGACTGTAATAATGAAGGTATGATGAGGATAGTTCATCCGATAACTATAGAGACTCTAGTCCTCATTAGCGGAGGACTGTAAAATAGAAGGGTATGACAGGAGGAATATTCACTACGTATTACCTATAGAGAATCTAGTCTTATAGAGGGAATGTAATAATTTTGACAGGGTAGAGATGAGGAATACTTCACTCTGTATTTCAAATATAGAGGAATACTAGTCCTATAGCGGGGACTGTTACATAATATGAGGGTATAAATGAGGGATATTCACTCTGTATACACTATAGATAATCCTAGTCCTATTAGAGGGGACTGTAATAATACGAAGGGTATAAAAGAGGAATATTCACTCTGTATTCACTATAGAGAATCCTTAAGTCTTATAGCAGGACTGTAATAATTTGAAGGGTAGGAATGGAGGAATATCACGCTGTATACACTAAGGAATTTCTCTCTCCCGCTTACCTAAGAAATGGCGAGAGAAGACATGCAAAAGTACACGAGCCAAAGACTCCAGTAAAGAGGTCAGGGATGGGGAACATATCATTTCTGTACTGAAAATGACACGGTCTTTCCATGTAAAGCGTGTTTTGTACATGATTATTCTCGGATCTACAGCTCAGATTTAAAATCTAAAACAGTGTTTGATGTATCTAAAGGTAACATTTTGAAAATTATGTTTTGTACAGTAAAGAAGGGCCACAATTCACCATAGGCAGGGTAAGACATTTGTCTCAGCGGCACCCTAACTGACAGAAGAAAGGCGGCCAGAAAGGCAGATGGAGCACTTATGGCACTTATGCAACGTGAGGGGCGGGGCTTATGTACCCATGATGGACAGGTTATGCACAAGTGAGTGGGTGGGCTTAGGCACCCAGGGGGGCAGGGCTTAGGTTGTTACCAGGGGGGTGGGCTTAGGCATCCACAAGTGGGCAGTGGGCCATGGCACCACATGGGGGGGCAGCGGGCCACATGAGTCTGTAAGAGAAGGGCCAAGGGGCATTGCAACTGGAGGGACCATTGGGGTCATGAGTGGGAGGGACCAGGGGGGCTTAAAGGGGAGGAGGAGGACATAGGGAAGATTGACGACAGGTTCAGACAGGAAGCAGGAAGTGCAGGGGACCTGGTGTGTACATATCACACATAAAAATGTAAATCATTTCAAACTATGCAAAATAAACAATCAAAATAAATGGCAAAAAATTCATTTTTGGACGAGTCTCCTTTAAGAAACCAAAAACACTGACCCACACGTCAACAGATTCCACCGTTCTCTACTTGATCTAATCGCAAAATGCAGATTTCATTATACACTGAATACAAGAGGAAAGCCACTGCACACTCAATTTAAATTGATCAACTTAGAGAATTTAAATGCAACAATTAACAGGGTCACTCTATAACTCATTTGAAACAACTTTTACATTTATCTGGAGACGTAAAATGGTGGCATCACATTAATCTGTGCTTTGCTTGTCATAATTATAATGGGATATTTATTGCTCTTAATCCCCTCACCACCTGGTATCACTACCAACTTCCTAGTGTCTGCGACACTTGTTAAGTTACGCACAGCAGCACCGTGGACACTGCTCTGCTTTACACAGTCCCCACCCTCCCCCCATGCCTTCTTTTCTCTGCTGTTTCGCGTTAATATTTGCAGAAAGTGCAATGGCAGAGCAAAGATCCAACGTAAGAGGTCGGGATGGGGAATATTATAATTTCTGCTTCTGGAGTGGACAGGTCTTTCCCGAAAACAAAGCTGTGATTCAATATGATGATTTTCTTCAGGGTCTACAGCTCACTTTTACAGTAAGGTCAGATCTCCCTTTTAAATGACATGGAAAAGAAAACAGGAGGACCATTCGCTTGTTTTAAATACGTTTTTTTTATTCAACACAACTTATTCGACAAATGACCAATTATTCACTGGGACACTTTATTGAAATGAAATCCATTGGATTGCCCTCCTGAAATGTGTTTATCACCATGACACAGGAGAAGATGATTGGCTCCAGATAATAGTTACGTCTGTCACTTGGGAGTTGATCAACGTTATGATTTTAGGAATTGCCTGTGGTGATTGGGGTATAGAGTACACCTTACTTCTACTGCTACAGGGCCTGGTTAACATATTTCTAGTACAAGAAAGCTCTGTGGAGTAGGAAATGGGAGACGCATTTTGTGCCTAACCATGGGACATTTCATAAAGTGTTATGGCTTTTTAGTGATTACACGCTCCTTTTAACAATCTTTAAAACTGATTTCCTCGTTAATGTTCCAACCTGATGGCGTGGTGTACCTCATCATGTCTATCCTTTTTTTCTTTCCACATGGCCGCTGTGGAGTGTATTTTGCGCGAACATTATACACTCCACCCTGGAGGGTCCGTATCACTTTAAAGATGAATCCAGACCCCCCTCCCATCAGCCCGGACAACACCGGAGAGAGACAATCTTCATGATAATGGCAGCAGCCAGATACCTACCCCCCCACTAATACGCCAGTATGTTTATTTTTCTTCTTTATCACCATCTTACATAACACCCAACATCCCACCATAAACATGGACTGGAAGTGAATCTACTAGCTGGAAAGAACCCAACGTAGACAACACTTGTAAATGGAAAATAATATTGGTAACTTTAACAGCTGCAAAAAGGGTCTGGGACTATGTGGAAACCAAACTTAACTGCACTTTCTCTATATGATTATTTCTACACCTCTTATCCCTTCCTATAATAAACCCCCCATCCAGGATATCTTATATTGGGGGATATCTTCTAATACCAAACTCCTCTAATATCTCAAGATAGGGGTACACCCAACAATCTGATATATGAACATTCTACTGTAATATATGGTTTGAGGTTAGAAACAATTCTGGCTAGAAATGTAATCAACCATGTTCTATTGTATAGTCTATAAGTGATACTATACCATCTGAACTAGCTGGGGATATATAACGGAACTATTCACTGTACAATGCAGGTTATATGTAACTGTATGTACCAGCCCAAAAGAACTTATCTACCCTTTAAAAACGTTTATTCTTCCCTCCCCCGACACCTGAGCCTGGATGATGATAATATATTGAAATTGTTATATGGCTTTTTATTATAGCTAACAATGATCCAGCAATTATGACAACCCTTCCCCTCCCCCAGTCTCCCATTACCCTTCTTCTATAATTTTACAATGCCTATAAAAGGTTTATATACTAATCTGGGATACATTATAATACTGAGTAATGAATAACAGGATAACAAGCCGTACTCTGGAGTGCATGGTCCTACTGGGACAGATATACATATATTGAGGGACCAAGTTTGAATATATAAACCCACCTGTCTGCTGTTCTGTGGAACATTTAAGGTCAATTCAGCTGTAGCTATGATTGCGAGACGACCCTGATTGGTTCTGCTCCCTGATATACCAACACAAACTGCTAAATCTCGGGTTTATTGATTATTTAATAGCGTGTATTCATATTAGTATGTATATTGTTATGTCTGAGCTCATGTATGAAACTAACATCACACAAAACAAAACCAATACCACTCATATTACCTAACCAACAAACAACTGTCAAGTAAGTCACACTCATACACACACACAAAAAACACACAAGCCTTTCAATCCCTTCTATAACTCAAACAAACACACATACCCCCAACATACCCAATACTTCAACTGCACATACAAAACATCACAATGAAACAATAAACTCATCCAGACACCAACATATTAAAAAACCACACCTCATAAACCCAATGCTATATCCTCACTCTATCCTGACAGTTACACGTCTCCTTCAGCCGCGTAAAACCAGATTCTGACTAATACTTAGACACCAAGCCTCAACCTAATTCATAACTAACACCTTGATATGTAATATATAACGACTGTCTCTATATGGTAGATTTAACTGCAAAATGTTATCCCTGTTATAGAATGAATGCTGTCTGGGCCCAGCCTTCCTCTCACCAATCAAAGATCTCTAAACTCAGGTAACAAACCTCCCAACCCACAACCACCCAAGGTCCAGGAGCAGGAAAATGGATACCTCCTTCCTCCTGCAGAAACTGCACTCATGTGCATCCTCTTAAATAAGGTTCAGTGTGTTAATGGTTAATACCCCCCTTCTACTCAACTCAACTATATATATTGTAAAACAATCGTATGGATCCCCCCTGATACCCCTCCCCTCCCGGTACGCCGCTGCCTCTCCATGACCTGACCGTTATAATGTCTCTCCCATGATAATTTTTAACATGGAATGTTAGGGGCCTAAACAAACCCATCCAAAAGACTTTCCGTATTCTCCCAGATAGGACCCACACAGGCCGATATAATATGTCTTCAACAAACCTCACTGCTCCCTAATACTACTCATTACCTTCAAAGGCATGGATCAGCTGGACAGACACAGTACGCACTCCTCCTAATCATGTGGCGTCTCAATATAATAAACAACTAAGGTATGTTGTCCAAGAAATGAAATCTGATAAAAAGGAAGGTGTCTGTGTGTAGCCCTCACCATAAATTCTGTATGGTTCGTGATAATGTATATTTGACTCCACCTGCACATTCAACAACCTTTGAAGGAAAATTCCCATTTATCATGAAATACCCGCAAGCACATTATCTACCGAGGAGACTTTAATACATGCATGAAACCTACTCAAGATAAGATCAGTCCACCAACAACAGCAAATCCCCACCAACAATCCTCTCTCCAAATCCTTATCCAAGTTATCCAAGAGTTGAATCTGATAGACGGGTGGAGACTGTGCCATCCACATAAGAGACATTAAACCTGCCACTCCAAAAACCTATGACACCACTCAAGAAGTGATTATATATTTATAAATAAAGGAATGTCTCCAAATATAACGGATATTCTACACCTGACTAGGGGTATATACGACCACTCACTATACTCCTTAAACTTAAATTCCAAGTACACACTCACTTACAACACGCCCATGGCGTTCTCATCCCTTGTGGATCCCTGAACAAATTGACACCTATTTTCAACTTAACAACAACGATATCCACACCAACAACAATTGGGAGCGTACAAGCGTTCCTGCGCGGAATCTCGCGTCACACATCTCACACATTAAAACATTCCCGCCTCAGTAGAGAAAACGAAGTAAAGTAACAAGCTCCCTAGTCGAAGCCGAGTCTATGTAAATAACCCTACACCGCTATAAAGACAACCTGGCTTAACACACAAAATTTGTACAACACAAATATCACTGAAAAGCCTGCACGGAAATAATTTTTTGTCAAACAATCTTATTTCGAGCATGGATACCAATCGTCCAAATATTAGTTAGTTAGCCCACGGTCCATCAGACCAAAAAAGTACTAAACCAAATAAATACCAAATAACAGACCACACAAGGAATCCTAGAAGATTTTACTAATGTTCTCCACACTATACAATCCCAACTACTCCCAAACACCAACCAAATGAACAATTTTCTCATGAGAGTACAATTCCCCAAACTTGAACAGCAAGATGTTTCCTTCTGGATATAAATATAGCGGAGCTCCGAGAAACATTACAAAGCATGGAATCAGGCAAAAACCCCAGACGGAATCCCAAGTAGAAATTTCAACGATGAACAAATCCTACAAAAACCTATTAGAAGTATAATTCTCTGCTTTCCAGTCCGACATCCATGTACGAAGCTCATATTATCCTTCTGTTTAAACCAGGAAAGACCCCACTAACTGTAGCTCCTCTAGACCAAAATCCCTCAATACTGATTATAAAATCCGCCAAAATTTAGCTAATCGTATACAGAAAATATTCTTAAAATAATACACCCGGATCAAACAGGCTCCAGGTAAATCAACCTCTATACCTTAGGAAAAGCATGATTCACACCCGAGTGGATCGTGATAACTTGGATCGAGAATGAATAATGCTTTATCTAGATGCTCAGAAGGCATTCGATTCGAACGATGGCGCTACCTATGGGAGTGCTTAGAGAAATTCGGATTTGGCCCTAAATTCATTAAATGGACACAAATGTTAACGCCAACCTACAGCAAGCGATCGAAAAAACTACACTATATCCAATACCTTCCCACTCTTTAGAGGTACTAGACAGGGCTGCCCACTCTCCCCATACCTCTTTGCGATTTCTATTGAACGCTAGCCCATCACACCCAGATGTCACGGATTTAATATCGGACAGCATCCTCGCTTCTGAGTTTGTACGCTGACGACATGATAATCTATCTAGCCCGACCGGACCACTCTCTCCGCTCTGTGTACAATATAATTACAAAATTCGTCCCCCTCAGGTCTATATATTAACTGGGACAAATCCTGCCTATTCCCCCTCGATAAGGAGTGCACAATCCCAACGTTCGCTAAACACCCGGTCCCAATAAACTAACACGTTTAAATACCTTGGAATACAAATTACATTCTCCCTCACAATTCTTCAAACCTCAATGTTTCCCCTCTGACAGACTTGATATGCTATAAAATCAAAATATGGCAGAATTTACCCATTAATCTTATAAGACGTATTAATCTAGTAAAAATCATAATACTACCAAAACTCCTCTACATTTCCAACACACACTAAGCTAATCCCTGACAACTTTTTAAAAAAATCACACAGCTTGCTAATTCCATCTTTGGGGTTCAGGAAGGAATAGAGTTCTGCTTAAAGCACTGCAAAGACCTAAAAACACAGCAGAATAGCAATGCCCAACTCCCCAGGGCCGTCTCTAGACTTTTTGGCATCTGAAATTTTTTTTCCAAATGCTGCCCCCCCCCCCCCAGCCGCGCCACTGGAAGGGGTTTGTTAGTTTTATAACTGAAAGTGGGTGATGCTTTGTCCGGAAGTGGGGAGTTGTTGTCCAGAAGTGGGAGGGGCTTTATACACATGACTGTTAAATAATGCCCACAATGATGGTAAATGATGCCCACAGTGACTGATAAATGGTGCCCAACATTGATTTTTGATCTGCAGGGTACGTTTTTTTTTTTTTTTTCTGCCATTTTTTTTCCTGCCATCAAAACTGCTGCCTCCCGACAGTTTGCTGCTCGGAATGTGCTTACCTTGCCTCCTTAGAGAGGCGGCCCTGCCTCCAATATATTATTTAGCGTCAACAGCTCAAATACTGCCGCAGCCAGATTCCTCCATAAATGCACCTTTTACTTTATATGACGCAGAAGTACTACTATTCGCTTACTTACCAACACACCCTTTGATATCCTAGAACAATGTAAAAAGAATATACCTGGGGGTGGTACCTCCCTTCATACCCAACAATTTAAAGTTTGGAAAAGAGTTAACAAATATATTGCAGCCAAGATATACCGAAGAGGCGTTCACTCTGGCATAAACCCCACTTCCCTAACTTAGCTTCCTTCCCGGATGCTCAAATACGAGGGAAAAAGGAATCACCCAATTCTCACATATTATTCAAAAAATAACACCTAATCCCATCTGCCGACTTTAAATGCCTATTCCACCTATTGAATCCTTCCTATTTAGATATCTTCAAATCAGATATTGTCTTATTCAGGATTCAATCCTCAACCATACCAGTAAACCCCCATCCTATTATTAGATACGATACTGAATACCCAACTCACTGACGACACCAATTCCATAATACATAAAGGACCTAATTTATCCCCTCGCTAACAGAATCAGACTGGGAACCTGGGAGAATCCCATGTTAAAGCATCACCATCAGCTCCTAATAGGTTGATGCATTCTATATAATATACCAGGCATATATAACCCCCGTAATAAAAGCTCGAATGTCCCCCTCGCTCAGATCTGAATGTCCGAAATGTCACAATATCAATGGCGATTTCTGGTACATGATCTGGGCATGTAATAAAATACAAAAATCCTGGCACAAAAATTCCTCCAAACTCCTCCCAAATATGGAAAACAATGATTGGAAAAATATTACCAATGCTCAGAATTATTTACATTTACCAATTGGACAATAGATAAATTCAACTCAATCTGGTCCATGGTATGAATAATTACAAACCAATAGATAGCAACAGGATAGTCTTGGGAATGCGCATGGGAACCCCCCTTCCCTATCCATTCATATTTAATACGAGTATATATGTGGTATATAAGGTGAACGTCTCCAACCGATTGGTCTATAC
The DNA here is from genome assembly GCA_019447015.1 of Hymenochirus boettgeri. Classification (NCBI taxonomy): domain Eukaryota; kingdom Metazoa; phylum Chordata; class Amphibia; order Anura; family Pipidae; genus Hymenochirus; species Hymenochirus boettgeri. The sequence goes on from JAACNH010000426.1 coordinate 48,972, forward strand.
TTCCTCTAAACTAACTGCAATTAAATATAATTATGTTTCACATATAGTTACCCTGGTTATAATGTCTGTACAACCCATATTCAATGTGATAAGATACAATGTATTACAGCTTTATTATATAAACATAACACCGATGACAGATGGAACTTTCTTTATTGTTCATAATAAATTAACAGTTGATAAAAAAGAAGATGAATCCAGAAATTGAACATCAAGATTATCCCGATTTGGAGTAAATACCAGGTTAAGATCATTCTATATCATTCTTATTAACTTCAATATAAAGATCTCTGTGGCGGCACGGCTTCCCTTCCAAATTATAAATAAGTCATCGATATATCTTCTAGAACATCTATATTGCCTAGAAGGTTTGTTTCTCTCACAAAGATGTGGGACGCCATGGAACTTTCTTTTTGGTTTTTTCCTGCAATGAAAATACAAAAGATTAAATATATTTTTGTTCTTTATACACAGGACCGTGGTACAGGGCTACCTACACACCTCGCTGGTCAGAATTGTGGGTGCTGCCATGGGGACTTTTAACGCAGACACACTCTTATTCGAATCGCAGTATGTGCAAAAATTTCATTCTTATTGAAAATTCCACAGTCCATGTCTGAATAATCTTTAAACCTGCAGGAAAGAAAGAAAGTTATAACTGATCTGCTTGTATCGTACGCGGTGTGATGTGAAACACACACACGCACACACACACACACCATGAGGACTGTATGAAACATTCCTAGAGATAGCCGAACTTACTTCCGAGTTAACACGGGAGTTACCTGCCATGTATAAAAGCACTCGGCCTGTGGCCTTGTGCTTTAATATGGTCAGGGAAATCCTGTGGGCGTAATTCTTATATTACACTGTAAGGGGCACATTATTCCTATGTAATTTATAGTAGGGTGTACATTATCCCTATAATTTACAGTAGGGGACATATCACATATTAATAAGTGCCCCTATATACAGGATCTATAGAAGGAATAGTGTGTATAAATCTTACTGTTCATCAAGTAGACGAATCCCATCTGAACACAACCTGCTCCATTCTGTCTGTATAGACCAGCCCAGTGATCTCCTGATGACTTCATGAAACGTCTCACTGTCTCCTATAATGGACAGAAAGTTATCAGGGGTGCACAATCCACTCTAGTCTGGGGTTCGCACTAGTGGTCCAAGGCACTGACTGGGCTGCTTCTGGGTCCCAAAAGGCTGTTTGCAGCCTTCATGTTGGCACCACTTGCATAGAGGAATAGATAATTCACAGACTCTTGGTACATATAGAGATAGATGGCCACACATAAAACCTTTTCCTTTTTGTAATAAAATTCTGATACAGACTTGACTTGAACATATATATATCTATATATCAAATAAGCAGCACACCACATCCAACATGTCACCACACCACCATCCACATGTCAGCACCACCCCATCACAGTGAGCACACCACCATCCCATGTGCCTGGAGGGAGACCTACTGTTTGCTCCCACCAAATATAGTCCTTCGAATATACAGCACCCGGTCTTAAATGCAACAATTATATTGTTATATTTCTCCACACGCCCCTTGGACATTTGTACATGCTTCAGTGTAGTAGCTCTATAAAAAACTGGCATGATAGCGGGTACAGCACCCACCCTCCTAAATACACGCAGACCGGAAATGACATCCCCCCATTACACAGTATCAACTTCACGATTAAAACTGCCCATCACTTAATCCAATCATTTTATTTCCAAAATCCAAAAAAGCATCTCTAAATGCTTATCCACCCTGCTATATTATCCCAACATATAAAAAGGAAAAGAATACTCACAACCCTATATATTAACGTTATAGACATATATATAATACCCCTATATATAACGCCTATTATAATATAATATATATATACATACACCCTATATTAACGCATAGTATATAATATATATAATAAATAGAAAACAATAGAACGCCTATATATATATATATATATAGATAACCTATATAGAACGGCCTATACATATATATTTAGCATATATTATAATATCTAATATATAATATATATATATATATATACCCCTATATATATGCCTATATTATATACCCCTATATAGAATGCAGGGAACATAGTTCAAGGAAAATTACTTTCCATTTACTGTTACAAGAATAATCAGATCGTAATGGGAGAGAGAGTTCAACCTGTGAAACCACCAGGCCTCTCTCTGCTATAACCCTAATCCTGTCCCCTCCTCGATGGGGCATGGGAACACACTCCAATGCCATATACATACAGTATGTCCCATGTGTTTGTAAGCTTGGACATTGTTAGTCTGTCATCTTTCAGGCAGCGCTGATCTGTGCTGGGGATATCCTTGCCTTCAGGGGCTGTGTAGTTTCCCCAACATAAACTGGCAAGACACCACAGACATATACCACATATGTAGTATCACCACGGCACATAATTCTGGACGTAAACTTCTCCCCAGTGCTAGGATGGGTAAACCCCTCCTCTGTGCCAAAGGGACATGGGTACATGCCATCCACTTGCCACCAGGAAGGTATTGCTCTGTCGTTTGCAGCACTGAAATCTCCTGCCCTATCAAGCACCCTCGTTGTACGAGATCATAGGGGCCTCCTGGTCTCTAATGTTCCATTCAAGACCTGGGTGCTGTATATTTTCAAAAGGACTATATACAGTACATATATTCAGTGCAAAACTTATATAAAGCACCCAAAGCCAAAGAGTGCAGTGTGCAGCATCACATATAAATTCACTTCCTATATATATATATATGAAGATAGGCAGACACACCTAGACCCAGGTGCAATCCACAACCACAATAATATAGATTCTAACAGTAAAATATACTCACAGGTCTTGGAAACCAACAAATGTGTTTATAGAATGGTTTAAAATAAACATCCTTATATATATTAATTTATATCCATTATAATATCATTATGATATATATTATATTATAATTAGGGATGGCCGGTTTGCGGATCGACCCCGGATCCGCCATACATTTTTTATCCCGTTCGCGACGGCGGCTTTTTCCTGATTTTCCGCCCTCTGAAACTTCCGAACCGCGGATTTTGAAAATACGTTATTCGAAAATTTTCGAAATTACGAGGATTTCGCGTATTTTCGAGGATATTTTTCATTTAATGGTCGCTCGTGGGTTTCGAATTTTCGCATTTTTTCGAAAATTCACTGATCCTCGAGCGGACCGGATTTTGCGAAGTTCGGACATCTCTAATTATAATTATTATTTATATATTTCTATAGTAGCAGAGTGATTTTATAAGATTATATCCCACTGCTGTTCCCATTGTCATTTCTTACCTCTGCCTGCCTGAAGGAGGCCACACACCAACCTTATTGCGCTATCGTCCAATCAGCAGTTCGTATCTACTATTTTGTTCTATTGGACCAAAGGATTTTTTTAAATCAGAACAATATCTATCATAGCAATGCTTATCTCCTCCCACTGAATGGCCCCGGACAGTTTTTGCACGTAAAAATGGAAACTGCAGCTTGTTTAAAGTTGCCAGATAACTGCTGGTCGGTATACTTAACTGTTTATGTGCCTTAGATTCATAAATTAAAGTGCAGTATAATGTGGCACAAAAATAATGTACTTACCAGTCTGGTTCCCTCGGATGCCTTCTGCCTGGATTTCATGCCTTTCGTGCATGGAAGCTGCAGAAGGGGCCGGACCAGCAACAGCGGCAGTGACTGAAGCACAATGGCAGAAAAGGCAGGCAGAAGGCAGCCGAGGGAACTAGGCTGGGAAGTACATTTAGGAGCAGATTTGAGCATTTTGAACCACACAAGGTTGAGGAGTTTGGGGGAAATCAAAAATTCAATGTCCAGCCTTTTAGGATGTGTGTTTGGATCTATAGGGACACTATAGAAAATACATTACACAGAGCTCTATCTGAAGAAACGGGAGGTGAATGCGCTATGTTTAAGCTAGCTACGCACAGTACCTGATACCGGCAGTATCTGGGCTTTATCAGTATGTGTGTATGATAGGTATGGCAGTTATGGCGCAACGTGATGTCACGCCCAATCCCCTGACAGCGCAACCAGGAAGAAACCGGCTGTCAGTGCAGAAGCCCCCTGCAGGGGGTGGCACCTAGACGGCGAGGGATGGACCAGGTCAGGTAAATAATTTCCCTCCTGAAAGTGGAGTTGGAGGTTAATCTACAGTTTGCCACAAAAAAAATTTTTTTGAGTGAACTTCCCCTTTAATAGAAGAAAAACAAACAGTTCAATAGTGTTTTACAAAAATCATCATGTTGTTGTTGGTAAAAACAATGTTCCCTCATCCCAGAAATTATGTGTAATATAATAGGATGACGTCCCTTTTATCCAGAGTCGCACACAAAAGGAAGAGATGCATTGTGTCCGACAGAATTTTCACATTCCTTCCAAGTCAAGCCAGCATCTATATAAAGGTAACATGTCCCATTGTACACAATCAGTTCTTCTCACATACCTGTCCATCTGCAAGAAAGAAAAATTACATTTGTATTATCTGTTCTATTCAGTGAGATCAACTGGACTTAAAGTTAGTTCTTGAAGAGTTTTGCTAGTATCTGATTGGATCTCTCAATTCAAACTTTAATCAGTTGATCTAATTGAACAACAGATATACCGTGACCTGGATGAATGAATATTAAGATTACCGTGACCTGGATGGATGAATATACAGATAACCATGACTAGATGAATGAATTTACAGATTACCGTGACCTGGAGGATGAATATACAGATATACCGTGACCTGGATGGATGAATATTACAGATATACCGGACCTGGGATGAATGAATATTACAGATATACGTGACCTGGATGGATGAATATTACAGATATTACCATGACCTGGATGAATGAATATTACAGATATACCGTGACCGGATGGATGAATATTACAGATATCCGGACCTGGATGAATGAATATTACAAGATATACCATGACCTGGATGGATGATATTACAGAATACCATGACCTGGATGGATGAACTATTACAGATACACATGACCTGGATGGATGAATATTACAGATACCATGACCTGGATGGATGAATATTACAGATATACCATGACCTGATGGATGAATATTAACAATATACCATGACCTGGATGGATGAATATTACAGATATACCGTGACCGGATGGATGAAATTACAGATATTCCATGACCTGGATGGATGAATATTACAGATATACCGTGACCTGGATGGATGAATATTACAGATATTCCATGACCCGGATGGATGAATGATTACAGATATACCATGACCTGGATGGATGGATATTACAGATATACCGTGACCTGGATGGATGAATATACAGAATACGGACTGGATGGAGGATATTAAGATATACCTGACCTGGATGGATGAATATTACAGATATACCCGACCTGGATGAATGAATATTACAGATATACGTGACCTGGATGGATGAATATTACAGATATACCATGACCTGGATGGATGAATATTACAGATATACCGTGACCCGGATGGATGGAGATTACAAGATATACCATGACCTGGATGGATGAATATTACAGATATACCGGGACCGGATGAATGAATATTACAGATATACCATGACCGGATGGATGTATATTACAGATAGACATAACGGATGGATGAAATTACAAGTATACCGTGACTGGATGAATGAATATTACAGATATACCATGACCTGGATGGATGAATATTACAGATATACCATAACCTGGATGAATGAATATTACAGATATACCGTGACCTGGATGGATGGAAATACAGATATACCATGACCTGGATGGATGAATATTACAGATATACCATGACCTGGAGGATGAATATTACAGATTACCATGACCTGGAGGAGAATAACAGATATACCATAACCTGGATGGGTGAATATTACAGATATACCGTGACCTGGATGAATGAATATTACAGATATACCATGACCTGGATGGATGAATATCAGATATACCATAACCTGGATGAATGAATATTACAGATATACCGGTACCTGGATGGATGAATATTACAGATATACCATGACCTGGATGGATGAATATTACAGATATAACATGACCTGGATGAATGAATATTACAGATATACCATGACCTGGATGAATAATTACAGATATACCGTGACCTGGATGGATGAATATTACAGATATACCATAACCTGGAAATGGTTATTACAGATTTGTTTGTGAATATTACAGATATACCGTGACCTGGATGGATGAATTTTTACAGAATACCGTGAACTGGACGGATGAATAAAATATATTAATGGGCATACAGTTAACTATCGGGCATTGTTTACTTCGGTCTTATCAGAGGGACATGTGGACATTTAGATTGGAAGAAAAGAAGTTTCATCTTCAGGTTAGGAAAGGTTTCTTTACAGTGAAAACAGTGAAACTGTTTCCAGCAAAGGTGGCCAATGGCAAGTTCACAGAATAGATTTAAAGGTGTGGCTAGAAAAGTTTCTTTAAACTAAACATAATATTGAGAAATACTGGTATTAATACATATACTGTAGTTCTGGTTGGTAAGGGAATACTATATATATGAGAATTACTGGTATTAATACATATACTGTAGTTTGGTTGGTACGGGATACTATATAATATGAGAATACTGGTATAATATATATACTGGAGTTCTGGTTGGTACCGTGTACTATAATATATGAGAATACTTGTATTAATACATATACTTTAGTTTGGTTGGTATGGGGATACTAATAATTTGAGAATTACTGGTATAATACATATATTGTAGTTCTGGGGATACAGGGATACTATATAATATTGAGAATTACTGGTATTAATACATATACTGTAGTTTGGTTGGTACAGGGATGACTAATAATAATATTGAGAATTAATGGTATTATACATATACTGTAGTTTGGTTGGTACGGGATGGAATATATAATATTGAGAATTACTGGTTTAATACATATACCGTAGTTCTGGTTTGGTACGGGAGATGCTATATAATATTGAGAAATTACTGGTATTAATCATATACCGTTGTTCGGTTGGTACGGGATACTTGTATAATTATGAGAATTACCGGTATTAATACTATACGTAGTTGGTTGGTTACAGGGATCTATATAATATTGAGAATTATGGCATAATAATATACTGTAGTTCTGGTTGGTACAGGGTTACTATATAATATTGAGAAGTAACTGGC
>JAACNH010000426.1:56538-120306 GCA_019447015.1 Hymenochirus boettgeri
TGGTATACTACATATACTGTAGTTCTGGTTGGTTTACGGGGATACTATGAATATTGAGAATTATACTGATTATACTAAGTACGAGTTCGTGATCCAGGGATACTTTCCAATTGCCATTGGAGTCAGGAAAGAATTTTCCCCTTTTTTAATGTTTTTCTGCCTCCCTCTGACTCAAATGTTAGGTAGCCATTTAAAAAAGGGGGTGGGAGTTGGAAGGATGGGTGTGTATGTCTTTTTATTCAACAATTAATAGTGTACTATCCAATACTATTGTTTGTGTATGTCATCAGTGTATATGTAATTAGTAATGTGTAGGTGTTGTGCAGTAAGTGTGTATTGTTGCTTTTTACAATGATTTACAGGATCGTGTGCCAACCACTATATTAGCGTCTGGGTTGCACATCCCATTTATAAGAGTTTGTGGCACTGATTTTTAACAGATGTGGTGCCAAACCCTTATATTGTGTGAGAGGGTTTATGTACTAGTATGTGTCGAGAAAGAGGGTGTCTGTACAGGAGGTGTGAGAGTGTATGTAAAGTATGTGTGGAGAGTGAGAGAGGGTTGTATGTACAGTATGTGTGACAGGGGGTCTGTACAGTATGGTGAGTAGTGGTGTATGTCTCAGGTAGGATGGAGAGGTTGATATACTGCGAGGAGGGTGATGATAGCGGACAGAGACTGCAGGAGAGAGAGAGAATGTGAGAGATAAGAGGATAAAATATGTTATGGGACCTTTACTGTCTGTTCTAATTATGGGACCTTGTACTGTCTGTTTCCACGTATGGACCTTACTGTCTGTTCTCAATGTATGGGACCTGTTACTGTCTGTTCTAACTGGTATGGGAACTTTTACTGTCTAATACTTCCGTTCTACGTATGGGGACCATTACTGTCTGTTCTCACTGTTATGGACCTTTTACTGTCTGTTATGTTGCACGTTAGGTGGTCACTATGGAATTACTGTCGTGTTCCACTGTATGGGAACCTTTCTGTACTGTTCTCACTATGACTATTTGTTCATGGGCTTACTGTTTCACTTGACTTACTTGTTCACGTATGCCTTCGACTGGTATGGGACCTTTACTCTGTTTCACTGTATGCTCTCCTTCATGTATGGTACGTAGTTCATGTAGGACTTTACTATGTTTCACGTAGATCTGTAAACTTTGGGACTTACGTGTTAATGTATGGTGTACTCAGTTCTAGATGGACATGTCGTAATTGTTGACCTAATTCGTGTCTGATGGGACCTTTACGCTTGTTCTTATGGAATTCTCGTTCATGTATGGGACCTTTACTGTCTTATCACTGTATGGGACACATTCAGCTCGCTGTTCTCACTTATGGGACCCTTTACATGATGGTTCTTACGGTATGGGACCATTTACTGTATGTTCACTGTATGGACCTTTACGCTGTTCTCATGTATGGAAGATCTCTGTTTACTGCTGTCCTTCCTTCTTTTGTATGGGACACTTTTGTCTGTTCTCACTGTACGGGACTTTATGCTTTCTCTAGGGACTTACTTCTACTTAGTATGGGACCTTTAGTCTCATTGTAGACCTTTTGTTCTTATGTATGGGGACCTTTATGTCTGTCCTGTTGCTTCATGCTCATGTTGGACCTTTACCGAATCTTTGGCTTCTCTGTCACTGTATGGGACCTTTTACTGTTATTCTCGGTATGGACATTTACTGTATGTTCTCAATTATGGGACCTTTGACTATCTGTTCTCACTGTATGGGAATATCGTTTTACGTATGGGACAGCGATGTTCTCACTGTATGGGACCATTACTTGTCTGTTCTAACTGGTTCGTAATTCTCAAATTATATAGTATCCCCGTACCAACCAACACGGTATATGTATTAATACCAGTAATATCTCAATATTATAGTATCCCCGTACCAACCAGAACTACAGTATATGTATTATACCAGTAATTCTCAATATTATATAGTATCCCTGTACCAACTAGAACTCAGTATATGTATTAATGCCAGTAATTCTCTAATTTATATAGTATCCCTGTACCAACCAGAACTACAGTATTGTTATTATGCCAGTAATTCTCAATATTAATAGTATCCTGTACCAACCAGAACTACGGTATATGCATTAATACCGGTAATTCTCAATATTATACAGTATCCCTGTACCAACCAGAACAACGGTATATGTATTAATACCGGTAATTCTCAATATTATATAGCATCTCCGTACAAACCAGAACTACGGTATATGTATTATACCAGTAATTCTCATATTATATAGTATCCCCGTACCACCAGAAACTACAGTATATGTATTAATACCAGTAATTCTCAATATTATATAGTATCCCTGTACCAACCAGAACTACAGTATATGTATTAATACCAGTAATTCTCATATTATAAGTATCCCTGTACACCCAGAACTACAATATATGTATTAATACCAGTAATTCTCATATTATATAGTATCCCCTACCAACCAAAACTAAAGTAATGTTTATTAATACAAGTAATTCTCAATAGTATATAGTATCACTGTACCAACCAGAACTCCAGTTAAATATTAATACCAGTAATTCTAATATTATATAGTATCCCTGTACCAACCAGAACTACAGTATAATGTATTATACCAGTAATTCTCATATTATATAGTATTCCCGTACCAACCAGACTACAGTTATTTATTAATACCGTAATTCTCAATATTATTTAGTTTAAGAAACTTTCTACGCCCACCTTTAACGCTATTCTGTGAACTTGCCATTGCCCTTTGCTGGAAGACAGTTTCACTGTTTTCACTGTAAAGAAACCTTCCAACCTGAAGATGAAACTTCTTTCTTCCAATCTAATGTCCACATGTCCTCTGATAAGACCGATAGTAAACAATGCCCAGATAGTTAACTGTATGCCCATTAATATATTTTATTCATCCGTCCGTCACGGTATATCGTAAATTCTCCATCCAGTCACGGTATATCTGTAATATTCACAAACAATCTGTAATAACCATTTATATCCAGGTTATGGTATATCTGTAATATTCATCCATCCAGGTCACGGTATATCTGTAATATCATTCATCCAGGTCATGGTATATCTGTAATATCATTCATCCAGGTCATGGTATATCTGTATATTCATCCATCCAGGTCATGGTATATCTGTATATTCATCCATCCAGGTCCGGTATATCTGTAATATTCATTCATCCAGGTTTGGTATATCTGTAATATTCATCCATCCAGTCATTATATCTGTATATTCATTCATCAGGTCCGGTATATCTGTAATATTCATTCATCCCGGTTATGGTATTTTTGTTCTGTAATATTCATCCTCCATCAGGTCATGGTTCTGAATTCATCCATCCGGTCATGGTATATCTGTAATATTCATCCATCCAGAGTCCATGGTATATCATCGTATATTCACATCCATCCAGGTCACGGTATATCTGTAATATCATTCATCCAGTTATGGATATATCTGTATATTCATCCATCCAGGTCATGGTTATCGATTCTGCATCCGTATTCTTTAATATTCATCCATCCAGGTATGGTATTCTGTCATATACATCCATCCAGGTCATGGTATATCTGTAATATTTCTCATCCGGGTCACGGTATATCTTGTAATATTTCATCCATCCCGTTCTGGTATATCTGTATATTCATCATCCGGTCATGGTATATCTGTAATATTCATCCATCCAGGTCACTGGTATATCTGTAATATTCATCCATCCAGGTCACGGTATATCTGTAATATTCTTCCATCCAGGTCATGGTAATCTGTATATTCATCCATCCAGTCACGGTATATCTGTAATATCATCCATCCAGGTCGGTATATCTGTAATATTTCATCCATCCAGGTCACTGATATCTGTAATACATCCATCCATGTCACGGTATATCTGTAATATTCATCCATCCAGGTCACTGGAATATCTGTAATATTTCATCCATCCAGGTCACGGTATATCTGATATTCATCCATCCAGTCATGGTATATCTGTAATATTCATCCATCCGGGTCAGGTATATCTGTAATATTCATCATCCAGGTCATGGTATATCTGTAATATTCACAATCCAGGTCATGGTTATCTGTATATCATCCAATCCAGGTCATGGTATATCTGTAATATTCATCCATCCAGGTCATGGTATATCTGTAATATTCATCCCTCACGGTCATGGTATATCTGTAATATTCATCCATCCAGGTCATGGTATATTCTGTCAAATTTCATTCATCCAGGTCATGGTATATCTGTAATATTCATCCATCCAGGTCACGGTATACTGAATATCATTCATCCAGTCAGGTATATCTGTAATATTCATTCCATCCAGGTCCGGTCTAATCTGTGTATATTCATTCATCCAGTCAGGTTATCTGTAAATATCATCCATCCAGGTCACGGTAATATTGTAATATTCATCCATCCAGGTCACGGTAATATCTGTAATATTCATTCATCTAGGCATGGTTATCTGTAATATTCACATCCAGGTCACGGTATATCGTAATATTCATTCATCCAGGTCAGGTATATCGTTGTATTCAATTAATCAACTGGATTAAAGTTTAGAATTTAGAGATCCATCAGATGACTAGCAACAATCTTCAAGACTAACTTTAAGTCCATTTATCTCACTGAATAGAACAGATAATACATGTAATTTTTCTTTCTTGCAGATGGACAGTATGTGAGAAGAACTGGATTGTGTACAATGGGACATGTTACCTTTTATGATGATGCTGGTTGACTTGGAAGGAATGTGAAAATTCTGTCGTACCACTGCATCTCTTCCTTTTGTGTGCGACTCTGGATAAAGGTCGGACTGCATCCTATTGAATAATTACACATAATTCTGGGATGGAGGGAACATTGTTTTTAACAACAACAACAATGATGATTTTTTAAACACTATTGAACTGTTTGTTTTTCTTCTATTAAGGGAAGTTCACTCAAAAAAATTTTTTTTTGGCAAACTGTAGATTAACCTGCCAGACTCCACTTTCAGGAGGGAAATTATTTACCTGACTTGGTCCATCCCTCGCCGTCTAGGTGCCACCCCTGCAGGGGGCTTCTGCACTGACAGCCGGTTTACTTCCTGGTTGCGGCTGTCAGGGGATTGGGCGTGACATCACGTTGCGCCATAACTGCTATCCTATCATACACACAGTACTGATAAAGCCCAGATACTGCCGGTATCAGGTCTGTGCGTAGCTGCTTAAGACATAGCGCATTCACCTCCCGTTCTTCAGATAGAGCTCTGTGTAATGTATTTTCTATAGTGTCCCCTATAGATCCCAAACACACATCCTAAAAGGCTGGACATTGAATTATTGGATTTCCCCCCCAAATCTCAACCTTTGTGGTTCAAAAGCTCAAATCTGCTCCTAAATGTACTTCCCAGCCTAGTTCCCTCGGCTGCCCTTCTGCCTGCCTTTTCTGCCATTGTGCTTCAGTCACTGACGCTGTTGCTGGTCCGCCCCTTCTGCAGCTCCATGCACGGAAAAGGCATGAAATCCAGGCAGAAGGCAGCCGAGGGAACCAGACTGGTAAGTACATTTATTTTGTTGCCACATACTGCACTTTAATTTAATGAATCTAGGCACATAAACAGTTAAGTATACCGACCAGCAGTTATCTGGCAACTTTAAAACAACCTAGTTTCCATTTGTTACGTGCAAAAACTGTCCGGGGCCATTCAGTGGGAGGAGATAAGCATTGCTATGATAGATATTGTTCTGATTTAAAAAAATCCTTGGTCAATAGAAACAAATAGTAAGATACGAACTGCTGATTGGACGATAGCCGCAATAGTTGGTGTGTGGCCTCCTTCAGGCAGGCAGAGTAAGAAATGACAATGGAACAGCAGTGGGATATAATCTATAAAAATCACTCTGCTACTATAGAAATATATAAATAATAATTATAATTAGAGATGTCCGAACTCGCAAAATCCGGTCCGCTCGAGGATCAGTGAATTTTCGAAAAAAATGCGAAAATTCGAAAACCCACGAGCGACCATTAAAATGAAAAATATCCTCGAAAATACGCGAAATCCTCGTAATTTCGAAAATTTTCGAAAACGTATTTTCAAAATCCGCGGTTCGAAGTTTCAGAGGGCGAAAATCAGGAAAAAGCCGCCGTCGCGAACGGGATAAATAAATGTATGGCGGATCCGGGTCGGATCCGCAAACCGGCCATCCCTAATTATAATATAATATATATATAATGATATTATAATGAAATAATATTAATATATATAAGGATGTTTATTTAAACCATTCATATAAACACATTTGTTGTTTCAAGACCTGTGAGTTATATTTATCTGTTAGATTCTATATATATTGTTGTGGTTGTGATTGCAACTGGGTCTAGGTGTGTCTGCCTATCTTCATTATATATATATAGGAAGTGAATTTATATGGTGATGCCTGCACACTGCACCTCTTGGGCTTTGGGTGTCTTTATATAAGTTTTGCACTGAATATATATGTACTGTATATAGTCCTTTAAATATACAGCACCCAGTCTTGAATGGAACAATTAGAGACCAGGAGGCCCCTATGATCTCGTACAGACGAGGGTGCTTGATAGGGCAGGAGAGTTCAGTGCTGCCAACCGACAGAGCAATCCCTTCCTGGTGGCAAGTGGATGGGCATGTACCCATGTCTCCTTTGGCACAAGGAGAGGGGTTTACCCATCCTAGCACTGGGGAGAAGTTTACGGTCCAGAATATGTGACTTGTGATACTACATATGTGGTTATGTGCTGTGGTTGTCCTTGCCAGTTGTATGTGGGGAAACTACACAGCCCCTGAAGGCAAGGATTCCCAGCACAGATCAAGCATCTGCCTGAGAGATGACAGACTAACAATGTCCAAGCTTACAAACACATGGGACATACTGTATGTATATGGCATTGGAGTGTGTTCCCATGCCCCATCGAGGAGGGGACAGTATTAGGGTTATAGCAGAGAGAGCCTGGTGGTTTCACAGGTTGAACTCTCTCTCCCATTACGATCTGATTATTCTTGTAACAGTGTAAATGGAAAGTATTGCCCTTAACTATGTTCCCTGCATTCTATATAGGGTTATATATATAGGCATTATAAGGGGTATATATATATAATATATATATATATATTATAATATATATATCGTAAATATATATGTATAGGCGTTCTATATAGGGGATATCTATATATATAATATATAGGCTTTATATATAGGGGTTGTATATATATAATATTATATATTATATATATGCTGTTATATATAGGGTGTATGTATATATATATATATATATATTATAGGCGTTATATATAGGGGTATATATTATAGATGTATAGACTTATATATAGGGGTTGTGAGTATTCTTCCTTTTTATGTTGGAATATATAGCAGGGTGGATAAGCATTTAGAGATGTGTTGGATTTTGGAAATAAAATGATTGGATTAAGTGAATGGGCAAGTGTATAATACGTGAAGTTGATACTGTGTATGGGGGGATGTCATTTCCGGTCTGCGTGTATTTAGGAGGGTGGGTGGCTGTACCCCTATCATCCAGTTTTTTTATAGAGCTACTAGCACTGAACCATGCTACAAATTGTCCAAGGGGTCGTGTGGAGATAAAAACATATAATTGTTGCATTTAGACCTGGGTGCTGTATATTCGAAGGACTATATTTGGTGGGAGCAATACAGTAGGTCTCCCTCCAGGCACATGTGGATGGTGGTGTGCTCACATGTGGATGGGTGGTGTGCTGACATGTGATGGTGGGTGTGGTGACATGTGGATGGTGGTGTGCTGCTTATTTGATATATAGATATATATATGTTCAGTCAAGTCTGTATCAGAATTTTATTACAAAAAGGAAAAGGTTTTATGTGTGCCATCTATCTCTTATATGTACCAAGAGTACTGTGAATTATCTATTCCTCTATGCCATGGTGCCAACATGAGGCTGCAAACAGCCCTTGTGGGACCCAGAAGCAGCCCAGTCATTGCCTTGGAGCCACTAGTGCGAACCCCAGACTAAGGGATTGTGCACCCCTGATAACTTTCTGTCCATTATAGGAGACAGTGAGACGTTTCATGAAGTCATCGGAGATACTGGGCTGGTCTATACAGACAAATGGAGCATGTTGTGTTCAGATGGGATTCGTCTACTGGATGAACAGTAAGATTTATACACACTATTCCTTCTATAGATCCTGTATATAGGGGCACATTATTAAATAGGTGATATGTCCCCTACTGTAAATTATAGGGATAATGTCACCCTACTATAAATTACATAAGGAATAATGTGCCCCTTACAGTGTATATATTGATTTACGCCCAGGAGTTCCCTGACCATATTAAAGCACAAGCCACAGGCCGAGTGCTTTTATACATGGCAGGTAACTCCCGTGTTAACTCGGAAGTAAGTTCGGCTATCTCTAGGAATGTTTCATACAGTCCTCATGGTGTGTGTGTGTGTGCTTGTGTGTGTTTCACACCGCGTACAGATACAAGCAGATCAGTTATAACTTTCTTTCTTTCCTGCAGGTTTAAAGATTATTCAGACATGGACTGTGGAATTTTCAATAAGATGATTTTTGCACATACATGCGATTCGAATAAGAGTGTGTCTGCGTTAAGAAGTCCCCATGGCAGCACCCACAATTCTGACCGCGAGGTGTGTAGGTAGCCCTGTACCACGGTCCTGTGTATAAAGAACAAAAATATATTTAATCTTTTGTATTTTCATTGCAGGAAAAAACACAGAAAAGAAAGTTCCATGGCGTCCCACATCTTGGAGAGAACAAACCTTCTAGGCAATATATTAGATGTTCTAGAAGATAATCGATGACTTATTTTATAATTTGGAAGGGAAGCCGTGCCGCCACAGAGATCTTTATATTGAAGTTTATAAGAATGATAATAGAATGATCTAACCTGGTATTTACTCCAAATCGGGATAATCTTGATGTTCAATTTCTGGATTCATCTTCTTTTTTATCACTGTTAATTTATTATGAACAATAAAGAAAGTTCCATCTGTCCATCGGTGTTATGTTTATATAATAAAGCTGTAATACATTGTATCTTATCACTTGAATATGGGTTGTACAGACATATAACCAGGGTAACTAATATGTGAAACATAATTATATTTTAATTGCAGTTAGTTGTAGAGGAAGTATAGACCAATCGGTTGGAGACGTTCACCTTATATACACATATTACTCTATTAAATATGAATGGATAGGGAGGGGGGTTCCCAGTGCGCATTCGCCAAGACATCCTGTTGCTATCTATTGTTTGTAATTATTCATACCATGGGACCAGATTGAGTTGAATTTATCTATTGTGCCAATTGTAAATGTAAATAATTCTGAGCATTGGTAAATTTTTCCAATCATTGTTTTCCAATTTGGGAGGAGTTTGGAGGAATTTTTGTGCCAGGATTTTTGTATTTTATTCATGCCCCAGATCATGTACCAAAATCGCCATTGATATTGTGACATTTCGGAACATTCAGATCTGAGCGAGGGGGACATTCGAGCTTTTATACGGGGTTATATATGCCTGGTATATTATATAGAATTGCATCAACCTATTAGGAGCTGATGGTGATGCTTAACATGGGATTCTCCCAGGTCTCCCAGTCTGATTCTTGTTAGCGAGGGGATAAATTAGGTCCCATTATGTATATGGAATTGTGCGTCAGTGAGTTGGGTATTCAGTATCGTATCTAATAATAGGATGGGGGTTTACTGGTATGGTTGGATTGGAATCCTGAATAAGACATATCTGATTTGAAGATATCTAAATAGGAAGGATTCAGAATAGGTGGAATAGCATTTAAAGTCGGCAGATGGGATTAGGTGTTAGTTTTGAATATTGTGAGAATTGGGTGATTCCTTTTTCCTCTAGTATTTAGCATCCGGGAAGGAGCTAAGTTAGGGAAGTGGGGGGTTATGCCAGAGTGACGCCTCTTCTGGTATATCTTGGAATGCAATATATTTGTTAACTCTTTTCCAAACTTTAAATTGTTGGGTATGAAGGGAGGTACCACCCCCAGGTATATTCGTTTTACATTGTTCTAGGAATACAAAGGGTTGTTGGTAAGTAAGCGAATAGTAGTACTTCTGCGTCATATAAGTAAAAGGTGCATTTATGGAGGAATCTGGCTGCGGCAGTATTTGAGCTGTTGACGCTAAATAATATATATGGAGGCGGCCGCCTCTCTAAGGAGGCAATGGAAGCACATTCAGAGCAGCAAAACTGTCGGAGGCAGCAGTTTTGATGGCAGGAAAAAAAATGGCAGAAAAAAAAAAAAAAAAAACGTGACCCTGCAGATCAAAAATCAATGTTGGGCACCATTATCAGTCACTGTGGGCATCTTTACCATCATTGTGGGCATTATTTACAGTCATGTGTATAAAGCCCCTCCCACTTCTGACAAACAACTCCCACTTCCGGACAAAGCATCACCCACTTTCAGTTAAAAAACTACACCCCTTCCAGTGGCGCGGCTGGGGGGGGGGGGCAGCATTTGGAAAAAAAATTCAGATGCCAAAAAGTCTAGAGACGGCCCTGGATGGAGGTTGGGCATTGCTATTCTGCTGGTGTTTTAGGTCTTGCAGTGCTTTAAGGCAGACTCTATTCCTTCCTGAACCCCAAAGGAATGGAATTAGCAAGCGTGTGATTTTTTTTAAAAAGTTGGTCAGGGATATAGCTTAGTGTGTGTTGGAAATGTAGAGGAGTTTTGGTAGTAGATGATTTTACTAGATTAATACGTCTTATAAGATTATGGGTAAATTCTGCCATATTTTGATTTTATAGCATATCAAGTCTGTCAGAGGGGAAACATTGAGGTTGAAGAATTGTGAGGGAGAATGTGTAATTTGTATTCCAAGGTATTAAACGTGTTAGTTATTGGGACCAGGTGTTTAGCGAACGTTGGGATTGTGCACTCCTTATCGAGGGGGAATAGGCAGGATTTGTCCCAGTTAATATATAGACCTAGGGAGGGCGAATTTTGTAATTATATTGTACACAGAGCGGAGAGAGTGGTCCGGTGGCTAGATAGATTATCATGTCGTCAGCGTACAAACTCAGAAGCGAGGAATGCTGTCCGAGATTAAATCCGGTGACATCTGGGTGTGATGGCTAGCGGTTCAATAGAAATCGCAAAGAGGTATGGGAGAGTGGGCAGCCTGTCTAGTACCTCAAGAGTGGAAGGTATTGGATATAGTGTAGTTTATTCTGATCGCTGCTGTAGGGTTGGCGTTAACAGTTGTGTCCCATTTAATGAATTTAGGGCCAAATCCGAATTTCTCTACACTCCCATAGGTAGCGCCTTCGTCGAATCGAATGCCTTCTGAGCATCTAGATAAAGCATTATTCTCGATCCAGAGTTATCACGATCCACTCGGTGTGAATCATGCTTTTCCTAATGGTTATAGAGTTGATTTACCTGGAGCCTGTTTGATCCGGGTGTATTATTTTAAGAATTATTTCTGTAACGATTAGCTAAATTTTGGCAAGGATTTTATAATCAGTATTGAGGGATATTGGTCTAGAGGAGCTACAGTTAGTGGGGTCTTCCCTGGTTTAAACAGAAGGATAATATGACTTCGTACATGGATGTCGGGACTGGAAAGCAGAGAATTTACTTCTAATAGGTTTTGTAGATTTGTTCATCGTTGAAATTTCTACTGGGATTCGTCTGGGGTTTTTGCCTGATTCCATGCTTTGTAATGTTTCTCGGAGCTCCGCTATATTTATATCCAAGAAGGAAACATCTTGCTGTTCAAGTTTGGGGATTTGTACTCTCATGAGAAAATGTTCATTTGATGTTGGTGTTGGGAGTATTGTTGGATTGATATAGTGTAGAAGCATATAGTAAATCTTCTAGGATTCCTTGTGTGTCTGTTTTTGGTATTTATTGGTTTAGTACATTTTGGTCTGATGGCCGGGGCTAACTAACTAATATTTTGGACGATTGGTATCCCTCGAAATAGGATTGTTTGACAAAAAATTATTCCGTGCATGCTTTTCAGTGATAATTGTGTTGTACAAATTTTGTGTGTTAAGCCAGGTTGCTTTAGTAGCGGTGGTAGGGTTATTTACATAGACTCGGCTTCGACTAGGGAGCTTGTTACTTTACTTGTTTTCTCTACTGGAGGACTGAATGTTTTTAATGTGTGAGATGGTGGACGCAGAATTCCGCCCAGGAACGCTTGGACGCGTCCCAATTGTTGTTGGTGTGATATCGTTGTTGTTAAGTTGAAAATAGGTGTCAATTTGTTCAGGGATCCACAAGGGATGAAGCCCATGGGCGTGTTGTAAGTGAGTGTGTACTTGGAATTTTAAGTTTAAGGAGTAATAGGTGAGTGGTCGGATATACCCCTAGTGCAGGTGTAGAATATCCGTTATATTTGGAGACATTCCTTTATTTATAAATATATAATCAATTGCTTGATAGTGGTGTATGGTTTTGGAGTGGCAGGTTTTTAATGTCTCTTATGTGGATGGCACAGTCTCCACCCGTCTATCAGATTCAACTCTTGGATAACTTGGATAAGGATTTGGAGAGAGGATTGTGGTGGGGATTTGCTGTTGTTGGTGGACTGATCTTATCTTGAGTAGTTTCATGCATGTTAAAGTCTCCTAGGTAGATATGTTGCTTGCGGGTATTTCATGATAAATGGGAGAGTTTTTCTTCAAAGGTTGTTGATGGGCAGGTGGAGGGTCAAATATACCAATTATCACGAACCATACAGAATTTGGTGAGGGCTACACACAGACACCTTCCTTTTTATCAGATTTCATTTCTTGGACACATACCTTAGTTGTTTATTAATATTGAGACGCCACATGAGTAGGAGGAGTGCTTACTGTGTGCTGTCCAGCTGATCCATGGCCTTTGAAGGTAATGAGTGTATTAGGGAGCAAGTGAGTTTTGTTGAAGACATATTAATCGGCCTGTGTGGGGTCCTATCTGGGGAATACGAAAGTCTTTTGGATGGGTTGTTTAGGCCCCTAACATTCATGTTAAAATTATCATGGGAGAGACATTATAACGGTCAGGTCATGGAGAGGCAGCGGCGTACCGGGAGGGGAGGGGTATCAGGGGGATCCATACGATGGGTTACAATATATATGTTGAGTTGAGTAGAAGGGGGGTATTAACCATTAACAACATGAACCTTATTTAAGAGGATGCACATGAGTGCAGTTTCTGCAGGAGGAAGGAGGTATCCATTTTCCTGCTCCTGGACCTTGGGTGGTTGTGGTTGGGGGTTTGGTTACCTGAGTTTAGAGATCTTTGATTGGTGAGAGGAAGGCTGGGCCCAGACAGCATTCATTCTTATAAAGGGATAATTTTGCAGTTGAAATCTACCATATGAGACAGTCGTTATATATTACATATCAAGGTGTTAGTTATGGATTAGGTATGAGAGCTTGGTGTCTAAGTATTAGTCACGAAATCTGGTTTAGCGGCTGAAGGAGAGCGTGTACTGTCAGGATAGAGTGAGGATATAGCATGGGGTTTATGAGGTGGTGGTGTGTTAATATGTTGGTGTCTGGATGAGTTTTTTTGTTTCATTGTGATGTTTTGTATGTGCAGTTGAAGTATTGGGTATGTTGGGGTATGTGTGTTGTTTGAGTTAGAAGGGATTGAAAGGCTTGTGGTGTTTTTTTTGTGTGTGTATGAGTGTGACTTACTTGACAGTTGTTTGTTGGTTAGGTAATATGAGTGGTATTGGTTTTGTTTGTGTGATGTTAGTTTACATACATGAGCTCAGACATAACAAATACATCTAATATGAATCACAGCTATTAAATTTAATAAACAATCAGGAGATTTAGCAGTTTGTGTTGGTATATCAGGGAGCAGAACCACATCAGGGTTGGTATTAATACATATACTGTAGTTCTGGTTGATTCAGGGATACTATGTAATATTGAGAATTAATGGTATTAATACATACTGTAGGGATACTTTCCAATTGCCATTTGGAGTCAGGAAAGAATTTTCCCCACCCTGATGGTTTCTGCTCCCTGATATACCAACACAAACTGCTAAATCTCCTGGTGGATTGTTTTTATTTAATAGTGTGATTCATATTAGATGTATTTGTTATGTCTGAGCTCATGTATGTAAACTAACATCACACAAACAAAACCAATACCACTCATATTACCTAACCAACAAACAACTGTCAAGTAAGTCACACTCATACACAACACAAAAAAACACCACAAGCCTTTCAATCCCTTCTAACTCAAACAACACACATACCCCAAACATACCCAATACTTCAACTGCACATACAAAACATCACCAATGAAACAATAAAAATCATCCAGACACCAACATATTAACACACCACCACCTCATAAACCCCATGCTATATCCTCACTCTATCCTGACAGGTACACGCTCTCCTTCAGCCGTCTAAACCAGATTCGGACTAATACTTAGACACCACAGCCTCATACCTAATCCATAACTAACACCTTGATATGTAATATATAACGACTGTCTCATATGGTAGATTTAACTGCAAAATTATCCCTTTATAAGAATGAATGCTGTCTGGGCCCAGCCTTCCTCTCACCAATCAAAGATCTCTAAACTCAGGTAACCAAACCCCCAACCACAACCACCCAAGGTCCAGGAGCAGGAAAATGGATACCTCCTTCCTCCTGCAGAAACTGCACTCATGTGCATCCTCTTAAATAAGGTTCATGTTGTTAATGGTTAATACCCCCCTTCTACTCAACTCAACATATATATTGTAACCCATCGTATGGATCCCCCTGATACCCCTCCCCTCCCGGTACGCCGCTGCCTCTCCATGACCTGACCGTTATAATGTCTCTCCCATGATAATTTTAACATGAATGTTAGGGGCCTAAACAACCCATCCAAAAGACTTTCGTATTCCCCAGATAGGACCCCACACAGGCCGATTAATATGTCTTCAACAAACTCACTTGCTCCCTAATACACTCATTACCTTCAAAGGCCATGGATCAGCTGGACAGCACACAGTAAGCACTCCTCCTACTCATGTGGCGTCTCAATATTAATAAACAACTAAGGTATGTGTCCAAGAAATGAAATCTGATAAAAAGGAAGGTGTCTGTGTGTAGCCCTCACCAAAATTCTGTATGGTTCGTGATAATTGGTATATTGTGACCCTCACCTGCACCATCAACAACCTTTGAAGGAAAAACTCTCCCATTTATCATGAAATACCCGCAAGCAATATATCTACCTAGGAGACTTTAACATGCATGAAACTACTCAAGATAAGATCAGTCCACCAACAACAGCAAATCCCCCCACAATCCTCTCTCCAAATCCTTATCCAAGTTATCCAAGAGTTGAATCTGATAACGGGTGGAGACTGTGCCATCCACATAAGAGACATTAAAAAACTGCCACTCCAAAACCATGACACACTATCAAGAATTGATTATATATTTATAAATAAAGGAATGTCTCCAAATATAACGGATATTCTACACCTGACTAGGGGTATATCCGACCACTCACCTATTACTCCTTAAACTTAAAATTCCAAGTACACACTCACTTACAACACGCCCATGGGACTTCATCCCTTGTGGATCCCTGAACAAATTGACACCTATTTTCAACTTAACAACAACGATATCACACCAACAACAATTGGGAGCGTCCAAGCGTTCCTGAGGCGGAATTCTGCGTCCCCATCTCACACATTAAAACATTCAGCCTCCAGTAGAGAAAACGAAGTAAAGTAACAAGCTCCCTAGTCGAAGCCGAGTTATGTAAATAACCCTACCACCGCTACTAAAGCAACCTGGCTTAACACACAAAATTTGTACAACACAATTATCACTGAAAAGCATGCACGGAAATAATTTTTTGTCAAACAATCTCTATTTCGAGACAGGATACCAATCGTCCAAAATATTAGTTAGTTAGCCCCGGGTCCATCAGACCAAAATGTACTAAACCAATAAATACCAAAAACAGACACACAAGGAATCCTAGAAGATTTTACTATATGCTTCTACACCTATATCAATCCCAAATACTCCCAAACACCAACTCAAATGAACATTTTCTCATGAGAGTACAAATCCCCAAACTTGAACAGCAAGATGTTTCTTCTTGGATATAAATATAGCGGGCTCCGAGAAACATTACAAAGCATGGAATCAGGCAAAAACCCCAGACGAATCCCAGTAGAAATTTCAACGATGAACAAATCTACAAAAACCTATTAGAAGTAATTCTCTGCTTTCCAGTCCCGACTCCATGTACGAAGTCATATTATCCTTCTGTTTAAACCAGGGAAGACCCCACTAATGTAGCTCCTCTAGACCAAATCCCTCAATACTGATTATAAAATCCTTGCCAAAATTTAGCTAATCGTTACAGAAATAATTCTTAAAATAATACAACCCGGATCAAACAGGCTCCAGGTAAATCAAACTCTATAACCATTAGAAAAGCATGATTCACACCGAGTGGATCGTGATAACTCTGGATCGAGAATAATGCTTTATCTAGATGCTCAGAAGGCATTCGATTCGACAGAGGCGCTACCTATGGGAGTGTAGAGAAATTCGGATTTGGCCCTAAATTCATTAAATGGGACACAACTGTTAACGCCAACCCTACAGCAGCGATCAGAATAAACTACACTATATCCAATACCTTCCACTCTTGAGGTACTAGACAGGCTGCCCACTCTCCCATACCTCTTTGCGATTTCTATTGAACGCTAGCCATCACACCCAGATGTCACCGGATTTAATCTCGGACAGCATTCCTCGCTTCTGAGTTTGTACGCGACGACATGATAATCTATCTAGCCACCGGACCACTCTCTCCGCTCTGTGTACAATATAATTACAAAATTCTGCCCTCCTCTAGGTCTATATATTAACTGGGACAAATCCTGCCTATTCCCCCCGATAAGGAGTGCACAATCCCAACGTTCGCTAAACACCTGGTCCCAATAACTAACACGTTTAATACCTTGGAATACAAATTACACATTCTCCCTCACAATTCTTCAACCTCAATGTTTCCCCTCTGACAGACTTGATATGCTATAAAAATCAAAATATGGCAGAATTTACCCATAATCTTATAAGACGTATTAATCTAGTAAAATCATCTACTACCAAAACTCCTCTACATTTCCAACACACACTAAGCTATATCCCTGACCAACTTTTTAAAAAAAAATCACACGTTGCTAATTCCATTCCTTTGGGGTTCAGGAAGGAATAGAGTCTGCTTAAAGCACTGCCAAGACCTAAAACCACCAGCAGAATAGCAATGCCCAACCTCCATCCAGGGCCGTCTCTAGACTTTTTGGCATCTGAAATTTTTTTTCCAAATGCTGCCCCCCCCCCCAGCCGCGCCACTGGAAGGGGTGTAGTTTTTGTAACTGAAAGTGGGTGATGCTTTGTCCGGAAGTGGGAGTTGTTTGTCAGAAGTGGGAGGGGCTTTATACACATGACTGTAAATAATGCCCACAATGATGGTAAAGATGCCCACAGTGACTGATAAATGGTGCCCAACATTGATTTTTGATCTGCAGGGTCACGTTTTTTTTTTTTTTTTTTCTGCCATTTTTTTTCCTGCCATCAAAACTGCTGCTCCGACAGTTTGCTGCTCTGAATGTGCTTCCATTGCCTCCTAGAGAGGCGGCCGCCTCCTATATATTATTTAGCGTCAACAGCTCAAATACTGCCGCAGCCAGATTCCTCCATAAATGCACCTTTTACTTTATATGACGCAGAAGTACTACTATTCGCTTACTTACCAACAACCCTTTGTATTCCTAGAACAATGTAAAACGAATATACCTGGGGGTGGTACCTCCCTTCATACCCAACAATTTAAAGTTTGGAAAAGAGTTAACAAATATATTGCAGTCCAAGATATACCAGAAGAGGCGTCACTCTGGCATAACCCCCCACTTCCCTAACTTAGCTCCTTCCCGGATGCTAAATACTAGAGGAAAAAGGAATCACCCAATTCTCACAATATTCAAAAACTAACACCTAATCCCATCTGCCGACTTTAAATGCTATTCCACCTATTCTGAATCCTTCCTATTTAGATATCTTCAAATCAGATATGTCTTATTCAGGATTCCAATCCAACCATACCAGTAAACCCCCATCCTATTATTAGATACGATACTGAATACCCAACTCACTGACGCACAATTCCATATACATAATGGGACCTAATTTATCCCCTCGCTAACACAGAATCAGACTGGGAGACCTGGGAGAATCCCATGTTAAGCATCACCATCAGCTCCTAATAGGTTGATGCAATTCTATATAATATACCAGGCATATATAACCCCCGTATAAAAGCTCGAATGTCCCCCTCGCTCAGATCTGAATGTTCCGAAATGTCACAATATCAATGGCGATTTTGGTACATGATCTGGGGCATGTAATAAAATACAAAAATCCTGGCACAAAAATTCCTCCAAACTCCTCCCAAATTGGAAAACAATGATTGGAAAAATTTACCAATGTCAGAATTATTTACATTTACAATTGGCACAATAGATAAATTCAACTCAATCTGGTCCCATGGTATGAATAATTACAAACAAATAGATAGCAACAGGATGTCTTGGCGAATGCGCACTGGGAACCCCCCTCCCTATCCATTCATATTTAATAGAGTATATATGTGTATATAAGGTGAACGTCTCCAACCGATTGGTCTATACTTCCTCTACAACTAACTGCAATTAAAATATAATTATGTTTCACATATTAGTACCCTGGTTATATGTCTGTACAACCATATTCAAGTGATAAGATACAATGTATTACAGCTTTATTATATAAACATAACACCGATGGACAGATGGAACTTTCTTTATTGTTCATAATAAATTAACAGTGATAAAAAAGAAGATGAATCCAGAAATTGAACATCAAGATTATCCCGATTTGGAGTAAATACCAGGTTAGATCATTCTATTATCATTCTTAATAAACTTCAATATAAAGATCTCTGTGGCGGCACGGCTTCCCTTCCAATTATAAAATAAGTCATGTATATATCTTCTAGAACATCTATATATTGCCTAGAAGGTTTGTTCTTCCAAGATGTGGGACGCCATGGAACTTTCTTTTCTGTGTTTTTTCCTGCAATGAAAATACAAAAGATTAAATATATTTTTGTTCTTTATACACAGGACCGTGGTACAGGGCTACCTACACACCTCGCGGTCAGAATTGTGGGTGCTGCCATGGGGACTTCTTAACGCAGACACACTCTTATTCGAATCGCAGTATGTGCAAAAATCATCTTATTGAAAATTCCACAGTCCATGTCTGAATAATCTTTAAACCTGCAGGAAAGAAAGAAAGTTATAACTGATCTGCTTGTATCTGTACGCGGTGATGAAACACACACACAGCACACACACACACACCATGAGGACTGTATGAAACATTCCTAGAGATAGCCGAACTTACTTCCGAGTTAACACGGGAGTTACCTGCCATGTATAAAAGCACTCGGCCTGTGGCTTGTGGCTTTAATATGGTCAGGGAACTCCTGGGCGTAATATCAATATATACACTGTAAGGGGCACATTATTCCTTATGTAATTTATAGTAGGGTGGACATTATCCCTATAATTTACAGTGGGGACATATCACCTATTTAATAATGTGCCCCTATATACAGGATCTATAGAAGGAATAGTGTGTATAAATCTTACTGTTCATCCAGTAGACGAATCCCATCTGAACACAACATGCTCCATTTGTCTGTATAGACCAGCCCAGTATCTCCGATGACTTCATGAAACGTCTCACTGTCTCTTAATGGACAGAAAGTTATCAGGGGTGCACAATCCCTTAGTCTGGGGTTCGCACTAGTGGCTCCAAGGCAATGACTGGGCTGCTTCTGGGTCCCAAAGGGCTGTTTGCAGCCTCATGTTGGCACCATGGCATAGAGGAATAGATAATTCACAAGTACTCTTGGTACATATAAGAGATAGATGGCCACACATAAAACCTTTTCCTTTTTGTAATAAAATTCTGATACAGACTTGACTGAACATATATATATCTATATATCAAATAAGCAGCACACCACCATCCACATGTCACCACACCCACCATCACATGTCAGCACACCACCCATCACATGTGAGCACACCACCATCCACATGTGCCTGGAGGGAGACCTACTGTATTGCTCCCACCAAATATAGTCCTTGAATATACAGCACCCAGGTCTAAATGCAACAATTATATGTATTTTATCTCCACACGCCCTTGGACATTTGTAGCAGTTCAGTGTAGTAGCTCTATAAAAAACTGGATGATAGGGGTACAGCCACCCACCCTCCTAAATACACGCAGACCGGAAATGACATCCCCCCATTACACAGTATCAACTTCACGTATTATACACTTGCCCATTCACTTAATCCAATCATTTTATTTCCAAAATCCAAACAGCATCTCTAAATGCTTATCCACCCTGCTATATATTACCAAACATAAAAGGAAGAATACTCACAACCCCTATATATAAGTCTATACATTATAATATATACCCCTATATATAACGCCTATATGATATATATATATATATATATACATACACCCATATATATAACATAGATATATATAATATATAATAGGATATATATACAACCCCTATATATAAAGCCTATATATTATATATATAGATATCCCCTATATAGAACGCCTATACATATATATTTCGATATATAATATCTATATATATATATATATATATTATATATATATACCCCTTATAATGCCTTATATATAACCCTATATAGAATGCAGGGAACATAGTTAAGGAATACTTTCCATTTACACTGTTACAAGAATAATCAGATCGTAATGGGAGAGAGAGTTCAACCTGTGAAACCACCAGGCTCTCTCTGCTATAACCCTAATCTACTGTCCCCTCCTCGATGGGGCATGGGAACACACTCCAATGCCATATACATACAGTAGTCCCATGTGTTTGTAAGCTTGGACATTGTTAGTCTGTCATCTCTCAGGCAGATGCTTGATCGTGCTGGGAATCCTTGCCTCAGGGGCTGGGTAGTTTCCCCACATTACAACTGGCAAGACAACACAGCACATAACCACATATGTAGTATCACAAGTCACATATTCTGGACCGTAAACTTCTCCCCAGTGCTGGATGGGTAAACCCCTCTCCTTGTGCCAAAGGAGACATGGGTACATGCCCATCCACTTGCCACCAGGAAGGGATTGCTCTGTCGGTTGGCAGCACTGAACTCTCCTGCCCTATCAAGCACCCTCGTCTGTACGAGATCATAGGGGCCTCCTGGTCTCTAATTGTTCCATTCAAGACTGGGTGCTGTATATTTAAAGGACTATATACAGTACATATATATTCAGTGCAAAACTCTATATAAAGACACCCAAAGCCACAAGAGTGGCAGTGTGCAGCATCACATATAAATTCACTTCCTATATATAATATAATGAAGATAGGCAGACACACCTAGACCCAGTGTGCAATCACAACCACAACAATATATATAGAATCTAACAGATAAATATAATCACAGGTCTGAAACAACAAATGTGTTTATATGAATGGTTTAAATAAACATCCTTATATATATTAATATTATTTCATTATAATATCATTATATATATATTATATTATAATTAGGGATGGCCGGTTTGCGGATCGACCCGGATCCGCCATACATTTTTTATCCCGTTCGCGACGGCGGCTTTTTCCTGATTTTCGCCCTCTGAAACTTCGAACCGCGGATTTTGAAAATACGTATTTCGAAAATTTTCGAAATTACGAGGATTTCGCGTATTTTCGAGGATATTTTTCATTTAATGGTCCGCTCGTGGGTTTTCGAATTTTCGCATTTTTTCGAAAATTCACTGATCCTCGAGCGGACGGATTTTGCGAGTTCGGACATCTCTAATTATAATTATTATTTATATATTTCTATAGTAGCAGAGTGATTTTTATAGATTATATCCCACTGCTGTTCCATTGTCATTTCTTACTCTGCCTGCCTGAAGGAGGCCACACACCAACTATTGCGCTATCGTCCAATCAGCAGTTCGTATCTTACTATTGTTTCTATTGGACCAAGGATTTTTTTAAATCAGAACAATATCTATCATAGCAATGCTTATCTCCTCCCACTGAATGGCCCCGGACAGTTTTTGCACGTAACAAATGGAAACTAGGCTTGTTTTAAAGTTGCCAGATAACTGCTGGTCGGTATACTTAACTGTTTATGTGCCTAGATTCATTAAATTAAAGTGCAGTTGTGGCAACAAAATAAATGTACTTACCAGTCTGGTTCCCTCGGACTGCCTTCTGCCTGGATTTCATGCCTTTTCCGTGCATGGAGCTGCAGAAGGGGCGGACCAGCAACAGCGTCAGTGACTGAAGCACAATGGCAGAAAAGGCAGGCAGAAGGGAGCCGAGGGAACTAGGCTGGGAAGTACATTTGGAGCAGATTTGAGCTTTTGAACCACAAGGTTGAGATTTGGGGGGAAATCAATAATTCAATGTCCAGCCTTTTAGGATGTGTGTTTGGGATCTATAGGGGACACTATAGAAAATACATTACACAGAGCTCTATCTGAAGAACGGAGGTGAATGCGCTATGTCTTAAGCAGCTACGCACAGACCTGATACCGGCAGTATCTGGGCTTATCAGTACTGGTGTATGATAGGATAGCAGTTATGGCGCAACGTGATGTCACGCCCAATCCCCTGACAGCCGCAACCAGGAAGTAAACCGGCTGTCAGTGCAGAAGCCCCCTGCAGGGGGTGGCACCTAGACGGCGAGGGATGGACCAGTCAGGTAAATAATTTCCCTCCTGAAAGTGGAGTCTGGCAGGTTAATCTACAGTTTGCCAAAAAAAAATTTTTTTGAGTGAACTTCCCTTAATAGAAGAAAAACAAACAGTTCAATAGTGTTTCAAAAAATCATCATTGTTGTTGTTGTAAAAACAATGTTCCCTCATCCCAGAATTATGTGTAATTATTCAATAGGATGCAGTCGACCTTTATCCAGAGTCGCACACAAAAGGAAGAGATGCAGTGGTACGACAGAATTTTCACATTCCTTCCAAGTCAACCAGCATCATCATAAAAGGTAACATGTCCCATTGTACACAATCCAGTTCTTCTCACATACTGTCCATCTGCAAGAAAGAAAAATTACATGTATTATCTGTTCTATTCAGTGAGATCAAATGGACTTAAAGTTAGTCTTGAAGATTGTTGCTAGTCATCTGATGGATCCTAAATCTAAACTTTAACCAGTTGATTAATTGAATACAACGATATACCGTGACCTGATGAATGAAATACAGATTACGTGACCTGGAGTGAATATTACAGATATACCATGCCTAGATGAATGAATATTACAGATATTACCGTGACCTGGATGGATGAATATTACAATATTACCGTGACCTGGATGGATGATATTTACAGATAGACCTGACCTGGATGAATGAATATATAAGATTAACCGGACCTGGATGGAATGAATATTACAGATATACCTGACTGGATGAATGATATTCAGTATACCGTGACCTGGATGGATGAATATTACAGATATACCTGACCTGGATGAATGAAATTATGAAGTAATATACCATGACCTGGATGGATGAATATTACAGATATACCATGACCGTGAGGGATGAATATTACAGATATACCATGACCTGGAGGGTGAATATTACAGATATACCATGACCTGGATGGATGATATACAGATAACCATGACCTGGATTTGAATATTACAGATATACCATGACCTGGATGGATGAATATTACAGATATACCTGACCCGGATGGATGAATATTACAGATATACCATGACTGGATGGATGAATATCAGATATACCGTGGACCTGGATGGATGAATATTACAGATATTCCATGTGACCTGGATGGATGAATATTACAGATATACCTGACATGGATGGATTATTACAGATATCAGTGACCTGGATGGATGAAATATTACAGATATACCGACCTGGATGGATGGATATTACAGATATACGTGACTGGATGGATGAATATACAGATTACCAGACCTGGATGGAAGAATATTACAGATATACCGTGACCTGGATGGATGAATATTACAGATATACCAGTGACCTGGATGGATGAATATTACAGATATACCATGGACCGGATGATGAATATAAAGATATACCAGAACGGGATGGATGAAATATTACAGATATACCATGACCCGGATGAGAAATATTACAGATATACCAGACCTGGATGGATGTATATACAGAATACCATACCTGGATGGATGAATATTACAAGAATACGGATGCGATGAAATATACGATAACCATGACCTGGATGGATGAATATACAGATATATCCATAACTGGATGAATGATATTACAGATATACCGTGACCTGGATGGAGGAATATACGATGATTACCATGACCTGGATGGATGAATATTACAGATATACCATGACCGGATGGATAATTCAGAACCATGACCTGGATGGAGGGATGAATATTACAGAACAAAAAATACCATAACCGGGATGGAATGAATATTACAGATATACCGGACCTGATGAATGAATATACAGATATAATGACTGGATGGATGAATATTACAGATATACCAAACCTGGATGAATGAATATTACAGATATACCGGACCTGGATGGATGAAATATACAGATATACCATGACCTGGATGGATGAATTACAGATATACCATGACCTGGATGAATGATATTACAGATATACCATGACCTGGATGAATGATATTACAGATATACCGTGACCTGGATGGATGAATATTACAGATATACATAACCTGGAATAAATGGTTATTACAGATTGTTTGTGAATATTACAGATATACCGTGACTGGATGGATGAATTTACGATATACCGTGACGGACGGATGAATAAAATATATTAATGGGCATACAGTTAACTATCTGGGCATTGTTTACTATCGGTCTTATCAGAGGACATGTGGACATTAGATTGGAAGAAAAGAAGTTTCATCTTCAGTTGGAAGGTTTCTTTACAGTGAAAACAGTGAAACTGTCTTCCAGCAAAGGGGCAATGGCAAGTTCACAGAATAGCGTTAAAGGTGGGCGAGAAAGTTTCTTAAACTAAAAATATTGAGATTACGGTATTAATAAATAACTGTAGTTCTGGTTGGTACGGGAATACTATATAATATGAGAATTACTGGTATAATACATATACTGTAGTTCTGGTTGGTACAGGGATACTATATAATATTTAGAAATTACTGGTATAATATTATACTGGAGTTCTGGTTGGTACAGTGATACTATATATATTGAGAATTACTTGTATTAATAAAATTACTTTAGTTTTGGTTGGTATGGGGATACTATATAATTGAGAATTACTGGTATTAATACATATATTGTAGTTCTGGGTGATACAGGGATACTTATAATATGAGAATTACTGGTATTAATACATATACTGTAGTTCTGGTTGGTACAGGGATACATATAATATTGAGAATTACTGGTATTAATACATATACTGTAGTTCTGGTTGGTACGGGGATACTATATAATATTGAGAATTACTGGTATTAATACATATACCGTAGTTCTGGTTTGTACGGAGATGCTATATAATATTGAGAATTACTGGTATTAATACATATACCGTTGTTCTGGTTGGTACAGGGATACTGTATAATATTGAGAATTACCGGTATTAATACATATACCGTAGTTCTGGTGGTACAGGATACTATTAATATTGAGAATTACTGGCATAATAACATACTGTAGTTCTGGTTGGTACAGGGATACTATATAAATTGAGAAGAATACTGGCATTAATACATTACTGAGTTCTAGTTGGTACAGGGATACTATATAATATTGAGAATTACTGGTATAATACATATACTGTAGTTCTGGTTGGTACGGGGATACTTATAATATTGAGATTACTGGTATTAATACATATACCGTGTTCTGGTTGGTACGGGGATACTATATAATATTGAGAATTACGGTATTAATACATATACTGGAGTTCTGGTTGATTCAGGGATACTATATAATATGTAGAATTAATGGATTAATAATATACTGTAGTTCTGGTTGGTACGGGGATACTATATAATATTGAGAATTACTAGTATTAATACATATAGTAGTAGTTCTGGGGGGGTTTTGGGAAAAAAAAAAAATTTCCCCACAAGGGGGGGGGGAGACACCGGGAACGACAGTCTATGTATTAATACAGTAATTTTCAATTTATATAGTATCCCCGTACCAACCAGAACTACGACTAAGTATTAATACCAAGTAATTTCAATATTATATAGTAATCCCCGTACCAACCAGAATACAGTTAGTATTTATTATCCATAATTCTTAATATTATATAGTATCCCTGCTACATCAACCAGAACTCAGTATATGTATTAATACCTGAATTCTCAATATATATAGTATCACCCGACCAACCGAACTACGGTATATGTGTATTAAACCAGTAATCTCAATATTATAAGTATCCCTCGTACCAACCAGAACTACAGTATATGTATAATCAACGCAGTAATTACTCAATATTATATATATCCGTACCAAACTAGAACTACAGATATGTGTATAATGCCAGTATCTTCTCAATACTTATATAGTATCCCGTACTACCAACCAGAAACTACATAGTAATTAATACCAGTAATTCTCAAAATTATAGTATCCCGTACCAACCAGAACTACAGTATATGTATTAATACCGTTAATTTCAATATTATATAGCATCCCTGTACAAACAGAAACAACAGGTTATGTATTAATACCAGTAATTCTCATATTATATAGTATCCCCGTACCAACAAGAACACGGTATATGTATTAATACCAGTAATTCTCATATTATATAGTATCCCCGTAACACCAGAAACTACAGTATATGTATAATACCAGTAATTCTCAATATTAATAGTATCCCTTGTACCAACTAGAACTACAGGTATATGTATTAATTGCCAGTAATTCTCCATATTATATGTATCCCGTACCAACCAGAACTACAGTATATGTTTTATATGCCAGTAAATTCTCAATATATATAGTATCCTGTACCAACCAGAACTACGGTATATGCACTTAAACGGTAATTCTAATATTATACAGTATCCTGTACCACCGAACAAGGTATAGTATTATCCGTAATTATCATATTATATAGCATCTCCGCTACAAACCGAACTACGGTATATGTATAATACCAGTAATTCAATATTATATAGATACCCGTACCAACCAGAACTACAGTAATGTATATACCAGTAATTCTCACTATTATATAGTATCCCTACCAACCAGAACTACAGTATATGTATTAATACCAGTAATTCTCAAGTATTATATAGTATCCCTATCACAAGAACTACAATATATGTATTAATACCAGTAATTCTCAATATATAGTATCCCATACAACCAGAACTAAGTATATGTTTAATACAAGTATCTCTATTATAGTATCACTGTACCAACCAAACTCCAAGTAATATATTATACCAGTATTCAATATTAATAGTATCCCGTACCAACCAAATACAGTATATGTATTATACCAAATTCTCAATATTGATATAGTATCCCGTACCAACAGAACTACAGTTATGTATAAACCAAGTAATTTCAATATTATTTAGTTTAAGAAAATTTCTAGCCCACCTTTAAAGCTATTCTGTGAACTTGCCATACCCCGTTTGCTGGAAGACAGTTCACTGTTTTCACTGTAAAGAAACCTTTCCTAACTGAAGATGGAAACTTCTTTTCTTCCAATCTTAAATGTCCACATGTCCTCTGATAAGACCGATAGAAACAATGCACCAGATAGTTAACTGTATGGCCATTAATATTTTATTTATCCGTCCAGGTCACGGTATATCGTAAAATTCATCCATCCAGGTCAACGGTATATCTGTAATATTCACAAACAAATCTGAATAACCATTTATCCGGTTATGTATATCTGTAAGATTCATCCATCCAGGTCACGGTATATCTGTAATATTCATTCATCCAGGTCATGTATATCTGTAATATCTTCATCCAGGTCATGGTATATCTGTAATATTATCCATCCAGGTCATGGTATATCTGTATATCATCCATCCAGGTCACGGTATACTGTAATATTCATTCATCAGGTTATGGTATATCGTAATATTCATCCATCCAGGTCATGGTATAGTCTGTAATATTCATTCATCCAGGTCACGGTATATCTGTAATATTCATCCATCCAGGTTATGGTATATCTGTAATATCATCCATCCAGGTCATGGTATATCTGTAATATTCATCCATCCAGGTCCATCGGTATATCTGTAATATTATCAATCCAGGTCAGGTAGATACTTATTCATCATCCAGGTCACGGTATATCTGTAATATTCATTCATCCCGGTTATGTATACTGTAATATTCATCCATCCAGGTCATGGTATATCTGTAATATTATTCATCCAGGTCACGGTATATCTGTAATATTCATCCATCCAGGTTATGGTATATCTGTAATATTATCCTCCAGGTCATGGTATATCTGTAATATTCATCCATCCAGGTCTGCGTATATCTGTAATATTCCCATCCAGGTCATGGTAATCTGTAATATTCATCCATCCAGGTCACGGTAATCTGTAATATCATTCATCCAGGTTATGGTATATCGTAATATTCATCCATCCAGGTCACGGTATATCTGTAATATTCATCCATCCAGGTCATGGTATATCTGTAATATTCATCCATCCAGGGTTCAGTATCTCTGTAATATTCATCCATCCAGGGTCACGGTATATCTGTAATATTCATATCCAGGTCACGGTATATTGTAAGTATCATCCATCCAGGTCTGGTATATCTGTAAATTCATCCATCCAGGTCATGGTATATCTGTAATATCTTCACATCCGGTCCAGGTATACTGTAATACACACCGGTCTACGTAACGTAATATCATCCATCCGGTCACGGTATATCTGTAATATTCATCCATCCGGTCACGGTATATCTGTAATATTCATCCGTACGTTATGTAATATTCATTATCCAGGTCATGGTATATCTGTAATATTCATCCATCCAGGTCACGGTATATCTGTAATATCATTCATCCCAGGTCATGGTATATCTGTAATATCCATCTCACGGTCACGGTATATCTGTAATATTCATTCATCGGTCACGGTATATCTGGTAATATCATCCATCCAGGTCATGGTATATCGTAATATTCATCCATCCAGGTCACGGTTATATCTGTAATATCCTTCACGGTCATGGTCACGGTATATCTGTTTTTAATATTCATCATCCGGGTCACGGTAATCTGTAATATTCATCCCATACGGTCATGTAGATCTGTATATCATTCATCCCGAGGGTCACGGTATACTGTAATATCATTCATCCAGGTCACGGTATATCTGTAATTATACATCATCCAGGTCACGTATATCTGTAAATCCATCCATCCAGGTCACGGTATATCTGTATATTCATCCATCCAGGTCACTGGTATATCTGTAATATTCATTCACACGGTCACGGTTTATCGTAAATCATCATCCGGTCATGGTATATCGTATATCATTCATCCATGGTCACGGTATATCTGTAATATCATTCATCCAGGCATGGTATATCATGTAATATTCATCCATCCGGGTTTCATGGTATATCTGTAATAGTCATCCATCCAGGTCAGGTTTATCTGTCATATTCATCATCCAGGTCATGGTATATCGTAATATTCATCATCCATGGTCACGGTAATCGTAATTCATCCTCCAGTTATGGTATATCTGAATTATATTCATCCATCAGGTCAGGTCATCTGTAATAATTCATTCATCCAGGTCATGGTATATCTGTAATATTCATTCACCAGGTCATGGTATATCTGTAATATTCATCCATCCAGGTCACGGTATACGTCTGTAACTATTCATTCATCCAGGTCATGGTATATCTGTAATATTCAATTTTCATCCAGGTCAGGTATATCGTAATATTCATCCATCCAGGTCATAGGATATCTGTAATATTCAGCCATCCAGGTAACGGTCATATCTGTAAATATTCATCCATCCCCCCATAGTCACGGTATATCCTGATCTGTAATATTCATCCATCCAGGTCACGGTATATCTGTAATATTCATCCATCCAGGTCACGGTATATCTGTAATATTCATTCATCCAGGTCACGGTATATCTGTAATATACATCCATCCAGGTCACGGTATATCTGTAATATTCATCCATCCAGGTCAGTTCTGAAGATTTGCTAGATCTGATTGGATCTCTCAATTCTAAACTTTAAGTCCAGTTGATCTAATTGAATACAACAGATATACCGTGACCTGGATGAATGAATATTACAGATATACCGTGACCTGGATGGATGAATATTACAGATATACCATGACCTAGATGAATGAATATTACAGATTACCGTGACCTGGATGGATGAATATTACAGATATACCGTGACCTGGATGGATGAATATTACAGATATACCGGACCTGGGATGAATGAATATTACAGATATACCGTGACCTGGATGGATGAATATTACAGATATACCATGACCTGGATGAATGAATATTACAGATATACCGTGACCGGATGGATGAATATTACAGATATACCGTGACCTGGATGAATGAATATTACAGATATACCATGACCTGGATGGATGATATTACAGATATACATGACCTGGATGGATGAATATTACAGATATACCATGACCTGGATGGATGAATATTACAGATACCATGACCTGGATGGATGAATATTACAGATATACCATGACCTGATGGATGAATATTAAGATATACCATGACCTGGATGATGAATATTACAGATATACCGTGACCGGATGGATGAAATTACAGTATATTCCATGACCTGGATGGATGAATATTACAGATATACCGTGACCTGGATGGATGAATATTACAGATATTCCATGACCCGGATGGATGAATGATATACAGATATACCATGACCTGGATGGATGGATATTACAGATATACCGTGACCTGGATGGATGAATATCAGAATACGACTGGATAGGATATTACAGATATACCTGACCTGGATGGATGAATATTACAGATATACCCGGACCTGGATGAATGATATTACAGATATACCGTGACCTGGATGGATGAATATTACAGATATACCATGACCGGATGGATGAATATTACAGATATACCGTGACCCGGATGGATGAATTAAAGATATACCATGACCTGGATGGATGATATTACAGATATACCGGTGACCGGATGAATGAATATTACAGATATACCATGACGGATGGATGTATATTACAGATAACATAACGGATGGATGAAATTACAATATACCGTGACTGGATGAATGAATATTACAGATATACCATGACCTGGATGGATGAATATTACAGATATACCATAACCTGATGAATGAATATTACAGATATACCGTGACCTGGATGGAGGAAATACAGATATACCATGACCTGGATGGATGAATATTACAGATATACCATGACCTGGAGGATGAATATTACAGATTACCATGACCTGGAGAGAATACAGATATACCATAACCTGGATGGTGAAATATTACAGTATACCGTGACCTGGATGAATGAATATTACAGATATACCATGACCTGGATGGATGAATATTACAGATATACATAACCTGGATGAATGAATATTACAGATATACCGGTACCTGGAGGATGAATATTACAGATATACCATGACCTGGATGGATGAATATTACAGATATACATGACCTGGATGAATGAATATTACGATATACCATGACCTGGATGAATAGATTACAGATATACCGTGACCTGGATGGATGAATATTACAGATATACCATAACCTGGAAATGGTTATTACAGATTTGTTTGTGAATATTACAGATAACCGTGACCTGGATGGATGAATTTTTACAGATATACCGTGACTGGACGGATGAATAAAATATATTAATGGGCTACAGTTAACTATCTGGTGCATTGTTTACTATCGGTCTTATCAGAGGACATGTGGACATTTAAGATTGGAAGAAAAGAAGTTTCATCTTCAGGTTAGGAAAGGTTTCTTTACAGTGAAAACAGTGAAACTGTCTTCCAGCAAAGGTGGCAATGGCAAGTTCACAGAATAGTTTAAAGGTGTGGCTAGAAAAGTTTCTTAAACTAAAATAATATTGAGAATACTGGTATTAATACAATATACTGTAGTTCTGGTTGGTAGGGAATACTATATAATATGAGAATTACTGGTATTAATACATATACTGTAGTTTGGTTGGTACAGGGTATACATATAATATGAGAATACTGGTATTAATATATATTACTGGAGTTCTGGTTGGTACAGTGTACTATAAATATGAGAATTACTTGTATTAATACATATACTTTAGTTTGGTTGGTATGGGATACTAATAATATTGAGAATTACTGGTATTAATACATATATTGTAGTTCTGGGTTGATACAGGGATACTATATAATATTGAGAATTACTGGTATTAATACATATACTGTAGTTTGGTTGGTACAGGGATGGATATAATAATATTGAGAATTATGGTATTAATACTATACTGTAGTTCTGGTTGGTACGGGGATGAATATATAATATTGAGAATTACTGGTATTAATACATATACCGTAGTTCTGGTTTGTACGGAGATGCTATATAATATTGAGAATTACTGGTATTAATCATATACCGTTGTTCTGGTTGGTACAGGGATACTGTATAATATGAGAATTACCGGTATTAATACCATACCGTAGTTCTGGTTGGTACAGGGATCTATATAATATTGAGAATTAATGGCATAATACATATACTGTAGTTCTGGTTGGTACAGGGTACTATATAATATTGAGAAGTACTGGCATTAATACAATACTGTAGTTCTAGTTGGTACCGGGAACTATATAATATTGAGAATTACTGGTATTAATACATATACTGTAGTTCTGGTTGGGCGGGGATACTATATAATATTGGAATTACTGGTATTAATTACATATACCGTTAGTTCTGGTTGGTTACGGGGATACTATATAATATGGAATTATGGTATTAATACATATACTGTATGTTCTGGTTGATTCAGGGATACTATATAATATGAGAATTAATGGTATTAATAATTACTGTAGTTCTGGTTGGTACGGGGATACTATATATATTGAGAATTACTAGTATTAATACATATAGTATGAGTTCTGGTGATCCAGGGATACTTCCAATTGCCATTTGGAGTCAGGAAAGAATTTTCCCCTTTTTTAACTGTTTTTCTGCCTCCCTCTGGATCAACTGTTAGGTAGCATTAAAAAGGAGGGTGGAAGGTTGGAATTGATGGGGTTATGTCTTTATTCAATCTCAATTACTATGTTACTATCCAAATATATGTTTGTGTATGTCCAGTGTATATGTATTTATGTAATGTGTAGTTTGTGGCATGTAATGTGATCTGTGCTTTTTACAATGATTTTACCGTATCTGTGTGCCAACCATATATTAGCGTCTGGGTGCCATCCCTTTATCAGAGTTTGTGGCACTGATTTTAACAGATTGGTGCCAACCCATTATATGTGTGAGAGGGTTTATGTATAGTTGTGTGAGAAAGGGTGTCTGTACAGTAGGTGTGAGAGTGTATGTAAAGTATGTGTGAGAGAGTGAGAGAGGGTGTATGTACAGTATGTGTGACAGGGTGTCTGTACAGATGAGTGAGAGTGGTGATGTTCAGTGTATGTGAGAGAGTTGATATACTGACGGAGAGTGGTGAGATAGGGACAGAGACTGCAGGAGAGAGAGAGAATGTGAGAGATAAGAGGATAAAATATGTATGGGACCTTACTGTCTGTTCTAACATGTATGGGACCTTACTGTCTGTTCTCACGTATGGGACCTTTACTGTCTGTTCTCACTGTATGGGACCTTTAACTGTCTGTTCTCACTGTGGGACTTTTACTGTCTCATACTTCTGTTCTACTGTATGGGACCATTACTGTCTGTTCTCACTGTATGGGACCTTTACTGTCTGTTTTCACTGTATGGCACGATTTACGTCTGTTCTCACTGTATGGGACCATTTACTGT
Organism: Hymenochirus boettgeri; assembly: GCA_019447015.1. NCBI lineage: Eukaryota > Metazoa > Chordata > Amphibia > Anura > Pipidae > Hymenochirus > Hymenochirus boettgeri. Next base: position 90,873 of record JAACNH010000426.1, read on the forward strand.
TCTGTTCTCACTGTATGGGACCTTTTCTGTACTGTTCTCACTGTATGGGACCTTTACTGTCCGTTCTCACTGTATGGGACCATTCATGTCTGTTCACAATGTATGGGCCTTACTGTATTCTTACGTATGGACCTTTACTGTCTGTTCTCACTGTATGGACTACTCTCTGTTCACTGTATGGGACCTTTACTGTATGTTCTTATTGTATGGGACCTTTCTGTTGTTCTCACTGTATGGGACTTTACTGTCTGTCTCAACTTGTGGGACCTTTACTGTCTGTTAATGTATGGGACTTACCTCTGTTCTCACTGATGGGACCTTATATGTCTGTTTATTGTATGGGACCTTACATGTCTGTGCTCACTGTATGGGACCTTTACTGTCTGTTCTTATTGTTGGACTTTAGTCTGTTTCAATGTATGGGACTTTTACTGTCTCTTCTCACGTATGGGACCTTATGTCCTGTTCTCACTGTATGGGGACCTTACCATCTGTTCTCACGTATGGGACCTTTACTGTCTATTCTCACTGTATGGACCATTACTGTCTGTTCTCACTGTATGGGACTATCGTCTGTTTTCACTGTATGGGACCTTTCCTGTCTGTTCTTATTGTATGGGACCTTTACTGTCTGTTCTCACTGTATGGGACTTTACTGTCTCTTCTCAATGTAGGGACCTTTACTGTCTGTTCTTATGTATGGGACCTTTACTGTCTGTTCTTATTGTATGGGACCTTTACTGTCTGTTCTCACTGTATGGGACTTTTCTGCTCTTCTCACTGTATGGACCTTTACTGTCTGTTCACATGTATGGGACCTTTCATCTGTTCTACTGTATATGGGACCTTTACTGTCTATTCTCACTGTATTGGACACATTACTGTCTGTTCTCATGTATGGGACCTTTACTGTCTGTTCTCACTGTATGGGACTTTACTGTCGTTTTCACTGTATGGGACAAACTGTCTTGTTCTCACTGTATGGGAACCATTACGGTCTCTGTTCTCATGTTGGGACCTTACTGTCTGTTGTCACTGTATGGGACCTTTACTGTTTGTCCTCACTGATGGGACCTTTACTGTCTGTTCTCACTGTAGGGACATTTAGTGTATCCTCACTGTAGGAGTGGTAGATTGCTCAACCAAACATATACTTTGCTCGAGATGTTATTTTTTATTTTCTTTACTAAATGTGTAATATGTGTTCATAGTGTGTGTATGAAGTTTATGTTTAAAGAACAGTTAAACTCAAAAGTACTTGGGACAGGGATATAGAATGGTAATTCCACACTCCCAATATGTTTCTGTGAGAAGCACCAGCCCAAAGAAAAAACTGGTTCTGCAGTGCAGTGCCGTGCTTAGCACTATATTTAATACAGGAATAGGTCCAGGGACTAACCTGGCAAATGAAAACTGTACGTGCCGTAGCTGCTCTCAAGGAAATGATATTGTGAGTTGGAAAATTCAATCTGGCGGGACTGTAATAATATGAAGGGTCATAAATGAGGAATAAATTCACTCTGTAATACACTATAGAGAATCCTAGTCCTATGCAGGGACGTAATAAATGAAGGGTGTAAATAGAATATTCACTCTGTACTACACTATAGAGAATCCTGAGTCCTTTATAGCGAGGGACTGTAATAATATAAGAGGGTAACATGAGGAATATTCACTCTGTATACACTATAGAAGATCCTATCCTTATAGCAGGGACTGTACATAAATACAAAGGGTCTAAATGAGGAATTATTCACTCCGATACATAAGAGAGCCTAGTCCTTATAGCAGGACTGTAATAATAGAAGGGTAAATGACGGATTTCAATCCGTATACACTATAGAGAATCCGTCCTTATAGAGGGGACTGTAATATATGAAGGGTAAAGTTTATAATGAGGAATAGTTCACTCTGTTACACTATAGAGAATCCTAGTCCTTATAGCGGGTACTGTACTAAGATGAAGGGTATAGATGAGGGATATTCACTCTGTATACGCTATAGCGAAGCCTAGTCTTCATAGCGGGGACTGTATAATATGAATGGTATAAAGAGTGATATCACTCTGTATACATATCAGAAATCCTAGTCCTTTATACGCGGGACTGTAATAAATGAAGGGTAAAATGAGGAATATTCACTCTGTATACACTATAGAGTAATCCTAGTCCTATAGCGGGGACTGTATATATATGAAGGGGTCTAAATGAGGAATATTCACTCTTGTATACACTAAGAGAATCCTAGTCCTTATAGCGGGACCTGATAATAATATGAAGGTAAATAATGAGGAATATCCCTTTCGGTAGATACCCTATAGAGAATCCTAGTCCTTATAGCAGGGGACGGTATAATATGAAGGTGTGGTATAATGAGAATATTCACTCTGTATACCACTAAAGAATCCTAGTCTCTTATAGCCGGTACGTTATTAATATGGAAGTACTAAAGAGTGATATTCACGCTGTATTCCTGACTAAAGAATCCTAGTCCTTATAGCGGTGACTGTAATAATAGGAAGGGTATAAATAAGGAGATATTCACTCCGTAACACAAGAGAATCCTAGTCCTTATAGCGGGACTGTAATAATATGAAGGTGTAAATGAGGAATATCTCACTCTGTAGTACACATAGAGAATCATATCCTTATAGCAAGGGACTGTATTAATATTAAGGGTATAAATGAGGGACTATTCATCTGTTACACTAAGAGAATCCTAGTCCTCTAGGGGGACTGTAATAATATCAGGTGATACAGTGAGGGACTATTCACTCCGTATACCCTATAGAGAATCCTAGTCTTCTATAGCAGCGGACTGGTAATATATGAAGGTGGGTGGTTAAATGAGGAAATTACTCTGTATACACGATAGAGAAGCCCCTAGTCATTATACGAGGGACTGTAATTACATATGAAGGTGATAAATGAGGGATATTCACTCTGTATAAATATTAGAGTAATCCTAGTCCTTTATAGCGGGTACTGGAATAATATGACAGGGTAAATGAGGGATATCCACTTTATTCACTATAGAGAATACTAGTCTTATAGCAGGTACGTAAATAATATAAGGGTAGAAAGAGGAATTTCACTCGTTCACCTATAGAGGAATCCTAGTCCTTATAGCAGGATTGGGGGCGGGGTGGGGGAGCTGTAATAATATGAAGGGTATAAATGAGGAATATTGCACTCAGTATAACACTTAATGAATCCTAGTCTCTATAGAGGGGACTGTAATATATGAGGGTATAATGGGATATTCACTGCTAGTATACACTATAGAGAATCCTAGTCCTATAGACGCAGGGACTGACTAATATGACATGGGAATGGTAAATGAGGAATTTCCACTCCGTACAACACTATAAGAATCCTAGTCCTTATATGGCAGGGACTGTAAATAATATGAGGGGTGTAAATGAGGAATATTATCACTCTGTAAACTTAGTAGGAATCCTAGTCCTTTATAGGGTGAGACTGTAATAATATGAAGGTGTAACCTGAGAATATTCACTCTGTATACACTATAGAGTCCATCATATGCGGCCTGTAAAAGCAGTAATGAGGGCGGGGGGGTGACGGGGGGTGTGTGGGGGATATATGGAGGGAGGAGTAGGGGAGAGGGGTACGAGGGTGACATATTCACTCTGTAACACTATAGAGAATCCTAGCCTTTATAGCGGGGACGTAATAATATGAAGGGTTATAATATGAGGATAATTCACCTCCGATACACTATCGAGAATCCTGTTCCTTATAGCGGGACGTTAATTAATATCGAAGGGTGTAAATGAAGGAATATTCACTCTCGTATACCAACTATAGAGAATCCTAGTCTTATAGCAGGGGACGGTAAAATATGAAGGGTGTAAAGGAGGAATATTCACTTTGCTTACACATAGAGAATCTAGTCCTTATAGCGGGGACGTGTAATGAATCAGGAAGGGGTAAATGAGGAAATATTCAACTGCTGTATACAATTCACTATGAGATCCTGTCCTTAAGCGGGAGATGTAATAATATGAAGGGTGATAAGAGGATATTCACTCTCTGTATACACTATAGAGGAATCCCTAGTCCTTTATAGCGCGGGACTCTAATAATAATAAGGGTATTAAAATTGAGGAATAGTCACTCTGTAAAGAGAATCCTAGTCCTTTAGCGGGGACTGTAATAATATGAAGGGTGTAAATGAGGAATATTCACTCTGTATACACTATAGCAAACCTAGTCCTTATAGCAGGACTGTAATATACGAAAGGATTATAAAGAGGAATATTCACTCGGTATACTGAGACATCCTAGTCCTTCTAAGCGGGACTGTATAATACAAGGTCTAAATGAGGAATATTATCGACTCTATAGAGGAATCCTAGTCCTTATAGCGGGGACTGATAATAATATGAGGGGATAAATGAGGAATATTCACTCCTGTATACACTATAGAGAAGTCCTAGTCCTTATAAAGCGGGACTGTAATAATACGAAGGTATAAATGATGGGAGAACTAGTCACTCCGTACCTATAGAGAATTCGTAGTCATTATAGCAGGGACTGTAATAATATGAGGGTATTAAAGGAGGATATTCACATTCATACCCACTAGAAATCCTGTCCTCTTATAGCGGGGACGTATAATTGAACGGGTATAAGTGAGGGATATTCACTGTTTACACTATAGATAATCCTGTTCCTTATAGCGGGATTGAATAATATAGGGTATAAAGACGGAAGTATCACTCTGTATTCAATATAGAGAATCTAGTCTTATAGCGGGGGACTGTAAATAATATGAGGGTAATAATGAGGAAATATTCACTCTGTACTACGCATATAGAGAATCCTGTTCCTTATGCAGGGACTGTAAAATAGTAAGGGTATAAATGAGGAATATTCACTCTTCGTATTGACTATAGAGAACCTAGGTCCTTAACAGGGACTGTAATAACTATGAAGGGTAGTAAATGAGGAATATTCCTCTGTATCGCTATAGGAATCCTAGTCCTTAAAGAGCGTGACTGTAATAATATGAAGTTAAAATGAGGATATTCATCTCTGTATACACTATAGAGTGAACCTAGTCCTTATAGCGGGGACTGTAATAATACAAGGGTATAATGAGGAATATTCCTCTGTATACACTAAGAGAATCCTAGTCCTATAGCGGGGACTTGTATAATATGAAGGGTATAAATATGACGGAATTCACTCTGTATACGCTATAGAGAATCCTAGTCGTTAGCGGGAGCTAAGTAATATGGAAGGGTATAAATGAGGATATTCACTCTTTAGTACACTAAGAGAAATCCTATTCCTTATAGCGGGGAATGTAATAATATGAAGTTATAAATCGAGGAAATTTCACTCTGTATACACATAGAAATCCAGTCTTACATGCGGGAATGTAATAATATGATAGAGTATAAATGAGGAAATTCACTCTGTATTCAGCTATAGAGAATCTGTCCTTATAACAGGAATGTAATTACATTATGAAGGTATTAATGAAGGATATTCACTCCGTATATCGCTATAGAGAACCTAGTCCCTTATAAGGGACTGTAAATATTGAAAGGTATAAATGAGGAATATTCCCTCCTGTATACACTATAGAAGAATCTAGTTCCTTTATAACAGGGACTGTAAATAATATGGAAGGGTATAAATGGGGATATTCACGAGTATACACTATAGAGATCCTTAGATTCCTGTATATTAGGGGACTGTAATATATGAAGGGTATAAATGGAGGACTATTCACTCTGTTATACCACTATATAGAATCCTAGTCTTATATCAGCAGGGATGTAATAATAGTGAAGGGTATAATGGGAGATATTCACTCTCGTATACACTTGAGAATCCTAGTCCTTGATAGCAGGGACTGTAAAATATGAAGTGTATTAAACTGACGGATATTCACTCCGTATACACAAGAGAATCCTAGTCCTTATGAGGGACCGTAATAGTATGAAGGGTAATTTAAATGAGGAATATTCAACTCCTGTATACCACTATAGGCGAACCTAGTCCTTATACGCAGAGGACTGTGAATAATATGAAGGGTATGGTAAATGAGAGGAATATCACTCTATAACACTATAGAGAATCCTAGTCCTTATAGCAGGGACTGTAATAATATGAGGTTATAAATGAGGGATATTCACCGCTGTACAATAGATCATCTATAGGAGTAATATGAAGGTATAAATGAGGGATATTCACTCTGTATCACTTTATAGAGAATCCTAAGTCCTTATGAGGACTGTTAATAATTGAAGGGTATAAATGAGGGATATTCACTCGTATACTACTATTAGAGAATCGCTAGTCCTTAAAGCGGGACTGTAATAATATGAAGGGTATAAATGAGGACTATATCACCTCTTAATCCTATACGACATCCTAGTCCTTTATAGCGGGGACTGTAAATATGCCAAGGGTATAAAATGAGGAACTATTCATCTGTATACACTATGAGAATCCTAGTCCTTATAGCGGGACTGTAATAATATGAAGGGTATAACTGAGGAATATTCACTCCGTATACACTATAGAGAATCCTAGTCCTTATAGCGGGACTGTATAATTATGAAGGGTATAAATGAGGATGATTCACTCGATACACTATAGAGACTCACCTAGTCCTTATCAGCGGGGGACTGTAATAATCGAATGGGTAAAATGAGGAATATTCACTTCTGTATACACTACTAGGATGCCTATTCCTTATAGAGGGCGTCTAAGAGGGTAATAGTATTCAACCTTATTACTATGAGAATAAGGTATAAATGAGGTATATTCCTCTGTACACACTATAGAGAACCTAGCCTTATAGCAGGGACTGTATAATCTAAGGGTATACCATGAGGAATCTTCACTCTGCATACATATAGAGAATCCTAGTCCTTTATGCGGGGACTTTAATATACGAAGTGGTCTAATAAAAGAGGGAATATTCACTATGTATACACTATAGAGAATCCTAGTCTTATAGCGGGGACGTATATAATTATAGGGTACTAAATGAGGAATATCACTCTGTTAAACACTATAAGAATCCTAGTCCTATACAGGGGACGTAATAATATGAAGGGTATAAATTTTGGGATATTCACTCTCGTAACACTATAGAGAATCCTAGTCCTTTATACGGGACTGTAATAATACACAAGGGTATAAATTAGGAATATTCACTCTGTATACACTATAGAGAACCTAGGTCCTTATAGGGGACGTAATAATTACAGAAGGGTATAAATGATGAACTATTCACTCATGTATCCTATAGGAATCCTAGTCCTTAAGCAGGGGACTGTTAATAAAAGAAGGGTCATAAAGAGACGATATTACTCGTATGACATAAGTGAACCAGTCTTATAGCGGGGACTTGAGTAATAATATTGAAGGGTATAAATGAGGAATATTCCTCTGTATACCTATAGCGAACCTAGTTCTTATAGCGGGGACTGTAAATAATATGAAGGTATAAATAGGGCATATCACCTGTATACCAGTAGCGATCTACGTCCTTTATAGTACTGTCAAATAGAATGGTATCAATGGTGATATTCCTCTCTGTATACACGATAAGAATCTAGTCCTTAGCATGAAAAGGGTAATAGATACGAGCTATGGAATCATAGTAATAGAGTATAATTGAAGGGTATAAATGAGGAATATTCACTCTGTATACCTATAGAGAATCCCAGTCCTTATAGCGGGACTGTAATAATATGCAGGGTATAAATGAGGAACATTCACTCTCGTATACACTATAGGAGAATCCTAGCCTATATCGGCAGGGGACTGTAATAATATGAATTATCAATGAGGGAATATTTCAATCTGATGACACATATTAAGATAATCCTAGTCCTTTATAGCGTGGTACTGTAATAATATGAAGGTGGTATAATGAGGATATTCACTCTGTATTACCTATAAGAATAATCCTAGCCTTATGCAGGACTGTAAAATATGAGGGTATAAATGCGGAAGATTACCTCTGTATTCACTTAGAAGATCCTACGTCCTATAGTCAGGGACGTAACTAATTGAAGGGTAAAATGAGGAATATTCATCTATGTTCACACTATGAGAATCCTAGTCCTTATAGGGGGACTGTAATAAATATGACAGGGTCATAATGAGGAATATATTCCGTCTGTATACACTAAGAGAATCCTAGTCTTATAGCGGGGACTGTAATAAATGAGGAGTATAAATGAGGAAATATCACTGTATACACTATAAGAATCCTAGTCCATATAGCAGGGACGTAATACTATGAGGGTATAAATGAGGGAATATTCACTCTGTATTCACTATGAACCGCAATAGGGGACGTATATATGGGTATGGACACTGATACCCTCTAATAGCTTTAGCGGGACTGTAATAATATGAAGGGTTAAAAGAGGATATTCACTCTGTATACAACTATAGAGAATCCTAGTCCTTTATAGCGGGAGACTGTATAAGTAATCATGGAAGGCTTAACTGGGAATATCCACTCTGTAGACACTATAGAGATCCTAGTCCTTATAGCGGGACTGTAATAATATGAAGGGTATTAAAATGAGGATATTCAACTGTATTCACTATAGAGAACTAGCTAAGCGGGATAATAATATGAGTGAAATGAGTGTCACTCTGTAGTTCACTACTAGAGAATCCTAGTCGCTTAGCTAGCGACTGTAATAATATGAAGGGTTGTAAATGAGAGAATATCACTCTTATGCACCTATAGAAATCCTAGTCCTTTATAGCAGGACTGTAATATGAAGGGTAGAAATGAGAGGATATTCACTCTTTACACTATAGAAATCCTAGTCCTTATAGAGGCTGTCTTTTCCGGGATGTAATATATGAAAGGGTATAAATGAGGAATTCTCTGTTACACTATAAGGAACCGAGTCCTTATAGCAGGGATGACTGTAAAATATGAAGGGTATAAATGAGGATATTCACTCGTGATAACTATAGAGAATTCTAGTCCTATTAGCGGGACTGTAATAAATTGAAGGGGTATAATGAGGAATATTCACTCCGTATACACTTAGAGAATCCTAGTCCTCTATAGCTGGGACTGTAATAATATGAAGGGTTAAATGGGAATATCACTCGTATACCCTATAGAGAATCCTAGTCCTTATAGCGGGGACTGTACATACTATGAAGGGTTGTAAATGAGGAAGTATTCACTCCTGTATACACTATAGAGAATCATATCCTTATAGCGGGGACTGTAATAATATGAAGGGTGTAAATGAGGAATCTTCACTCTGTATACATATAGCAGAATCCTAGCCCTTATAGCGGGGATGTACTAATATGAAGGGTATAATGAGGGATATTCACTACTGAACACTATAAGAAATCTAGTCTTAATAGCGGGGACTGCATAATAATATGATAGGGTTAATTAAGAGGAATATTCCACTCTGTATACACTATAGAGAATCTAGGCTATAGCGGGACCTTAATATATGAAGGTATAAAATGAGGGATATTCACACCGTAACACTATAAGAATCCGTGCGTCTTATAGCCGGGGACTTGTAATAATAGAAGGGTTTGTAAATGAGGAATATTCCCTCTGTATACACTATAGAGAATCTAGTCCTTATAGCAGGGACTGTTAAGATGAAGGGTTAAATAGGAATATTCACTCTGATATCACTTAGAGATCCTAGTCCTTAAAGGGGGACTGTAATAATATGAAAGGGTGATAAATGAGGAATATTTACTCGTTAATACACTATAGAGATCTATCTTAAGGACAACAAAGTATAGAACAGTCCCCTGAGATCTATATAGCGGGACTGTAATACTATGAAGGGTGTAAATGAGAATATTCACGCGTATACACTATAGAGGAATCCTAGTCCTTATGAGCGGGACTGTAATAATAATAAGGGTATAATGAGGATATCAGTGATACTACTTAGAGAATCCTAGTACCTTATAGCGAGGACTGTAAGTAATTAGAAGGGATAATGAGGAATATTCACTCTGTATTCACTATAGAGAAATCTAGTCTTATAGCGGGCTTGTACTAATTGTAAGGGTATACGATGCGGCGATATTCAACTCTATTATGGGGGCACTATAGATAGAATCCCTAGTCTTATCATGGACTGTAATAATATGAGGGTATATGAGGAATTCATCACGTCTCGTATACATATAGAGAATCCTAGTCCTTATAGCGGGGACTCTGTAATATTCGTGAAGGGTTATAAAGAGGAATATACTCAACTCTGTATAGCACTATAGGAATCCTAGTCCTTATAGCAGGGACTGTAATAATATGACGGGTATAATATGAGGAATATTCACTCTGTATACACTATAGAGAATCCTAGTCCTTATAGCAGGATGTATAATATGAAGTGTTAAATGAGGAATATTCACTCTTATACCTATAGTAATCCTAGTCCTTTGCGGGGACTGTAATTAAGTTGAAGGTAAATGAGGAATATTCACTCTGTATAGCACTAAGTGACATTCTAGTCCTTATAGCGGGGGATCTGTAATAATAAGAAGGGTATAAATGAGGAATATTCACTCGTATACTAGATCAGTCCTAAAGGGGTGTAAACATAGAGGTAAAGCAATATCCTTCAGCTTAGGATACCTCTTATAGCGGGGAATGTAATAATATGAAGGTATAAATGAGGATATCACTCGTAGTTTCACTATAGAGAACCTAGTCCTTATAGCGGGGACTGTAATAATATGAAGGGTATAACTGAGGACAATTCACCTCTGTATACCTATAGGAGATCCTCGTCCGCCTTAGCATGGGCCTGTAATAATATGAAGGTATTAAATAGGAATATTCACCTGTATTCGCTATAGTATAATCCTAAGTCCTATAACAGGCGACTTACAAATATGAAGGGTATAAAGAGGAATATTCACTCGTATCGCTATAGAGAATCCAGTCCTTATAACAGGGCTGTAATAGCGAATATGAAGGTTAAAGTGAGGAATATTCCTCTGTATACACTATAGAGAATCCTAGCCGTTTATAGCGGGGACTGTAATAATATGGAAGGTTATAAATGAGGGATATTCATCACCTTATTCACTATAGAGAATCCTGTCTTATAGTGGTGTAACTAAATGAGTGATTAAATGATTTCACTCTGATACACTATAGAGAATCCTAGTCCCCTATAGCAGGGACGTAATAATATGAAGGGTATAAGAGAATATTCGATCAGAATCTACTTATCGAGGCGTACCTCTGGTATCGTGTATTACCTATACATAGAGCATCCTAGTCCTTACGGGGGACTGTAATAATATGAAGGTTATAAATGAGGAATATTCACTCTGTATTACACTATAGCAGAATCCTAGTCCTTATAGCAGGACTGTAATAATAGCAAAGGTATAAATGAGGAATATTCACTCTGTATACACTATAGAGAATCCTAGTCCTTTAGCGGGACTGTAAATATGCTGAAGGGTAATAAATGAGGGATATTCACCTCTGTATCACTATAGAGAATCCTATCTAGCGGTATAAATGAAGGTAATAATATTCACTTGTATTCACTATAGAAATCCTAGTCCTTATAGCGGGGACTGTAATAATTGAAGGTATGAAATGGATATCACTCTGATACACTATAAGAATCCTAGTCCTTATCGCGGGGACTGATAATACTGAAGGGTATAAATGAGAATATTCACTCTGTATAGCACTATAAGCGAATCCTGTCCTTATAGGGGACTGTAATAATATAAGGGTATAAAAATGGAATCCTTCAACTCTTGTACTACACTATAAGAATCTGTCTTTATAGCGGGGACTGTACTAAGTATGAAGGGTATAACATGAGGGAATATTCACTCTGTATAACTATAGGAATCTAGTCCTTATAGCGGAGGACTGGAATAATATGAAGGGTTATAATGAGGAATATTCACTCTGTATACACTATGTAGAATCCTAGTCCTTATAGGGGACCGTAAATGAAATGAAGGGTTTAATGATGAATATTCACTCCGTATACACTATAGAGAATCCTAAGTCCTTATAGCGGGGGACTGTAATAATACGAAGGTATAAGTGAGGAAATTCACTCTGTCATACACTATAGAGAATCCTAGGCTCTTATAGCGGGGACTGTAATAATAGAAGGTATAAATGAGGATATTCACTCTGTTATACACTATAGATGAATCCTAGCTCCTTATAGACGGGGACCTGTAATAATATGAAGGGTATAAATGAGGGATATTACACTGTAGATACACTATAGAGAATCCAGTCTTATAGCGGACTGTTTAATAAACGGAAGGATATAAATGAGGAAATATCAACTCGTATACACTTATAGAGAATCTTAGTCTTTATAGGCGGGACTGTAATCAATCGAAGGGTATAAATGAAGGAATATTCACTCTGTATTACACTATAGAGAATTCCTAGTCCCTTATATCGGGGACTGTAATCAATACGAAGGTTATAAATGGAATATTACTCTGTATACACTATGAGATCCAGTCCTTATAGCGGGGGACTGTAATAATATTGAGGGTATGAATGAGGAATATTCACTCTGTATTCACTATAAGAAATCGAGCTCCTTATAGCAGGGCTGGTATAATATGACAGGGTTATAAATGAGGGAATTCACTCTGTATACACTATAGAGAATCTAGTCCTTATAGCGGGGACTTTATGGTTAAAAGGTATCTGTATTCTAGTAAGTTAATCTTTGATATCGGGACTATTACTAAGTATGAAGGGAATATCCACTCTGTATTCACTAGTAGAGAGAATCCAGTCCTTATAGCAGGGACTGTAATAATATGAGGGTATAAATGAGGAATTACACTCCGTATCACACTATAGAGAAATCTAGTCTTATAGCGGACCTGTAATAATTTGAAGGGTATGAATGAGGAATATTCACTCTGATACACCTATAAGATCTAGTCCTTATCAGCAAGGGCTGTAATAATTTGAAGGGTAATAATGAGGAAATATGTCACCTCTGTATACACGATGAGAGAATCCTAGTCCCCTTATAGCGGGGACTGTTAATAATATGAAGGGGGTGTATAATGAGAATATTCACTCTGTATCACTATGAATCTAGTCCTTATAGCGGGTACTGTATAATATGTAAGGTATAAATGAGGAATATTCACTCTGTATTACACTATAGAGAATCCTAGTCCTATAGCAGGGACGTAATAATTGAAGGGTATAAATGAGGAATATTCACTCTGTATTCACTATAGAGGAATACTAGTCCTTATAGCGGGGACTGTAATAATATGAGGGTATAAATGAGGGCTATTCACTCGTATTCACTTAGAGAATCCTAGTCCTCTAGCGCGGGACTTAATAATTTGAAGGTATAAATTAGGATATCACTCTGTAGCTCACTATAGAGAATCTCAGTCCTTATAGCGGGGACTGTAATATATGAAGGGTAATAATAGGAATATTCACTACGTATACACTTATAGAGAATTAGGTCCTTATAGCTAGGCCATCTGTAATAATTTGAAGGGTATGAATGAGGATATTCACTCTGTATTCACTATAGAAGCTAGTCCTTATAGCGGGACTGCTTAATAATATGAAGGGTATACATGAGGGATATTCACTCTGTTACACTATAAGATACATCCTAGTCTTATGCGGGGACTGTCATAATACGAGGGTATAAATGAGGAATTATTCACTCTTGTATTCCATATAGAGAATCCTTATCCTTATAGCAGGTGACTGTAATAATTTGAAGGTATGAAGTGGGAATATTCACTCTGTATACCACTATAGAGAATTTCTCTCTCCCCGCTTACCTAAAAATGGGCGGAGACAGCAAAGTACAAGTGCCAGAAGGCTGAGCAACAAGTCCACGTAAGAGGTCAGGGAGGGGAAACTATCATCTGGTACCTGGAATGAAGGTCTTTCCCTGTAAAGCTGTGTTTTGAAATGATTATTCTCAGAGTACTTACAGCTCAGATTTAAAATCTAAACAGTTTTGATGTATCTAAAGGTACATTTGAAATTATGTTTTTTACAGTAACAGACAGCGGCCACTTCTACCATTAGGCAATACTTTGACTCAGGCGGCACCCCTACACTGAAGAAGAAAGGCGCAAAGAAAGGCATGGAGCCTTAATGGCACTTATGCACCGTGATGGGCGGGGTTATGTACCCATGAGTGGGACAGGCTTATGCACCATGAGATGGGTGGGGCTTAGGCACCACGGTGGGGGGAAGGGCGAGGTTAGACCATGGGTGGGTGGGGCTTAGCCTCCACGAGTGGGCGTGGACCTGGCCCACGGGTGGGTGCGGCCCACATGAGTCTGTAGAGAATGGCCAAGGGCCTGCAACTGGAGGGACCATGGGGTCAGTATGGGAGGGACCAGGGGGGGGCTGTAAAGGGGAGGAGGAGACATAGGGATAGATTGACGACAGTTTTCAGAGCAGGAATCAGGAATGCAGGGGACCTGGTGATGCTGGCTACCATATCACACATAAAAATGTAAATATCTTTCCAAAACTATCAAAATAAACAATCAAAATAAATTGCAAAAAATTCATTTTGGACCAAGTTATGCCCTTAAGGAACCAAAACACTGACCCACAGTCACAGATTCACAGTTCTACTACTTGATCTATCCAAAAGCAGAATTTCATTATATACACTGGACTACAATAGAAAGGCACTGACACCACGTCATTTTTAAATTGATCACTTAGAGAATTAAATGCAAACAAATTAAAGGGTCACTAACTCATTGAAACAACTTACATTTTCTGAGAGAAGTAAAATTGTGTGGCACTCACATATCTGTGCTTGCTTTGTCATTAAAATTATTATGGATATTTATTGCTCTTAATCCTCACCCCCTGTACTCACTACACTACTTCTAGTGTTGCGACACTTATAAGCATTCTGCACAGCATACCGTGGACCACTGCTCTGCTTACACATCTCCCCCTCCCTCCCCCTGCCTTCTTTTCTCTGCTGTTCGCTTAATATTTGCGAAAGTGCAATGGCAGCAGCCAAAGATCCCAGTAGAGGAGGTTTGATGGGAGACATATTATATTTCCGCTCTGGAGAGTGACAGGTCTTTCCCTGTAAATGCTGTGATTTCAAATTGATGATTTCCTCAGGGTCTACCAGCTCACTTTTACAGTAAAGGTCAGATACCTTTTAATAACAGGAAAAAAGAAACAGACCATTCGCTTTTTTATAGTTTTTTTTATTCACACACAACTATATTCTACAATGAACAATGATTCACTGTGACACATTTTATAACTGAATCTATCCTAATTGCTTATAGCCTCCTGAAATGTGTTTATCACCACTGAACACATGGAGAAGATGATTGGCTCCCGATAATAGTTTATGTCTGTACTCGGGGAGTGATCACCTGTTATGGTTGTTAGGTATGACTGTGGTGATTGGGGTGTATGTAGAGACACCTTACTTCCTACTGCTAACCAGATGCCTGGTTTAACAATTTCATAGTATCAGAAAGCTCTGGAGTAGAATGGCAGCCGCATTTTGTGCCTAACCATGGGACATTTTCATAAAGGTTATGGCTTTTAGTGATTGACCGCCCCTTTTAACAATCTTTAAACTGATTTTCCATTCGTTATTTCCAATCCTATGGCGTGGTTACCTCATCATGTCTCCCTTTTTTTCTTTCCAACATGGTGCCCGAATTTGGATGACTTATTTTGGGCGAACATTATAACTCCACCCGGAGAGTAACGTATCACCTTTAAAAGATGAATTCCAGACCCCCCCTCCCCCATATCAGCCCGGACAAACCCGGAAGAGACAATCTTCATTGATTGCAGCAGAAGATCTACCTACCCCCCCCCTAAATGCATATGTTTATTTTTCTTCTTTCTCACCACTACATAACACCAAGACCTCCCCCAATAACCATGGACTGAAGTGATCTACTACTGGAGAACCACGAGACAACACTTGGTAAACGTGGAAAACTAATATGGGAACTTTAAACAGCCGCAAAAGGGCCTGGACATGTGGAAAAAAACTTAACCTGCACTTCCTCTATATATTATTTCTACACATCTTATTCCCTCCTATAAAACCCCATCCAGTATCTGTATATTGGGGGATATTCTAATCCAACTCCTCCTAATATCCTTAAAGATAGGGGTCCCACCCAACAATGCTATATGGAACATTGCTAACTGTAATATATGTTTTTGTAAGGTAAAACATTCTGGCTAGAAATGAATAACACCATGTTCTTGTTATAGTCTAATAAGTTGATTACTATACCATCTGAACCTAATCCATGGGGAATATATACGGAGATTAACACCTGTACAATGCAGGTTATATGTAACTGATGTCGCACCCAAAGACGTTATCTACCCTTTAAAAACGTTTATCTATCCCCCCCGACAACCATGAGCTGGATGATGATAATATCTGAATATTGTTATAATGACTTTTTATTATAGCTACACAATGATTCAGGCATATCTGACCAGCCCCCTTCCCCCCCCAGTCTCCCATTACCCTTCTTCTATATTTTACAATGCCTATAAAAGTTATAACTCAATCTGGGATTACATTATACTACTGAGTAATAGAATAACAGGATCACAGCCGTACCTCTGGAGTGCATAGGTCCTACTGGAATATATTAACCATCATTATTGAGGCGACCATGTAGCAATATATAACCCACCCACCTGTCTGCTGGTTTCTGTTGGAACATTAAGGCCATTCAGCTGTAGCTATGATGCAGACGACCCTGATTGGTGTCTGCGTCCCTGAATGATAGTGCCAACACACACAACGGGGGGGTGCTAATTCTCTGGTTTACTTGATTATTTAAGAGCTGTGTATTCATATGAGTATGTATATTTGTTTGTCTGAGTCTCATGGTATGTAAACTAAAACACTACACACAAACAAAAACCAATACCAGGGCTCATATTACCTAACCAACAAACAACGTCATTAAGTCACACTATACAACACACAACAAACAACACAAGCCTTTCAATCCCTTCTATACTCAAAACAACACACTACCCCAACATACCCAATACTTCAAATGGCAACTACAAAACATCACAATGAAACATAAACTCATCCAGAACACCAACATATCAACACAACCACACCTCATAAAACCCATGCTATAACCTCACTCTATCCTGACAGTACACGCGTCCCTTCAGCGCTCTTCAAACAGATTCGACTAATACTTAGACAACAAGCCTCATACCTATTCCATAACTAACACCTTGATATGTAATATAACGACTGTCTCATATGGTAGTTTCAACTGCAAAAAGTAGCTGCCTTATAGAGAATGGAATTGCTGTCTAGGGCCAGCCTTCCTCTCCACCAATCAAGATCTCTCAAACTCAGGTAACACAACCTCCCAACACACAACCACCCAAGGTCCCAGGAGCAGAAAGTGATACCTCCTTCCTCCTGCAGAAACTGCACTCATGTGCATCCTCTTAAATAAGGTCATGTTGTTAATGGGTAATAAATCCCACCCCCCTTCTACTCACTCAACTATATATATTGTAAACCAATCGTATGGATCCCCCTGATACCCCTCCCCTCACCGGTCGCCGCTGCCTCTCCATGACCTGACGCGTTATAATGTCTCTCCCATTGATAATTTTAACATGAAGTTAGGGGGCCTAAAACAACCCATCCAAAGACTTCCGTATCTCCAAGATTAGAACCACACAGGCCGGATATAATATGTATCTTCAACAAACTCAACTTTGCTCCATCAATACTGATCTCATTACCTTCAAAGGCCATGGATCGGCTGGACAAGCAACCCAAGTAACGCACTCCTCCTCACTCTGTGGCGTCTCAATATTACATAAACAAACTAAGTAAGTTTTCCAAGAAATGAAATCTGAGTAAAGAAGGTGTCTGTGGTTAGCCCTCACCATAAATTCTGTAGGTTCGTGATAATTGTAATATTTGACCCTCACCTGCAAATCAACAACCTTGAAGGAAAAAAACTCTCCTCTATTTGATTGAATAAACCCGCAGATCATTATATACCTAGGAGACTTTAATACCTGCATGAAACTCTCAAATAAGATCAGTCCACAACAACCAGCAAATCCCACCAAACAATCCTCCTCCAATCCCTTACTCCAAGTTACTCCAAGAGTTTTGGGAAAAATCTGCATAGACGGGTGGAGACTGTGCCCCATCCACATAAGAGCATTAACCTGCACACTCCAACTATGACACATCATCAAGAATTGATATAATTTTTATAAATAAGAATGTCTCCAAATATAAATGGATATTTCTAAACCACTGATAGGGGTATATCCGACCACTCACACCTCTACTCCTTAACTTAAAATTCCAAGTACAACACTATCACTTTACAAACAACGCCATGGCGCTTAATCCCTTGTGGATCCCTTAACAAATTGACACCTATTTTCACTTAACAACAACGATATCCACACCACAACAATTGGGACGCGTCACAATGCGTTCCTGCGCGGAATTCTGCCGTCTTCACACTCACACATGAAATAAACATTCAGTCCCTCCAGAGAGAAACGAAGTAACAACAGCTCCTAGTCGAAGCGAGTTATGTAAATAACCCTACACACCCCGCCTACTAAAGCAACCTGGCTTAACACACAAAATTTGTACAACACAATATCACTGAAAAGCATGCACGGAAAGAATTTTTGTTCAACAAATCTTATTTCGAGCATGGATACCAATCGTCCAAATATAGTTTAGTTAGCCCACGGGCCAATCAGACAAAATGTATATAAACCAAATAAAATCCAAATAACAACCACACAAGGAATCCTAGAGATTTTACTATATCTTCTCACACACTATAACATCCCACTACTCCAACACCAACATCAAATGAACAGTTTCTCTTGAGAGTAACAATTCCCCAAACTTGAACAGGCAAGATGTTTTTCTTGGATATAAATATAGCGGAGCTCCGAGAACATTACAAAGCTATTGGAATCAGGCAAAAACCCCAGACGGAATCCCATAGAAATTTAACAACATGAAACAAATCCTACAAAACCTATTAGAAGTAAATTCTCTGCTTTCCAGTCCCGGAATCCATGTACGAAGCTCATATTACCTGTCTGTTTTAAACCAGGGAAAGACCCCACTAACTGTAGCTCCTCTAGACCAAATCCCTCAATACTGATTACATAAATCACATTGCCAAAATTTACTAATCGTATACAGAAATAATTCTAAAATAATACAAAACCCGGATCAAACAGCTCCAGGTAATACAACCTCTATAACATTAGAAAAGGCGCCTTTCACACCCGAGTGGATCGTGCATAACTCTGGATCGAGAATTAATGCTTTTATCTAGATGCTCAGAAGGCATTCGATTCGATCGATGCGGTACCCCTATGGAGTGCTTAGAGAAAATGGATTTGGCCCTAAATTCATTAAATGGACACCAACTGTTATACGCAACCCTACACCTACGCAACGATCAGAATAAACTAAACTATATCCAATACCTTCCCACTTCTTTAGGTACTAGACAGGGTGCCCACTCTCTCCATACCTCTTTGACGATTCTATTGATCCCGCTAGCCATCACACCCAGATGTCACGATTTAATCTCGGACAGCATTCTCCGCTTCTGAGTTTGTAACGCTGCGACATGATAATGCTATACTAGCCGGGCCCGGACCACTCTCTCCGCTATGGTGTAATATATATACAAAATTCGTCCTCCTCAGGTCTATTATTAACTGGGACAATCCTGTCCCGTATTCCCCCGCGATAAGGAAGTGCACAAATCCTCAAACGGTACGCATAAACACCTGGTGTCCAATAACTAACACGTAACATACCTTGGAATACAAATTACACATCACTCCCTACAATTCTTCAACCCTCAATTTTGCCCCCTCTGACAGACTTGATATGTATAAAAATCAAAATTAGGGCCAGAATTTACCCATTAATCTTATAAGACGTATTAATCTAGTAAACATCATACTACTACAAAACTCCTCTACATTTTCAAAACACACACAACTATACTCCTGACAACTTTTAAAAAAAATCACCACCGCTTGCTAAATTCCATTCCTTTGGGGTCAGGAAGAGGAATAGAGTCGCTTTAAAGCACTGCAAAGACCTAAAACACCCACATTTAGCAAGCCCACCTGCCCAACAAGACCAGACAAAAACCAAAAAAACAATCCATCCAATCTAGGCCGTCTCTAGACTTTTTGGAATGAACTTTTTTTTCCAATGATCTGCCCCCCCCCCCCCCAGCCGCGCACTGAAGTGGTGTTGTTTTTATAAACTGAACTTGGGTGATTCTTTGTGTCAATGGAGTTTCCAGAAGTGGGAGGGGCTTTATATAACATGAACTGTTAATAAATGCCACAATGACTGGTAAATGATGCCCTACAGTGAACTGATAAATGGGTGACCCAACATGATTTTGTCTTGCAGGGTCACGTTTTTTTTTTTTTTTTTCCTGCCATTTTTTTTCCATGCATCAAAACTGCTGCCTCCCGACAGTTGCTGCTCTGTAATGTGCTTCACCTTGCCTCATTAGAGAGGCGGCCCTTCCTCCATATATATTTATTTAGCGTCATCACGAGCTCAAATACTGCCGCAGCCAGATTCCTCCATAAGCACCTTTTACTTTATATACGCAGACGTCTACTATTCGCTTACTTACAACACAACCTTTGATATTCCTGAACAATGTAAACGAAGATACCTGGGGGTGGTACTCCCCCTTCATACCAACATTTAAAGTTGGAAAAGAGTTAACAAAAATATTGCATTCAAGATATACCAGAAGAGGCCGTCACTCTGCATAACCCCCCACTTCCCTCAACTTTAGCTTCTTCCCCGGATGCTCAAACTACTAGAGAAAAAAGGAATCACCACAATATATCCTATATTTCAAAAACTAACACCTAATCCATCTTCTTGCACGACTTTAAATGCCATTCCACCTATCTGAAGCCTGTCCTATTTAGATATCTTCAAATCAGATATGTCTGTATTCAGGATTCCAATCCTCAACCATACAGTTAAAACCCCCCAGCTATTATATAATAGATACTGAATACCCAACTCACTGACGACACCAATTCCATAATACATAAATGGACCTCAATTTATCCCCTCGATAAAGCAGAATCAGACTGGGAAGACCGTGGGAGGAATCCCATGTTAAGCATCACATCAGCTCCTAATAGGTTATGCAATTCGATATAATATACCTATGGCATATATAACCCCCGTATAAAAGCTCGAAGTGTCCCCCTCGCTCAGACTATGAATGTCCGAAATGTTCACATATCAATGGCGATTTCTGGTTACATGATCTGGGCATGTATAAAATACAAAATCCTGGGCACAAAAAATAAATCCTCCAAACTCCTCACAAATATGGGAAAACAATGATGGAAAAATATTCCAATGCCAGAATTATTTACATTAATGGCACAATAGAATAATCCACTCATCTGTCCCCATGGTATGAATATAATTACAACCAAATGAGATAGCAAAGATCGTCTTGGCGAATGGCGCACTGGGAACCCGCCTTCCCTATCCATTCAGTATTTAATATACGAGTATATATGTGTATATAAGTGAACGTCTCCAACCGATTGTCTATCACGTCCTCTACACACTAACTGCAATTAAAATTAATTAGTTTTCACATTAGTTCCTGGTTATAATGTCGTGTACAACCCACTATTTCAGAATGTGATAGATAAATGTATTACAGCTTTTTATTAAAATAACACCGATGAGACAGAATGGAAACGTTTTTATTTTTATAAATAATTAACAGTTATAAAAAAGAAGATGAATCCAGAAATGAACATCAAGTATCTTAATTACCCGATGTGGTAGTAAATACCGGTTATGATCATCTTACTTATCATTGCTGAATTAACTTCAATTAAGATCTCTGTGGCGGCAGGCTTCCCTTCCAAATTAATAAATTAAGTACATCGATTATCTCTAGAACATCTAATATATTGCTAGAAGTATTTTGTTCTCTCCAAGAATGTGGGACGCCATGGAACTTTCTTTTTTCTGTGTTTTTTCCTGCAATGAAAATACAAAGATTAATATATTTGTTCTTTATTACCAGGACCGTGGTGTACCAGGGCCTACCTACAAACCTCGCGGGTCATGAAAATTGTGGGTGCTGCATGGGGACTTCTATACGCAGACACACCTCTTTATTCTAACGATCGCATGTATGTGCACAAATTCATTTTATTGAAAATTCCACAGTCCCTGTCTGATAATATTTTAAACCTGCAGGAAAAGAAGAAAGTTATAACCTGATGCTGACTTGTTCATCTGGTACGCGTGGTAAAACACACACACGGCAACACACAACACACACCATGAGGACTGTATGACACACATTCCTAGAGATAGCCGAACTGACTTCCGGATTAACACGGGAGTTAACCTGCCAGTATAAAAGCAACTCGGCCTGTGCCTTGTGCTGTTAATATGGTCGGAAACTCCTCGTGGTCGTAAATTCATATATTACACTGTAAGGGGCACATTATTCCTTATGTAATTTATAGAGGGTGTACAGTATCCCTTCATAATTTACAGTTAGGGGACATATCACATATTTAATAATGTGCCCCTATATAAAGATCTATAGAAGGAATAGTTGTGTATAAATCTTACTGTCATCCAAGTAGACGAATCCCATCTGAACACAACCATGCTCATTCTGTCTGTATAGACCAGCCCAGTGATCTCCTGAGCACGTCATGAAACGTCTCGAACTGTTCCATACTGGACAGAAGTATCAGGGGTGCATCAATCCCTCTGTCTTGGGTTCGCACTAGTGGCCTCAAAGGCCTGACTGGGCTGCTTCTGGGTCCCAAAAGGGCTGTTTGCAGCTTCATGTTTGGCACACTGGCAATAGGGTAATAGATAATCACAGACTCTTGGTACTATAAGAGTAGTGGCCACAATAAAACCTTTCTCCTTTTTGTAATAAAATTCTGATACAGACTGACTTGAAAATAATAGAGTTATTAATCAAATAAGCACACCACCACCATCAATGTCCCCACACCACCATCACGCATGTCAGCACAACCACATCAGCATGTGAGCACACACACATCCACAGTGCCTGGAGGGGACCTACTGTATTGCTCCCACCAAATATAGGTCCCTTCGAATATCAGCACCCCAGGTCTTAAATGCAAACAATATATTGGTATTATCTCCACACGCCACTTGGAACAATTTGTAGCATGGTTCAGGTGCTAGTAGCTCTATAAAACTGGCACTGATAGCGGGTTACAACCACCCCCTCCTAAATACACGCAGCCGGAAATGACATCCCCCCCCATTACAGTATCACTTACGTATTAAACACCCCATTCACTTATCCAATCATTTTATTTCCAAAAATCCAAACAACATCTCTAAAGCTTATCCACCCCTGCTTATATTTCCAACATATAAAAGTAGAATACTCAACCCTATATATAAGTCTATACTATAATATATACCCCTATATATATACGCCTATATATATATATAATATTATATATATACATACACCCCTATATATAACGCATATATATATATTGATAGATATATATATATATGACACACCCTATATATAACGCCTAGATATATATATATATATATATAATCCCCTATATATAGAACGCCTATACATAGATATTACGCTATATCATATTATATATTATATAGATATATTCTATTATATATATATAACCCTAAATAATGCCATATATATATATCCCCCTATATAGAATGCAGGAACATAGTTCAAGGGACAACATTAATTTGCCATTTACACTGTTTACAAGAAAATCGATCGTAATGGGAGAGAGAATTCAACCCTGTGAAACCTCCACCAGGCCATCCTCTGTATAAACCCTAATCTGTCCCCTCCTCATGGGCATGGGAACACATCCATGCCATATACATACAGTATGTTCCATGTGTTGGTTTAATGCTTGGACATTGTTTGTAACTGTCATCTCTCACCTGGAGATTGCTTGATCTGTGCGCGGATATCCTTGCCTAGGGGCTGTGTGGTTTCCCCAACCTACAACTGGCAAGGAACACCACACGCACATATACCACATATGTATATCACACGTCCCATAATTCTGACCGTAAACTTCTACCCCATGCTAGGATGGGTACACCCTCCTCCTTGTTGCCAAGGAGACATGGTCATGCCAATCCCCTTGCCCCCAGAAGGTAATTGCTCTGTCGTTTGCAGCACTGAACTCTCTGCCCTATCAAGCACTCGTTGTACGAGATCATAGGGGCCTCTGGTCTCTAATTGTTCCATTCAAGACTGGTGCTGTATATTTTCAATCAGGGACTCGATATAACAGTACTATATATATTCGTGCAAAACTATAATAAACCCCAAAAGCCCAACACAAGATGCAGTGTGCAGCATCCCATATAATTCACTTCCTATATCTATATATATATGACGTAGGCAGGACACACCTAGACCCAGTTTGCATCCACCAACACAAATATATTAGAATTCTAACAGATAAATATAACTCACAGGTCTTGAACCAACAATGTGTTTATATGATGGTTGTAAATAACATCCTTATATATATTAATATTATTATCAGTTATAATATCATTATATTATATATTAATTATAATTAGGGATTGGCCGGTTTGCCGGATCACGACCCCGGATCCGCATACATGTTATTTAATCCCTTTCGCGACGGCGGCTTTTTCCTGCTTTTCCGCACTCTGAACTTCCGTAACCGCGGATATTTTTGAAATACGTATTTCGAAAATTTTCGAAATTCGAGGATTTCGCGTAGTTTTCGAGGATATTTTTCATTTTAATGGTTCCGCTCAGGGGGTTTTTCGAATTTTTCGCAATTTTTTTCGAAAATCACTGATCCTCGAGCGGACGGATTTTGCGAAGTTCGACATTCTCTATTATAATTATATTTTATATTCTATAGTGCAGAGTGATTTTTAATAGATTATATCCCACTGCTGTTCCCATTGTCATTTCTACCGCTCTGCCTGAAGAGGATGCCACACACCAACCTTAATTGCGCTAATCGTCCAATCAGCATTCGTATCTTATCTATTTGTTTCTATTGGACCAAAGGATTTTTTTAAATCAGAACAATATCTATCATAGCAATGCTTATCTCCTCCCCACTGAATGGCCCCGGACTATTTTTGCACGTAACAAATGGAAACTGCAGCTTGTTTTAAAGTTTGCCAGATAACTGCTGGTCGTATACTTAACTGTTTATTGTGCCTTAGATTCTATTAATTAAAGTGCATATAATGTGGCACAAAATAAATGTACTTACCAGTCTGGTCCCTCGGCTGCCCTTCTGCCTGGATTTCATGCCTTTTCCGTGCATGGAAGCTGGCAGAAGGGGCGACCAGCACCAGCGTCAGTGACTGAAGCACAATGGCAAAAAGGCAGAGAAGGCAGCCGAGGTAACTAGGCTGTGAAGTACATTTAGGAGCAGATTTGCGCATTTTGAACCACACAAGGTTGAGATTTTGGGGGGAAATCCAATAATTCAATGTCCCAGCCTTTTAGGATGTGTGTTTGGATCTAAGGGACACTATAAGAAACATTACAACACAGAGCTCTATCTGAAGAAACGGGAGGTGAATGCGCTATGTCTTAAGGCTAGCTCACAGTAATCCCTGATACCGGCAGTATCTGGGCTTTATCAGTACTTGTGTGTATGATGTTATGCAGTTATGGCGCAACGTGATGTCACTCCAACGCCCCTGACAGCCCAACCAGGAAGTAAAACCGGCTTCAGTGCAGAAGCCCCTGCAGGGGTGGCACCTAGACGGCGAGGGATGGACCAAGGTCAGGTAAATAATTTCCCTCCTGAAAAGTGGAGTCTGGCAGGTTTAATCTACAGTTTGCCACCAAAAAAAATTTTTTTGAGTGACTTCCCCTTTATGAAGAAAAAAACAAAACAGTTCAATAGTGTTACAAAACATCATTTGTTGTTGTGTTGTTAAAAACAATGTTCTCCCTCCATCCCAGCATTATGTGTAATTATATCAATGGATGCAGTCCGACCTTTATTCCAGAGTCGCACACCAAAAGGAAGAGATGCATTGTGGGTCACGACAGAATTTTTTCACATTCCTTCCAATCCAGCCATCATCATCATAAAGGTAACATGTCCCATTGTACACATCCAGTTCTTTCTCACATACCTGTCCTCGCTGCAAGAAGAAAAATTACATTTGTATTATCTGTTTCTATTCAGTGAGATCAACTGGACTTAAAGTTTAGTTCTTGAAGATTGTTTGCTAGTCATCTGATTGGATCTCTCAAAAATTCTAAACTTTTAAGGTCCAGTTATCTAATTGAATACAAAACAGATATACCGTGACCTGCTGAATGAATATTACAGATATCCGTGACCTGGATGGCATGAATATTACAGATATACCATGACCTAGATGAATGAATATTACATAATATCCGTGACCTGGTGGATGATTTCGATTCCGTGCCTGGATGGATGAATATTACATATATACCGTGATCCTGGTGAGATGAATATTACAGATGATACCGTGACCTTGGATGGATATGAATAGTTACAGATTACCATGACCTGGATGAATGAATATGTACGATATATACCGTGACCCTGGATTAGAGACTGGATGATGAATATACAGATATAACCGTGACCTGGATGAATAATTACAGATATACCATGACCTGGATGGATGATATTACAGATACCATGACCGATGATGATATACAGATATACCATGACCCTGGATGGATAATATTACCAGATATACCATGACCTGATGATGGATGAATATTAACAGATATACCATGACCTGGATGGATGAATATTACAGATAACAGACCTGGATGGATGAATATTACAGATATATACCGTGACCCGGATGGATGAATATTAAGATATTCCATGACTGGATGGATGAATATTACAGATATACCGTGACCTGGATGGAATGAATATACAGATATTCCATGACCCTGGATGGATGAATATTACAGATTAACCATGACGATGGATGGATATTACAGATATATCCGTGACTGGATGGATGAATATTACAGTATACCGTGACCTGGATGGATGATATTACAGATATACCGTGACTGGATGGATGAAATATTACAGATATACCATGACCTGGATGAATGAATATTACAGATATACCGTGACCTGGATGGATGAATATACAGATATACCATGACCTGGATGGATGAATATTACAGATATACCGTGACCCGATGGATGAATATTACAGATATCCATGACCTGGATGGATGAATATTACAGATATACCGTGACCCGGATGAATGAATATACAAGATATACCATGACCTGGATGGATGTATATTACAGATATACCATAACCTGGATGGATGAATATTACAATATACCGTGACTGGGAATGAATATTACAGATTATACCATGACCTGATGATGAATATTACAGATATACCATAACCTGGATGAAGAATATTACAGTAGTATACCGTGACCTGGATGGATGAATATACAGATATACCATGACCGGATGGATGAATATTACAGATATACCATGACCTGGATGGAGATATTCCATAATACCAGTGACCTGGATGGATGAATATTACAGATATACCATAACCTGGATGATGAATATTACAGACTACCGTACCTGGATGAATGAATATTACAGATTACCATGACCTGGATGGATGAATATTACAGATATACCATAACCTGGATGAATGAATATTACAGATATACCAGGACCTGGATGGATGATATTAACAGAATACCATGACCTGAGTGGATGATATTACGATATACATGACCTGGATGAATGATATTACAGATATACCATGACCTGATGAATGAATATTACAGATATACCGTGACCTGATGGATGATATTACAGATATACCATAACCGGATAAATGGTTATTACGATTTGTTGTGAATATTACAGATTACCGTGACTGGATGGATGAATTTTACAGATATACCGTGACCTGGACGGATGAATAAATATATTAATGGGGCCATACAGTTAACTATCTGGTGCATTGTTTACTATCGGTCTTATCAGAGGACATGTTGGACATTTAAAGATTGGAAGAAGAAGTTTCAATCTTCAGTTAGGAAGGTTTCTTTACAGTGAAAACATTGAACTGTCTTCCAGCAAAGTGTGGCAATGGCAAGTTCACAGAATAGCTTTAAACGTGGGCTAGAAAAGTTTCTTAAACTAAAATAATATTGAGAATTACTGGTATTAATACTATAACTGTAGTTTGGTTGGTACGGGAACTATATAATATTTGAGAATTACTGGTATAATACTATACTGTAGTTCTGGTTGGTACAGGATACTATATAATATTGAGAATTACTGGTATTATATATATACTGGAGTTCTGGTTGGTACAGTGATACTATATAATATTGAGAATTACTTGTATTAAACATATACTTAGTTCTGGTTGGTATGGGATACTATATAATATTGAGAATTACTGGTATTAATACATATATTGTAGTTCTGTTTGATACGGATACTATATATATTGGGAATACTGGTATTAATACATATACTTAGTTCTGGTGGTACAGGTACTATATAATATTGAGAATTACTGGTATTAATACATATACTGTAGTTCTGGTTGGTACGGGATACATATAATATTAGAATTACTGGTATTAATACATATAACCGTAGTTCTGGTTTGTACGGAGATGCTATATAATATTGAGAATTACTGGTATTAATACATATACCGTTGTTCTGGTTGGTACAGGGATACTGTATAATATTAGAATTACCGTATTAATACATATACCGTAGTTCTGGTTGGTACAGGATACTATATAATATTGAGAATTACTGGCATTAATACATATACTGTAGTTCTGGTTGGTACAGGATACTATTAATATTGAGAATACTGGCATAATACATATACTGTAGTTCTAGTTGGTACAGGGATACTATATAATATTAGAATTACTGGTATTATACATATACTGTAGTTCTGGTTGGTACGGGGATACTATATAATATTGAGAATTACTGGTATTAATACATATACCGTAGTTCTGGTTGGTACGGGGATACTATATAATATGGAGAATTACTGGTATTAATACATATACTGTAGTTCTCGTGTGATTCAGGGATACTATATTATGAGATTAATGGTATTAATACTAACTGTAGTTCTGGTTGGTAGCGGGATACTATATAATATTGAGAATTACTAGTATTATACTATAGTAGTAGTTCTGGTGATCCAGGGATACTTCCAATTGCCATTTGTAGTCC
>JAACNH010000426.1:120394-167158 GCA_019447015.1 Hymenochirus boettgeri
AGGGATACTTTCCAATTGCCATTTGGAGTCAGGAAAGAATTTTCCCCTTTTTTAACTGTTTTTCTTGCCTCCCTCTGGATCAACTGTTAGGTAGCATTAAAAAGGAGGGTGGGAAGGTTGGAATTGATGGGTGTATGTCTTTATTCAATCTCAATTACTATGTTACTATCCAATATATATGTTTGTGTATGTATCAGTGTATATGTATTTATGTAATGTGTATGTTTGTGCATGTATAATTGTGTATCTGTGCTTTTTACAATGATTTTACCAGTATCTGTGTGCCAACCATATATTAGCGTCTGGGTGCCATCCCTTTATCAGAGTTTGTGGCACTGATTTTAACAGATTTGGTGCCAACCATTATATGTGTGTGAGAGGGTTTATGTATAGTATGTGTGAGAAAGGGTGTCTGTACAGTAGGTGTGAGAGTGTATGTAAAGTATGTGTGAGAGAGGGTGTATGTACAGTATGTGTGACAGGGTGTCTGTACAGTATGCGTGAGAGTGTGTATGTTCAGTGTATGTGAGAGAGTTGATATACTGCAGGAGAGTGTGTGAGATAGAGGACAGAGACTGCAGGAGAGAGAGAGAATGTGAGAGATAAGAGGATAAAATATGTATGGGACCTTTACTGTCTGTTCTCACTGTATGGGACCTTTACTGTCTGTTCTCACTGTATGGGACCTTTACTGTCTGTTCTCACTGTATGGGACCTTTACTGTCTGTTCTCACTGTATGGGACTTTTACTGTCTCATTACTGTCTGTTCTCACTGTATGGGACCATTACTGTCTGTTCTCACTGTATGGGACCTTTACTGTCTGTTTTCACTGTATGGCACGATTACTGTCTGTTCTCACTGTATGGGACCTTTACTGTCTGTTCTCACTGTATGGGACCTTTACTGTCTGTTCTTACTGTATGGGACCTTTACTGTCTGTTTTCACTGTGTGGGACCTTTACCGTCTGTTATCATTGTATGGGACCTTTACTGTCTGTTCGCACTGTGTGGGACCTTTAATGTCTGTTCTCTATATATATGGAAACTTTACTGTCTGTTCTCACTGTATGGGACCTTTACTGTCTGTTCTCACTGTATGGGACCTTTACTCTCTGTTCTCACTGTATGGGACCTTTACTGTCTGTTCTTATTGTATGGGACCTTTACTGTCTGTTCTCACTGTATGGGACCTTTACTGTCTGTTCTTATTGTATGGGACCTTTACTGTCTGTTCTCACTGTATGGGACTTTTACTGTCTCTTCTCACTGTATGGGACCTTTACTGTCTGTTCTCACTGTATGGGACCTTTACTGTCTGTTCTCACTGTATGGGACCTTTACTGTCTGTTCTCACTGTATGGGACCTTTACTCTCTGTTCTCACTGTATGGGACCTTTTGTATGTTTTTCACTGATATGGGACCTTTACTGTCTGTTCTTATTGTATGGGACCTTTACTGTCTGTTCTCACTGTATGGGACTTTTACTGTCTCTTCTCACTGTATGGGACCTTTACTGTCTGTTCTCACTGTATGGGACCTTTACCATCTGTTCTCACTGTATGGGACCTTTACTGTCTATTCTCACTGTATGGGACCATTACTGTCTGTTCTCACTGTATGGGACCTTTACTGTCTGTTCTCACTGTATGGGACCTTTACTGTCTGTTTTCACTGTATGGGACCATTACTGTCTGTTCTCACTGTATGGGACCATTACTGTCTGTTCTCACTGTATGGGACCTTTACTGTCTGTTGTCACTGTATGGGACCTTTACTGTCTGTCCTCACTGTATGGGACCTTTACTGTCTGTTCTCACTGTATGGGACCTTTAGTGTCTATCCTCACTGTAGGAGTGGTAGATTGCTCAACCAAACATATACTTTGCTGCAGATGTTATTTTTTCATATTTTCTTTACTAAATGTGTTAATATGTGTTCATATCGTGTGTATGAAGTTTATTTAAAGAACAGTTAAACTCAAAAGTACTTGGGACAGGGATATAGAATTGGTAATTCCTACCTCCCAATATTGTTTCTGTGAGAAGCACCAGCCCAAAGAAAACTGGTTCTGCCAGTGCCAGTGCCAGTGCTTCAGCACTATATTTAATACAGGAATAGTCCAGGACTAACCTGGCAAATGAAAACTGTACGTGCTGTAGCTCCTCAAGGAAATGATATTGTGAGTTGGGAATAATCAATCTGACCTCCCTGACCCTGGTACTTTCCATTTTTAGAAAGTTAATTTTTTAGAGTATAGTTCTCCTTTAAAGGGCATTTCATACAGTTAGATTAGCTTTAGATAGTTTGTTAGGCTAGGTTAGACTGGTTAGGTAAGTTAGGGCCCTATTAAAAGGACGTGGTGGCAGGTTCTTTTGGGCGAAAATCTTTATTTTTCTGGAATTATAGTGGGGATAAATGTCTATTTAAAGCTACAAATAAATGTTGCCAAGTTCAAAATGACAAAATGGCTAGCCACGCCCACCCACAAAGCCACGCCCACACACAAGCCACGCTCGGAGTTTGGCTTAGGTGGCAAAAACCCTAGAGAAACCCTGATTCTAGTCCCCAGCAAGAATATTTATTTTAATTCCATATTTTAAAGGATAGGAGTCCTATCCATATTTCTCTGGTTTTTATTAAAGGGCAAGTCCAGCCTAAAAATAACTTGCCATTAAAATGTTTATTACCCCCCCAAACCACACTTTCGCAAGGTTGATTTATTTCAAAGATCCCCCAGAACTTACTTACCTGATCCGGTTCCTCGCCGTCTAGGCACCGCCCCCTGCTCCTGTTTCGAGCTTGTTACAAGGAAAAACAGGAGCAGGGGACTTCTGCGCTGACAGCCGCTTCCTTTCCTGGTCACGGCTGTCAGGCGATTTGACATCATGTGATGTCACGTGGGGTAATAAACATTTTTTTTTTTTTTTTTATCCCCTCCCTGAGGAGGAACTTTATTAAGGTAATAATAGAGAGGAATATGACACAATACATACATACAGTATTTTTTGTTTAACAAACATTTTATAAATATTAAACTCTTCTGTATTGCTTGTTATGTATTGCTTTTTTAAAACAGTAAACAATTTAACTCAATAAACATTTATGTCGTTCTAAACCATTTTTCTTTGTTTATTTATATATGTTTCTTTTTGTTTTGTTTCTTTTTTCTCGTTTAGAGGTTTCTTTTCGTGGCCCATGCCTTAATACCTTATTCCTAAAGAAATATCGCTACAGACATAGTCTTTACGCACAGTCATCATTCTCATTGATTACCAGTGTTATGGGAGTTTTCCCAACAGTTCCAGATTTTATCGTATTTGAGAGGGCATCCCCTGTGGGCGTACATCAGTTTTTTATATGGTAGGGTGTTATTAATTTCCTGTTTCCATTGTTGAATCTCAGCCTGTATCCATGTCTTGGCAATTTGTTTCTTAGCGGTGAATAATGTTTCCCTAACAAATATTTTGGAAAATGTATCTGTCGGTAGGGAGTCTACAGCATTTAACAGACATACTTTGGGGTCCATGCCCACGGGGGAACCCATCTCGTCATGAAGGAACTATTATCTGTTGCCAATAGGCTTGTACTTGGGGGCAAGTCCACAGCATATGAAAAAAGGTGCCAGGAGAGTGTTGGCATTTGGGGCAGTTTGGGCTGTGTTTTGTCTTGTATTTGGAGATTTGTAGGGGGGTTAAGTAGGCTCTGTCAATTATGTAAATTTGTGTTAGTTTATCGGAGGCTTTGGGTGAGACATTTTTGCATGTCTCCATTATTTCGTCCCATTCCTCAGTGTCTATTGGACCTACATCTTGTTCCCATGTTATTTTCTTAACTTGTGATTCTTGCTGTGCGAGAGGGTATTGAAGGGCTTGGTATATTAAAGAGATTAGTCTGGTTGAGGATTTTTGACTTAGAGTGTTTGGCAGCGGATTGGTCGTTAGTTCTGGTGGTTGGTCTTTGAATTGGGTCTGGAGAGCGTGTCTGATTTGGAGGTATCGAAAGAACATGTGGTTCGGGAGGTGAAATTCTTCTTTGAGTTGATCAAAAGTTTTCAAAGAGTTGTCTTGTGTGATATGTGATAATTGATAGATTCCATGGTTGAGCACACATATAGGGTGGAGGTGGTGGGACCCCGTGGCAGACAATTGACTCACAAAGTCTCAAACACCTCCACAACAAACTTTACTAAATCAACTCTCCGTAGACATGTCACCAGGTAAGTAAAGAAGACACTGGCAGCAAGGCGGAAAATACCGACACCAAGAGGCCCGGGCCCCCAGGCCTGGCCCCAACAAGAGCCACCGGACCCCAACAACCCGACACCGGACCCAAAAGACACAGACAAAGTACTTCAAACCATAGCCATGTCCATGCATCACTTACTTACAACTAAAGAGAGGGATAAAAAAATCGCTATCTCTCTAGCACAAGATATGCAGACCCTGACGCAACTAGAGTATCAGAAACAGAATCTGCATCGGCCACATCGAAAGGACCGGTGGAGAAACCTTCTGACCCAAACCACCAGACAGGCAGTCGGCATTACAAACCTATACAGAGTCAGGACGGACTTGAGAACCGCCAAAGAGAGAATAATGGAGATTCGTGGGCTCTTCCAGAAAAAGGCAGAAGATCAGACCCACGGGTTCCCTTAAAAGCCTCTTATCACAAACCCCCCCCACAGTGGGAGAACTACTCAAAATACCCAACCCATCCCTGCTGGGAGCGCAGAGATGACACCACTGCCTGGCCCGAACCCTGACCCAGTTACTAAACGACCAGTAAAGAACCGGCCCCACACTATCTGTGCGGGATCCGTACTTTCAACCCCCTGCAGCATTGCGGGCGAGAAGGGGGGGCCCTCCGGAACTGAGGAAGCTGGACATTCCCATATCCCACCCCCCGGCTGGCAACCATTGTGCCCCACCCAAAAAACATTGTTCGGAACTGAACAGGCATGCAATACCCACTAACCCAACCTCAGCTATAGTCCTTATACCCATATAACCCAACCACCACCCTGTTGTAAACCAAACACTATACAGGAGCTGGAGACCAGAAAAAGCAAGGCCCATCTAAAGACATCTAGAACTAAAACACCTGTGCCATCAAGTACCCAAGTTTCAGCAAATGTATTCGGCCCCTAAAGTTAGAAATAAGCACAACCTTGTTTTTTCTTTCTTCTGTTCTTCTCATTAGTATAAAGTTTGCTCTAGTTTCAAGCTTACACAAAGTGTGTTTTTTTTAAAATGTGGAAAGCATTGTATTTGTATAAATTGTAAAAAACCTACAAACTGTTGGTAACAGAAATGTCTCTCGTAGCTATATCATTACCAAATTTATTACTGTGCGCTCATGAGTACAGCCTCCGCAATTTAAAGATCCCGCTCCGGTACAGCCACAGATCCGAGCAAAAACATAGTATTAATTCACAATCTAGTTTCCTAACGTGGACGTAAGGGGTTCTAACAGACTAAGAAAACCCAAACCCAAAGCAGTGAGCGGTCATTAAAAAGCTGCACTCTGACATTATGTATCCTCACCAGAGCTCACTTATAATCAGGGTACCAGCCAAAGAGCCCTCAAAAAACCTGTGGGTTGGGATGGTGTGTACCACGCCGATTACTTCCGGATCTAAGGGGTCGCAATAATAATAGGTAAAGTCGGTTCCAATTGAACTCTCTGGATCTGAGTTTCGACCGCACGCGCAACATTGTGTTTATACATCAAAAGATATACAATAGACCTTCGTTGTTGATGCCTAATGTGCCAACCATCCAAGCAGTACTGCAACGAATAACGCCTCGAATTATGACATCACGCCCCTGGCGTGCCGGTGGTGTTTGTCTGGGGACTTAAGCAGTGCAAATATATTTGGACAAAATACCACCCAGACACCTGGCACACCCCCCGACCACCCCCCTGGACCGGCTTTGACGTATGCTAACAACCCTAAACCTATCTGATGTGTGGTCGCTTACTCAACCACCCCTAATACGATGTCTAAAATTATTGTTAACTCACAACTTCTGCAGCAGGGTGAAAGACATAGATACTCCCCAAAGTACTCTACGACACTCCCCAGTGTCGGGAATGAACCCTCAAGTGGACCCTCCCAGCCCAAACCCAACAACCCTGAGGCTGGAAACTCAAAACCATATGGCTCATTCTGATCCCAAAAGACGAGGATCTAAATACTCAATGGGAACATTTTTTACAGAACAATACAAACACAGCAAACCCCATCAGGTCTGGAGACTTTCAAATTACCTCCGCCAGAATCCTCTCCCAGACATCAACACATCAAACCATACATCGGCCCAGCACAGGTCTGAAAACAAGGCCATAACAAATCTCAACGTAGCAACAACATTTCCAGCAACCATCTCTCCGAAACGCACAAACACTCAAACTACAAACAAAAATAGCCGCACCAATCATTCCTAGTCAAAAACAACCAAAAAATGTCAAATTTTTTAATCATATCGAATGTATGAATAGGGGAAAAATGTGGGAAAGTGCTGGCTATCTGGCCCGACACAAGAGCACAAACCCCTATTAATATCTCCCTAACAAGTGACACAACATCCATATATGTGCCAGAGAAGACGAGTATAAACCTTCTTTGCTAACTGACTTCCTAATCGTACACCACAAAGTCACAACCATAGCACAAACAGAATAGATGGTTTCCTAATCGGATATCCAGTTTCCAAGACTCTCTCCCCACAAGACCACCGCGACTAGAAGCCCCTCACAGAAATAGAATAAGGCAAAAACTATATCCCAATGTCCAAAAAACAAAAACCAGGTACAGGACCTGCCTGCCGACTGAATTCTACTCTTCTTATATAGACTTCCCTATCCCCTAAGTACTAATCTATATAATGCAATGTTGAGCGGGTACCCTGCCCCCACTCAATGTCAGAAGCCACTCATATGCTCATACCTAAACCAAACAAGGACCACACCTAGTCCTTGACTCTACCGTACCTATCCTATGCAGGTAGATCTGAAAATATATAAAAACCATCGTATTCACCCCTGACCTAAACCGGATTCCATCCCACACAAAACACCTCCCTAACACTAGAAGACTTTTCCTGAACAACAAACCCAACATGAATTGATGGTAGCCGAGGCGTAGTTCTCCCTGAACGACAGTACAGGCTTCTTGATCCGGTGTTGGAGTTGGACCTTCTATGGCGGGGTCCTCTCCAAATATAACATTGGCCCCAAACAGATCTCCATTGGCTTCGCACTATACTCCACCCCATAGGCAAAAGGACTTGCCAATGGATGGATACAACTCGTTTCCCCCTAACCAGAGGCACAAGACCGGGCTGCCCTATCCCCTATGTTGATCCCCTGGTCATCGAACTTGTCATCAACTTAAAAAACGATACAATGTGAAGGCCTAACAAAAATTGGTTCCACCAAAGGCAATTACCAGTCTATATGCAGACATTGCTCTGTACTTACCGATCAATGACCCGCGCTAAACAAAATCCTGGTCTTATAGATGAATACGGACAATCTACTCCGGCCTCTCCACCAAACAATGGACAAAATCCAAATCCTTCCACTCGAAAACCTTCCCCACCAAAAGAAAGTGACACCAAGTACTACACAGAACATCTACCATAAAATACCTGGCTTTGCTTGCAAGTCCCTCCCGAAGCCCGCAGACTACTTAAAGTAAACCTTGAACCACTCATCCACACAAACAAAAAAACAAAATCCAAATATGGAGCAAAACTCCCTAGGAGTCACAGGGGGCGAATCTAATAAAAATGATTCTCCTGCCTAAAAACATAGATATACTTATGGACTGCCCATATATGACACCCACTTGAAAATATTTTAAATACTGAATCACACTAAAACGTTTGTATGGGCTCGGGAAGACCAAAGTAAACTGGGAAACTCTTCAAAAGACCTCCTCCATCTGGGAGGTAGCTATCCCCGACTACAATCTTTACTACTTAGCATCCCAAACTGTCAACATATGCCTCCTGTATAAACACAGAACCGACCCAAGTGAGTCTGGAACAATAATGGGATAATACCCACGCAAACTTATACCAGACCCGCTCTATTGATCACCGATAGTATAAAAGGTGGACAGGTCCAGTCCGAAAAAACGAAAAATATACAATTTTAACACAGGCCCTAAAATAGGGTCCAGCCCTCAAAAAATGAAAAATCCATAATCCATAACAACACCCCACTGGGGAAAACAAATAATTCGCCCTGAATTCCTCACCCTACCCCAAACCACCCAATGGTGTTTCCCAGTTTACTTTGTGTCTTCCCGAGCCCCATACAAACGATTTTAGTAGTGATTCCAGTATTTTAAAATATTTCAGTGGGATATATATTGGGGCATGCCATAGTATATATAATGTTTTAGGCAGGAGAATCATTTTTATTAGATTCGCCCTACCTGTGACTCCTAGGGGGAGTTTGCTCCATATTTGGATTTTGTTTTTTTGTTGTGGTGATGAGTGGTTCAAGGTTTACTTTAATGTAGTCTGCGGGGCTTCGGGAGACTTGCAAGCCAAGGTATTTTATTGTAGATGTTCTGTGTAGTACTTGGTGTGCACTTTCTTTGGTGGGGGGGAAGGTGTCGATTGGAAGGATTTGGGATTTGTCCCAATTGTTTGTGAGGCCGGAGTATTGTCCGTATTCATCTATAAGAGCCAGGATTTTGTTTAGCGAGGGTCCTTGATCAGGTAAGTACAGCAGCATATCGTCTGCATATAGACTGGTAATTTCCTTTTGGGAACCAATTTTTAGGCCTTCCACATTTGTATCGTTTCTTAGTTTGATTGCCAAGGGTTCGATGACCAGGGCGTACAGCATAGGGGATAGGGGGCAGCCCGGTCTTGTGCCTCTGGTTAGGGGAAACGAGTCTGATATCCATCCATTGGCAAGTACTTTTGCCTTAGGGGTGGAGTATAGGATGCGAAGCCATTGGAGAATGTTTGGGCCAATGTTATATTTGGAGAGGACCCGCCATAGGAAGGTCCACTCCACGGAATCAAATGCCTTAGCTGCGTCTAGGGAGACTACGCATCGGCTACCGATCAATTCATGTTGGGTTTGTTGGTTCAGGAAAAGTCTTCTAGTGTTAAGGGAGGTGTTTTTGTTGGGGATGAATCCGGTTTGGTCAGGGTGAATAAGTGTTTTTATATATTTTCAGATCTACCTGCAGTAGGGATATGGGACGGTATGAGTCAAGACAGGTGTGGTCCTTGTTTGGTTTAGGTATGAGAATTATGAGGGCTTCTGACATTGAGTGGGGCAGGGTACCCGTCTCAAACATTGTATTATATAGATTTAGTAGCTTAGGGGCTAGGGAGTCTATATAATGAGAGTAGAATTCAGTCGGCAGGCCGTCTGTACCTGGTGTTTTGTTTTTGGACATTTGGGATATAGTTTGCCTTATTTCTATTTCTGTGATGGGTGCTTCTAGTCGCTGGTGGTCTTGGGGGGAGAGTCTTGGAAATGGATATCCCTTAGGAACCCATCTATTTCTGTTTGGCTATGTTGTGACTTTGTGGTGTATAGATTAGAGAAGTAGTTAGCAAAGAGGTTTGATACTGTTTCTGGGTCCATAATATTGGATGTTGTGTCACTTGTTAGGGAGATATTAATAGGGGGTTTGTGCTCTTGGCGGGCCAGATATGCCAGCACTTTCCCACATTTTTCCCCATATTCATACATTCGATATGATTAAAAATGCAATTTTTTGGTTGTTTTTGCTAGAATGATTTGGTCGGCTATTTTTGTTTGTAGTTTGAGTGTTTGTGCGTTTTCGGGAGATGGGTCTGCTTGGAAATGTTTGTTTGCTACGTTGAGATTTGTTATGGCCTTTTTTTCAGCTGCTGCCGATGTATGTTTGATGTGGTTAATAGTCTGGGAGAGGATTCTGCGGGAGTGTAATTTGAAAGTCTCCCAGACTATGATGGGGTTTGCTGTGTTTGTATTGTTATGTAAAAAATGTTCCCATTGAGTATTTAGATCCTCGTCTTTTGGGATCAGAATGAGCCAGTATGGGTTTAGTTTCCAGCTCATGGGTTGTTTGGGGCGGCTCCACTTGAGGGTCATCCAGCATGGGGTGTGGTCTGATAGTACTCTTGGGGAGTATACTATGTCTTCAACCTCTGCAAGAAGTTGTGAGTTAACAATAATTTTAGACATCGTATTATGGGTGGTTGAGAAGCACACACACATCAGATAGGTTTAGGGTTGTTAGCATACGTCCAAAGCGCGTCCAGGGGTTGGTCGGGGGGTGCCAGGTGTCTGGGTGGATTTTGTCCAATGATATATTTGGCACTGCATTAAAGTCTCCCAGCCAAACCACCGGAACGCCAGGGCGTGATGTCATATATTCTATGGCTGGTTGTAGTATTCTTGCCATGTATGGAGGTGGCACATATAGTGCTATCAACACGATAGGTCTATTGTATACTTTTGCATGTATAAACACATATGTGCCGCTGCGGTCGAAACTCAGATCCAGGAGTTCAAATTGGACCGATTTACCTATTATTATTGCGACCCCTCTAGATCCTGATGTAAATTCGGCGTGGTACACCCATCCCACCCATGGTTTTTTGAGGGCTCTTTGCTGGTACCCTGTTAAGTGAGTCTCTGTGAGGACTATAATGTCAGCGTGCAGCTGTTTTAAATGCCGCATCACTGCTTGGCGTTTGGTTTTATTCTGTAGACCCCTTACGTTCCACGTTAGGAACTTTATTGTGATATTATATACTATGTTTTGCTGGATCTGTGGCTGTACCGGAGCGGCATCTTTAAATTGCGGAGCGTGTAAGGCATGAGCGACAGTAATAACATATTGGTAATGATATAGATACGAGAGACATTTCTTGTTACAAACAGTTTAGGTTTTGTACAATTATATACAAATACAAATGCTTTCCACATTTTAACTTGTGTAAGCTTGAAACCTAGAGCAACTTTTATACTAATGAGAAGAAAAGAAGAAAGAAAAACAGAGGTTGTTGCTATATTTCTACTTATAGGGGCGAAATACATTCGCTGAAACTTGGGTAATTGATGGAACAGGTAGTTTAGCTATATATGTCTTTAGATGGAGCCTTGCTTTTTTGGCTCCGCTCACTTTATATGTTGGTTCAGGGTCGTGGGTTTGGGTTATATGGGTATAGGACTATAGCTGAGGTTGGGTTAGTGGGTATTGCATGCCTGTTCAGTCCCGTAGACAATGTTTTTTTGGGTGGGGCCAATCGGTTGCCAGCCAGGGGGGGTGGGGGATGGATGTCCAGCTCCTCAGTTCCGGAGGGGCCCCCCCTCTCCCCGCAATGTGCAGGGGGTTGAAAAGTACGGATCCCGCACAGATAGTGTGGCCGGTTCTTTACTGGTCTTTAGTAACATGGGTCAGGGTTCGGGCCAGGCCAGTGGTGTCATCTCTGCGCTCCCAGAGGGATGGTTGGGGTATTTTGAGGTAGTTCTCCACTGTGGGGGGGGTTTGTGATAAGGAGCTTTTCCAGGAAGCCCGTGGGGTCTGATCCTTCTGCTTTTTCTGGAAGGCCCACGAATCTCACATTATTTCTCCTTTGGCGGTTCTCCAAGTCGTCCTGACGCTGTAG
This sequence comes from Hymenochirus boettgeri, assembly GCA_019447015.1. NCBI lineage: Eukaryota > Metazoa > Chordata > Amphibia > Anura > Pipidae > Hymenochirus > Hymenochirus boettgeri. The sequence goes on from JAACNH010000426.1 coordinate 132,034, forward strand.
TAGTGTTTGTATCATGGCCGAGTGCCTGTCTGTGGTTTGGGTCAGAGGTTCTACCCGGTCTTCGATGTGGCCGATGCGAGATTCTGTTTCTGATACTCTATTGCGCAGGGTCTGCATTCTGTTGATTAGGAGATACGATTTACCTCTTCTAGTTTTGAAGTAAGTGTAGCTTGGCACATGGCTATGGCTGAAGTACTTTGTCTGTGTCTTTTGGGTCGGTCTGGGTTTGTTGGGTCCGGTGGTCTGTGGGGCAGGCTGGGGCCTGGGCCTCTGGTGTCGGTATTTTTCCAGCCTTGCTGCAGTGTCTTTCTACCTGGTGACATGTCAGCGGAGAGTTGATTTAGTATAGTTGTTTGTGGAGGTGTTTGAGACTTTGTGGTCAATTGTCTGCACGGGGTCCCCACCTCCCACCTATATGGTGTCGCCTGTTAAGGAAGTAGTCCTTTTATTTTATGTTATGTTGTTTTTTGATGCCTGGGTCCATGTGCTGCTTTATCAGCCTCTACAGCAGTACCTAATAGGCCAGGATCTCTGATGCATTACCCAGGGGGGGTCCAGGTTCTGGCTTTGTATATGTGGGTGTTGGACAGTGGTTGTTTAGAGCAGGTTTGTTGGTCTGCTTTATTTAGTGACTTGCTGCTGGGGTTGGTTCAGCACTGGGGTTGTGGAAGAGGTGTTGCCTCTTTTAGGTTTGACTCGTGGCACCCAGTGTCTTTCAGGGTTGAGGCCCGGGCAACGTGTCACCACAGACCCACTTTAGGGGGCTCCCTCCTAAGTTAGTGTCTTCTCCTCCCTGGGGGCCGGGCCGTCAGTTAGGGCCCGCGGCGCACTGGGTCTGAGCACGGGCCTCCCACGCTCCGGTGCCGGGCCCCTGTCTTTTTGGCAGGGATATTATTAGGCCTACCTTGCGAAGTGCTTTGATCGGCCGCTGGGGTGGTGTGAGCAGTCGCGTCCCGGACCAGGCCGCCACGTGGTGCCCGGCTGGATCTGGTCGGCTAGTTCTGGCGCGCCCCGGTCCTCCAGAGCTGTCGCGGCAGTGCGGGTGGGGTATCTGCCTCTGTGGTACCGGGTTCGAGGTACAACCTCGAACCCGGGTTGTCCACGGTCGTCTCCTCCGGTGGGGGTAGGATAGGCCGTGGGTGTAGTTCAGGCTCAGTCGCTCCGCTCGTTACCTATGAGCGGCTGGGTTTTTGGGGCTGTCGCCTGTCCAGTGTCTTGGGGCGTCCTTCAGACCTTGGGGTGTTGATCAGGGTATGTATTTTCCCTTCAGGATTTAAGTAGGATACAAGATGTGAGCGGAGCCAGGCAATTGTGCTACCTACTTCACGCCATGCCAAGCCACGCCCTCGGGTAATAAACATTTTAAAGGCAAGTTCAATCTCCTGAACCTCAAGACAGCACTCAGCCTCCCCTGCAAAAGGTGCCTTGAAACAGGACACTACCAGCTAAGATGGACTATGGGAGCTGACCCCACAAATTAATTTCATAAATCACCCAACAGCCACAGCAAATGAAAAGCTAAGACACAACCTTTTGTATGTTTGTGAATGTGCTCTGTCTATTGGGACAATGTTGTCTGGAGACTTTTGTTCCCCTTTAAGGATCATGAAGGACAGATTCTCCATGAGTTTTGCAGGAACATAGAGCAAAAAAATGAGTATAAAGAATAATGGGTCCGTGTTGTACTGTGAGGGAGCACGTTTCACAAGTGTGCACTCCGTGGTTGTATAACGTTACATTATCGCGCTTACTGACACCAAACTCACCTCCACCGCCCTTTACACAAACATGGGGCCGTATTTATAAGACATCACAACATTGTATTCCTGTTGGGTTGTCACCAGTCAATTTATCATACACACTGGTCGGCCATCCGATGAGACAGCCTGCTTCACTTACAAGTCTGGCCTAGCCCTGGGAAAATAGAAACAGTAGTAAATCGTTCTCACCTGTCATCCTGATAACACTATTGTTCATTAAAGTCCTTATTTCTTTCAGTTCTGACTCAAATGTGTCCAGCTTTGAATAAAGATTTCTGTAGTTACTCACACATTCCTGACCTAAAAATACAGAAACAAACCATAAGAAATGTCCATATAGCAGCAGCGCGTAATAGCAGGGAGGTTCAATAAAAGTTCTTATCGTTTAACATGGTGCTAATTTTGCCCCAACCAATCAGATCTTATTTAACATTTGAAAGCTAACATCTGATTGGTTGGGGCAAAATTAGCACTATGTTAAACGATAAAAACTTTTATTGAATAACCCTGCAAGCGCATTATTGGTTTCTTAGGATAATTACTGATATCAATCCTTTTACCAAGCGGTCATTCAGTAACACCATGTTATTATATGGCACAGAGTTGTTTTGTGAGCGTGTGGTAAATGGGCCGATAGTGGGCGGGATCATATGGGCGTGGTAAAATAGTATATAATGGGTATAAAATGGGTGTGGTAAAATAGTCTATAATGGGTATAAAATGGGCGTGGTAAAATAGTCTATAATGGGTATAAAATGGGCGTGGTTAAAATAGTCTATAATGGGTATAAAATGGGCGTGGTAAAATAGTCTATAATGGGTATAAAATGGGCGTGGTAAATAGTCATATGGGTATAAAAGGGCGTGGTAAATAGTCTATAATGGGTATAAAATGGGCGTGGTAATAGCTATAAGGGTATAAAATGGGCGTGGTAAATAGTCATAATGGGTATAAAATGGGCGTGGTAAATAGTATATAATGGGTATAAAATGGGCGTGGTAAATAGTATATAATGGGTATAAAATGGGCGGGTAAAATAGTCTATAATGGGTTAAAATGGGCGTGGTAAAATAGCTATAATGGGTATAAAATGGGCGTGGTAAAATAGTCTATAATGGGTATATAAAATGGGCGTGGTAAATAGTTTATAATGGGTATAAAATGGGCGTGGTGGTAATACGTATATAATGGGTATAAAATGGCCGTGGTAAATAGTGGGCGATATCAAAGTACTGAGCTGTAACGTTATGTTGTGACCATGGTGAATATTTTTAATGCTACATACAATATTGTTTGACTGCAATAACGGATCGTTATCAGTAATTACCAATGACAATAACGACCCTTCACAAATACCATCCTAAGGGCTGTATTGTAACCTGTATTGTTGCAGATTTGCAATACCGTAGGTTATCGTAGAAGTATGGCCACAGCCTGCAACTGTATATTTACGACCACACGGCAGTACAATACCAAGGTGCACGATTGGGACTCTGCCATGTGCCTAGTGCTGGGTCTCGGCAGGGAAAGGATGTTTTGGATTGGGTCCTCTGCCTATGGTGCTAATGTGGAACGCTCACCTTCTGGCATGGTAATGGAATGGCCTCTGTCACACCTCCTTCCACTACCCAGTGCCGGGCTAGATACACAATCAGCTGTTACCTTACTGCACTGCTATCCATTTGTGCAAGTCCCATTAACGCAGCCCGACGTTTATTAACAGCTGACCGCGTATCTTGGTAAAGGTGTGTGCATTCAGTTACAGCTAATTGCTATAGTAGCAGGCAGAGCAATAGTTATACCACTGCTTGTGAATGCACGAATGGATAGCAGTGTAGTAGGTCCTGGATGCTGTACAGTCAGACAGAGGGGCCGGATTCGCTCCATCAGCCTTGTGTTTGACCCGTGAGGAGTAGAGGAACAGATTGTTCCCCATTGCTCCTATCACTGCCAGCTTATCTTAAAGGGCCACCCCCAAAACTAAAATTTAACCCCATACTGGCCCCACTGTGTAGTTTATAAAAATCCTTACCTTACATCCCTGCTCCTTATGGTTCTCCTGCAGCGCCTGGAATCTAACATGTACAGAGGAGCCCACCCCCCACCCCCCTACCTTTAAATGCAATTTCTGTAGTGCGGGGCACCCCTGCCCACCCCCAACTGCCAAGTTACATTTCTAAAAAAAAAAAAAGAAGCAGAAATATACTTGCGCTTCCTGTTTCCTGCATAGCCTCTCAGCCAATCACAGACGCGGCTGCCGGTCCGGCCCCTGTTTGTAACTTCTGGCAAGCAGAGGGCGGGGAGCAGACACACGGAGGGAACATAGGAGTGTCAGTACATTTCTGATGCTTTATTTTACAAATCGAACTTGGCAGTTGGGGGTGGGCAGTGGTGCCCTACAGTATGTAAAATAAACATTTTCAGGGTGGAGACTCAGCCGTAGAATCATTACCATTCAGCTTGGTGGACATAGTTTTTATGAAGTTTGTGGCCACTAGGACAATGGCCAAAGTGCCAACACGCAAGTCCACATCAGCCCCTGTAAGGTGAGACGGTATCATGCAAGTTTGCTGCTTCTATACCATAGTGAGCCACACCGGGCCAGAGCTGCTTATAACTGTGCAAGGGCAGGCTGGCCCCACACCACCTTACCATAGACTAGGTTAAAACCTGGAACACAAGGGACCATATTGACCAGAGGTTCCCTTGACAGATTCACTGGTTCACATGTTTAGATTGACAAATCACTTGGTGTATTGTCTGTGTAATAGGAACAGTTGTACTTACAGTTATGATTACAATGTCCTATACGGATTCCATTCCAGATTCCAATCCCGATTAGAATCACGATTCCAATCACGATTCCAATCACAAGGATTAACACACAGCAATACTTGTTTGCTTTCAGCCAATCAATGACCTGTTAAACAAATAAAGAGACCATGTCAGTCCTAACAATGAAATATGTAACGGTGCAAACTCCATGTAAGCTTCCCACTTTAATCAATACACGCTTACACAGCATTTTTATTAAAACAAATGCTGAGTTCCTGACTGGCCCAGGACGAGAAGGGGCCACCCCTGCCCAGGAATCCTACTTTACAGTTTGTCATCTCAGTCCTCCAGACACTGGGTAAACACAGGACATGTAACCTCCCCCTCCCAAATTGCCATGACTGTAACCCATTATTTCCCATTATCCTATTATAATATTACATAGAAAGGATACTGGGACATAATAGGTTAACTTGTCAAAAAATCACATAATCTATAGTCTCATTCAGTGCACACTTAATTAAAGAGCATGTTCACCCCCTAACAAACAACTTTTGGGGGGGGGTTGCGGCTGTGAACATTGTGCAGTTAAAAGTTTGCTAGGGGTGAGCATGCCCTTTATAGGGACACTAAACTGAAAAGAATGACCTTAATCCTTTTATATATTTTTAGTGCTGTCAGGAACTTGATCCATTTTTGCTCTCAGTGCTCCCTGTCACTAGATCTCATGTCCTGTTCAGCTCAGTCCTAGTTAGTATCCATGTCTCCTTTCTATGTATCCACCCCCTCCCAACACTGAGGCACAGATAGAGTGTGGAGCATGTGCAGTGGAGATGATCTGTGCCCCCCTACAGCCAATAGCACTCACCCAGTGATTTTATGTTATAGTGAAAGTGAAAGTAAAACTGCTTTGCTATGGGAAGGTTATCAGCACTGGGAGCTGTATTAACTGCTGGAATCAAGGAAGATTTTCTTTTTGTTGTAGGAGGTGGGACTTAAAGAGCATGTCCACCCTAAAAATAAAATTTGGGCATAAGGTAGTTATGAAAAATAACCGCCGTGATATTTCATTTAAAAAATGTTTAGATCGCTACTTACAGCCCTTTCTCTCCTGCGGCAACTCTGATCCAGCTCCTTGCTTGCGGAGGTTACAAGCAGGGGCCGGACCGGCAGCAGAGCCGTTCACCCGATTCGGATAAACAGGCGACCGGACTTGGTCGCGGCTGCCCACCCCACTCCATCAGATATTTCCGTCCGACTGACCGATCCACGTCACTATCGCTTGGTTGGAAATATCTTCTGGTGTGAACCCATCCTTAATACTGAATCAATGAGCCGTGCAGTGACAGAGAAATAAGCTTTACTTTTATAGAATGGAGAGTTTTACGTGTAGTGTGCCAGGGGGGGGGGCTGGGTGATTGACAGTTCTTTAGGAAGGTCAGAGAATAAAAATAATCAGATTTAACATTGGTCACTGCCCAGTGAACTGGCGATCATGACAGTTATTATAGAGAATATTTCAGGACTGGTTGCAGCCTGTGATCTGCTAAAGATCTGCGCTGTGCGCGACCAGGAGACGCAGTGATTGTGGATTATTTAATAAGAGGTGGGAAATTGTGTCTGTGCTATAAATCTGCACAAACCAATCAGATGTTATCAGATATTTTCTAACTGTAGTAAACCAGTAAATCCGATTGGTTGGGGCAGTTTATTGCCCCTTTTATTAAATATGGACCATTTCAATGTGTTATTCGGATTTCCTATATTTTCACATCATTGGCTACTAGAGTGCTGTTTAGGCATCCCCCCCCCCACAATATATAAAGGGCCACATGCATATGATCTGTAGTTCAGTTATGTATGATCGGAGCAGATACACCGGTCTCACCTGTATTTTCACATCATTGGCTACCAGAGTGCTGTTTAGGCACCCACACCCCCCCCCCCACAATAATAATGGGGCCACATGCATATGATCTGTATTCAGTTATTATGATTGGGTCAGATACACCGGTCTTACCTGTATTTTCAGCATCATTGGCTACTAGAGTGCCTTGTTTATGTCACCCCCCCCCCCACAATATATAATGGTCCCCAAGTGCATATGATCTGTAGTTCGTTATGGTGGTTTGGAGCAGATACAACAACCGTGTCCACCCCTGTTTGGATTCCTTGTGTAATTGTGTTACATCGTATAAGATCACTGTATAGTGTAACGGCATTGCTGGGTTGTGTTTTTAGTTAACAGGTTTAGAATTTTTGCATACAAGTTTCCATTGGTTACTATTAAAGATAGTTTATTAAGGTCAATATCAAGCTAAATGTCAAATGGAGACAGTACTCCTACCTCCCAGATTCATCGCAATACTGTTGCAAACATTTGTAATTATGCCATGTAAATATAAGAGGAAATGGCAACCATGATAAGAACCACGACCATAGTTAGTCCAACAGTGTTGAAAGACACAAAAATAGTCTTAAGCTGGGTGACAGCACAGTACCAATAAACCGCCGTGATACCGTCGAGATCTTGATAGTATCCGAGGGCTTTATCGGTACTGTGTTGTACTTCCTACTTTATTCCAGGCCGAGGCAGGGCCGCCGAATGACTGTCAGCCAAAATACTTCTTCAGAAAGAGGTAAAATACCCTTCGGCCGCAGTGACTCACTTATGTGCGCCTGAGCACAATACTGGATATTCTGTGTATAATGATTAATAGTGTGATAATGATGATGTGTATCTTCTGGTGTAATTATGTATTATTGTCAGGTGTATATACTTGTATATGATGTGTATATGGTGTGTATAACTGTTCATGCTGTATATGATGTTATATACTGTGTATATATGTGTATATGCTGGTGTATATGACTTTGTATATGACTGTGTATAAATTGACGGTGGTAATGGATGTGGTTTATACTGTGTATAGATTTATATCTGAGTGTGGTTATACCTTTTGATGGTGATATGATGTGTTTATGATCGTCTGCTGATACTTGTATCGTGGGTATATGGTGTGTATATCGTTACTGTGTAATGATGTGTATATATGGAAAACTTTTATTTGTATATGATGTATGTGAATTTATACTGGTGTTGTAATCTGATAGATGTGTATATGAATGTTTAATACGTTATGATTTATATCGGATTGCCTGTGTATATTATATTGTTTATAGGTATGCTGTGATATACTGTGTATATAGCTGTGTAATATGGGTATGTGCATATGTTAGTGTTCATGATGTTAATATCCGTGTATATACGGTAGGTGTGTATCTGATGTGTATGATGATGTGTTTATACTGTGTATGTATTGTGTATATACTAGTGTATATGATGTAGAGTGTGTACTGTGTATATTGTATTATTGATATGTGATATGATTGTTATATTTGATATGTGCATTATGCATGTGTATATTGATGTGTATATACGTGTAGAGTTATATCAAGATAGTTGTAATATGCTTGTTATTACTGTGTAATCGTGTATATGTGTTTATATCCTTTCATATGATGTGTATTGTAGCATGATGTATATGATGTGTATATCTGTTATATGATGTGTATATGAGTGATGATGTTATTGGTAGAGTTATATACAGTATAGTGTGTAATGATTTGTGTATAACTACTTGTATAGTGTTATATATGTTAAGTGTATATAGTTTACTGTGTATATGGTGTATATGATGTTGTATAGTTCATCTGTGTAATATACTTGTGCATGTTGTATACCTTTAATGTTGTGTATAGTGTCTATTTGTATAGTGTATTGTGGTATATGATGTGTAATTCTATGGTATGATGTGTATATTATAGTGTAATATGATGTGTATCTCCATGGTTTATAGATGTGTCTCTGGTGTGGATTACTGTTTATGATTTAATCTCTGGATGTGTTATATCTTGTATCTCTGTTTGATCTGATGCTAGATGTGGTATACTGTGATCCGTCTAATGTGTGATACTGTATACTTGTCATATCCATGTTGTTCCATCTGATGTTGTCTGATGTGTATATGTTTTGATGTCTCTGCTGTGCAGTGTTATATATTGTATATAGTATAGCTGTGATATATTTTACTGTTGTATCACTGGTAGATGTGTATATGATGTGTATGGTAGTGATAGTGTCATCTGTGTTCTATATGTGTATATTGTGTATATGAATTGTGTATATACTGTGTGATATGATGTGTATATACTGTGTATATTGATATGTGTTATGGATGTATGTGTGATTTTGCTGTTAGTATAGGTAATATCTTGTTGGGATTGGTTTTACTGTGTATATGTGTACATGTGTATAGTGTATATGTTGTATATGATGATTGAAGGTATTTATTAAACTGTGTATCATGCTGTGTCATATTATTGTAGGACTGTCTAGTTCTGTGTATAGATAGGTGGATCTCTGCCTGATGTGTGATATATTTATATGATGTTCTATCATGTGTATTATGTGTTATTATGTTGTATATACTGAGTGTCTACTGTGTGGCCTTATCCTGATGTGTCTCGTGTGTCTCCTGTATTTGTCATGCATGTGTCTCTGTCAATGGATAACTGGTGATGTGCAGATGTTATTACTGTGTCTTGATGGATATCGTGATAAGTGTATCATGTAACATGTGTATTGATTGTGTAGATGATATCTGTTATTGGTGTATATACTGTGTTAGTGATGTGTTATATGCGTGATATGATTGTATATCCGTGTCTATATGTGTATATCTTGTATATGATGTGTATATGATGTTGTATATTACTGTGTATATGTAATGTGTATATGTGATGATTGTATATGATGTGTATATATGTGATGTGTTTATATATGTGTATTTTGTATTATTGTATGTGATTTTAATACTGTTGTCAGATGTATAACTGTGTTATGATTAATGATGTATGTTATAGTTTGAATATTATAGTATATTAGTCTGCTGTGTAGATTGTTATTGTTTATGATGTATGTGTATCGATGTGTCTAGTTATAGTGTATTGTTGTATTAGTTATAGAGGCTGTGTTATGACTGGATCCTGATGTGTATACGGATGTGTATACTGATGTGTAATGCGGATGGTGATATGTCTGACTGTTAATGACTGTGTATATGATGTGTCATTATGTGACTCCGTCTATAGTATGTGGTATTATTTATTACTGTATAGTACTTGTTCAATGATGTGTATAGGGCTGTGTATAGGCATATGTACCTAAAGATGGCATTGTATCGACGCATAATAAGAAATGTTGTGAGAGTAATACTGTGTATAGCAGGTTACTTATGATTGCGTAGTGATCGTGTACTATATTGTATAAATGTATACTTGGCTGTATATATGTGTATATAATTGATGAGTGTGAATAGAATAGTATCCATAAACGCTGCTATATGTCTGTTACTGCTACCTGTTGATTCTGGGAATATTTTTATATCCTTTCCAACTATGGAATTATGAAGTGTGAGTGTAAATCTGTCTACTCAGTGGTGTAGATGAATTTTCCTGTGTATCATACTGTATTATGTGTCATCCGGTACTTGTATATCATTTGTTTGTGATTTATCATACTGTGTTATTGATTTGTACAATGAACTGCCATACAATCTGGGGACGTCACTGTAACGTTCTCAAGTGAACCTTGTAACTACTTGTAATATCCATACTGTTAACTTGCCTTGTGTACTCTCCACTTGTTTATGTAAGTATCATGAATGCTCGCTATATGCGTTCCATAAGTTATATTGCATGAATTTCCCACTACTACTTTTGTATCATACTGCAGTAATTTGTACATATGTGTATATGCTGTATATGCTGGGTATATGTGTTATATGATGATATGATGTGCTATCTGAATGTGTATATACCTGTTATATATGTGATAGTGTGGATATGCTTTGTATATCTGTGTATATACGTGTATAGGATGTGTAATATACTGTGTATATGAATGTGTATATCTGTGTATAGATGTTATGATGTGTTATGGGTATAGAGACATCATGTACACCTATAATATGGTATAGAGACATCATGTACACCCATAATAAAACAATTTGTGGAGGGCAGTAATATGGTAGCAGGTTCTCTGGACTGAGGAGGAGACATTTTAAATATTTGGCTGTATCAGATGTAGTATAGTATTTGAGGTTGAATAAAGACATACGTCCATCCAGTCCAACCCTCTAGCAATATCCTCATTTCCTGCCTAACTGTGATAAGGCAAAAAACCCCCCCAAGATTGCTATGGGGGGAAAAAATTCTTCCTCTCCAAGTGGCAATGGGAAAATTTTCCCTGACATCTACTTTATGTATAATCCAGTAACTTGTAACATTCCTTGTTTGTAGAAACTCATCCAGCTTTTTATTAAACTGACCAATGACCTCCATAACAACGTCCACTGGAAGACAGTTCCATAGCTTAATACCGTTCTCACAGTGACAAACCCTTTCCCAACTCTACTTTATGTATCAATACCAGTAACTTGTACATTCCTTGTTTGTAAAACTCATCCAGCTTTTTTATAAACTGACCAATAACCTGCCATACAACGTCCACTGGAAGACAGTTCCATAGCTTTAACGTTCGCACAGTGACAAACCCTTTCCCAACTCTACTTTATGTATCAATACCATTAACTTGTAACATTCCTTGTTTGTAGAACCTCATCCAGCTTTTTTATTAAACTGACCAATGAACCTGCCTAACAACGTCCACTGGAAGACAGTTCCATAGCTTTACCGTTCTCTACAGTGACAACCCTTTCCTAACTCTACTTTTATGTCAATACCAGTAACTTGTAACATTCCTTGTTGTAAGAACTCATCCAGCTTTTTATTAAACTGACCATGAACCTGCATAAACAACATCCACTGGACCAGTTCCATAGCTTTACCGTTCTCACAGTGAAAACCCCTTCGCCAACTCTACTTTGTATCAATACCAGTAAACTTGTAACATTCCCTTGTTTGCAGAAACTCATCCAGCTTTTTATTAAACTGACCAATGACCCTGCCATAACAACGTCACTTGAAGACATTTCCATAGCTTTATTACACCGTTCTCACGTGACAAACCCTTTTCCCAACCTACTTTATGTATCAATACCAGTAAACTTGTAACTTCCTTGTTTGTAGAAACTCAGTCCAGCTTTTTATTAAACTACCAATGAACCTGCCATAACAATCACTGGAAGATAGTTCCATAGCTTACCGTTCTCACTAGTGAAAACCCTTTCCCAACTCTACTTTATGTATCAATACCAGTTTAACTGTAACTTCCTTGTTTGTAGAAACTCATCCAGCTTTTTATTAACTGACCAATGAACCTGCCATAACATGTCCACTGAAACAGTTTCCATAGCTTTACCGTTCCTCACCGTGACAAACCCTTTCCCAACTCTACTTTATGTATCAATACCAGTAACTTGTAACATTCCTTGTTTTGTAGAAACTCATCCAGCTTTTTTATTAAACAGACCAATGACCTGCCATAACAACGTCCACTGGAAGACTTCCATAGCTTAACGCGTTTACAGTGATCAACCCTTCCCACTCTACATTTTTATGTATCAATTCCAGTAACTTGTACATTTCCTTGTTTGTAGAAACTCATCCAGCTTTTTATTAAACTGACCAATGAACCTGCCATAACAACCGTCCACTGGAAGACATTTCCATAGCTTTACGTTCTCACAGTGACAAACCCCTTTCCCAACTCTACTTTATGTATCAACCAGTAACTTGTAACATTCCTTGTTTGTAGAAACTCAATCCAGCTTTTTATTAAACTGACAATGACCTGCCATAACAACGTCCACTGGAAGACAGTTCCCATGCTTACCGTTCTCACAGTGACAAACCCTTTCCTAACCTCTACTTTATGTATCAATTACCAGTAACTTGTAACATTTCCTTGTTGTAGAAACTCATCCATCTTTTTATTAAACCTGACCAATAACCTGCCATAACAACAATCCACTGGAAGACAGTTTCCATAGCTTACCGTTTCTCACAGTGAAACAAACCCTTTCCCTTTCCCAACTCTACTTTGTATCAATACAGTAACTTGTAAATTCCTTGTTTGCATATAACTCATCCAGCTTTTATTAAACTGACCAATGAACCTGCCATACAACGTCCACTGGAAGACAGTTCCATAGCTTTCCGTTCTCAAGTGACAACCCTTTCCCAACTCTACTTTATGTATCAATCACCAGTTACTTGTAACATTCCCTTGTTTTGTAGAACTCATCCAGCTTTGTTTATTAGAACTGCACCATGAACCTGCCATAGCAACGTCCACTGGAAGATAGTTCCATAGCTTACACCGTTCTCACAGGGAAAAACCCTTCCCAACTCGCTTTATGTATCATACAATACCAGTAACTTGTAACATTCCTTTGTTTGTAGAAAACTCATCCACTTTTTTATTAAACTAGACAATGAACCTCCATAACATGTCCCACTGGAAGACAGTTCCATAGCATTTAACTTTACCGTTCACAGTGACAAAACCCTTTCCCCAACTCTACTTAAGTATCAATCCAGTAACTTGTACATTCCTTGTTTGTAGAAACTCATCCAGCTTTTTATTAACACACCAATGAACCTGCCATAACAACGTCCACTGGAAGACAGTTTCCATACTTTAACCGTTCTTACAGTGATACACCCTTTCCCCAACTCTACTTATGTATCAATTCCAGTAACTTGTACATTTCCTTGTTTGTAGAAACTCATCCAGCTTTTGTATAACTGACCATGAACCTGCCATAACAACGTCCACTGTAAAGACAGTTCCATAGCTTTACTGTTCTCACATGACAAACCCTTTGCCCAACTCTACTTTATGTATCATAACCAGTAACTTGTAACAATTCCTTGTTGTAAAAACTCATCCAGCTTTTTATTAAACAGAACCATGAATAACCTGCCATAACAACATCCACTGGAAGACGTTCCATAACTTTTACCTTCTCACGTGAAAAACCCTTTCCCAACTCTACTTTATGTATCAATACCAGTAACTTGTAACATTCCTTGTTTTAGAAACTCATCCAGCTTTTTATTAACCTGACCAATGAACCTGCCTAACAATGTCCACTGGAAGACATTTCCATACTTTAACCGTTCTCCACAGTGACCAAACCCTTTCCCAACTCTACTTTATGTATCAATACCAGTAACTTGTAACATTCCTTGTTGGAGTAGAAACTCACCAGCTTTATTAAACAGACCATGACCTGCCTACCAACGTCCACTGGAAGACAGTTTCCATAGCTTTATACCGTTCTTACAGTGATAAACCCTTTCCCAACTCTACTTTATTATAATTCCAGTAACTTGTAACATTCCTTGTTTGTAGAAACTCATCCAGCTTTTTTATTAAACTGACCAAAGACCTGCCATAACAACGTCCCACTGGAAGACATTTTTCCATAGCTTTACCGTTCTCACAGTGACAAACCCTTTCCCAACTCTACTTTATGTATCAATACCAGTAACTTGTAACATTCCTTGTTTGTAGAACTCATCCCATCCTTTTATTAACAGACCATAACCTGTCCATACACAACTCCACTGGAAGACAGTTCCATAGCTTTAAACACCGTTCTCACAGTGACAAACCCTTTCCCAACTCTACTTATGTATCAATACCAGTAACTTGTAACATTCCTTGTTTGTAGAAACTCATCCAGCTTTTTTTATTAAACTGACCATGAACCTGCATAAACACATCCACTGGAAGACATTCCATAGCTTTAACACCGTTCTCACAGTGAAAACCCGTTCCCAACTCTACTTTATGTATCAATACCAGTAACTTGTAACATTCCTTGTTTGCAGAACTCATCCAGCTTTTTATTAACTGACCAATGAACCTGCCATAACGAACGTCCACTGGAAGACAGTTTCCATAGCTTTAACCGCTCACAGGTGACAACCCCTTTCCCAACTCTACTTTATTATCAATACCAGTAACTGTAACATTCCTTGTTTGTAGAAACTCACCCACTTTTTATTAAACTGACCAATGAACCTCCATAACAACGTCCTGGAGACAGTTCCATAGCTTAACCGTTCTCACAGTGACAAACCCTTTTCCCAACTCTCCTTTATGTATCAATACCAGTACTTGTAACATTCCTTGTTTGTATAGAACTCATCCAGCTTTTTATTAAACTGACCATGAACCTGCCATAACAACGTCCACTGGAAGATAGGTTCCCATAGCTTTAACCGTTCTCACAGTGAAAACCCCTTTCCAACTCTACTTATGTTCAATACAGTAACTGTAACATTCCTTGTTTGTAGAAACTCATCCCAGCTTTTTATTAAAACTTACCAATGAACACTGCCTCACAACATCCACTGGAAGACAGTTCCAAGCTTTAACCGTTCTCACAGTGACAAAACCCTTTCCCAACTCTACTTTATGTATCAATCCATACTTGTAACATTCCTTGTTTTTCAGAAACTCATCCAGCTTTTTTTAAACGACCATGAACTGCCATACAACGTCCACTGGAAGACAGTTCCATAGCTTTTAAACCGTTCTCACACGTGAAAACCCCTTTCCACTCTACTTTATGTATCAATACCATAACTTGTAACATTTCCTTGTTTGCAAAACTCATCCAGCTTTTTATTAAACTGACCAATGAACCTGCCATGCAACGTCCCACTGGAAGACAGTTTCCATAGCTTTAACCGTTCTCACAGTGACAAACCCTTTCCCAACTCTACTGATGTATCAATACCAGTAACTTGTACATTGCCTTGTTTGTAGAAACTCATCCAGCTTTTTATTAAACTGACACATGAACCTGCCCATAACAACGTCCACTGGAAGATACTTCCATAGCTTTACCGTTCTCACAGTGAAAAACCCTTTCCCTAACTCTACTTTAGTATCAATACCAGTAACTTGTAACATTCCTTGTTTTGTAGAACTCATCCACTTTTTATTAAACTGACCAATGACCTGCCATAACATGTCCACTGGAAGACAGTTTTCCATAGCTTTACCGTTCTCAACAGTGACAAACCCTTTCCTCACTCTAACTTTTATGTTTCAATACCATTAACTTGTAACATGCCTTGTTTGTAGAAACTCATCCGCTTTTTATTTAACTGTCCCCAATGAACCTGCCATAACAACGTCCACTGGAAGATGTGTCCATAGCTTTAATTACCGTTCTCACAGTGACAAACCCATTTCCCACTCTACTACTTACTGTATCATAACCAGTACTTGTAAACATTCCTTGTTTGGTAGAGAAACTCATCCAGCTTTTTATTAAACTGAACCAATGAACCTGCCATAACAACAACGTCCACGGAAGACAGTTCCATAGCTTTACCGTTCTCACAGTGACAACCCTTTCCTACTCTACTTTATGTAATCAATTCCAGTAACTTGTACATTCCTTGATTGTAGAAACTCATCCACTTTTTATTAAACTGACCAATGAACCTGCCATAACAACGTCCACTGAGATAGTTCCATAGCTTTAACCGTTCTCCTCAAGGACAAACCCTTTCCCAACTCTAACTTATGTATCAATACCAGTAACTTGTAACATTCCTTGTTTGTAGAAACTCATCCAGCTTTTTATTAACTGACCAATGAACCTGCCATAACAACGTCCACTGGAACATTCCATAGCTTTACCGTTCTCACAGTGACAACCCTTTCCTAACTCTACTTATGTATCATACCATAACTTGTAACATTCCTTGTTGTAGAAACTCATCCAGCTTTTGTTATACTGACAATGAACCTGCCATAACAACGTCCACTGAAGACAGTTCCATAGCTTTAACCGTTCTCACAGTGACACAACCTTTCCACTCTACTTTATGTATCAATACCAGTACTGTACATCCTTGTTTGCAGAAACTCATCCAGCTTTTTTTAAATAACTGACCAATGACCCTGCCATAACAACGTCCACTGGAAGATAGTTCCATCAGCTTGGTAAAATACCCGTTTCTCCGAGTGACAAAACCCTGTCGCAACGTCTCCTTTATGTATCCATACCAGTAAACTTGTAACATTCCTTTTTGTAGGAAACTCACCAGCTTTTTCTAACTGACCACTTACCTCCATAACAGACGTCCACTGGAATAGCAGTTCCATAGCTTTAACCGTTCTCACCAGTGACAGCCTTTCCTAACTCTACTTTATGTATCAATATCCATAACTTGTAACATTCCTTGTTTTTAGAAACTCATCCAGCTTTGGTTATTAAACTGACCAATGACCCTGCCATAACACGTCCCGCTAGAAGTTTCCATAGCTTAACCGTTCCACATGACAATACCCTTTCCCAACATCTACTTTATGTATCATACCAGTATACTTTTAACTTCCTTGTTTGGCAGAAACTCATCCAGCTGTTTATTAACTGACATGAACCTTCCATACAAACCATCCACTGGAAATAAGTTCCCATAGCTTTAATACCGTTCTCACCATGACAAAACTCCTTTCCCAACTCTAACTTTATGTATCAATACCAGTACACTTGTAACATTCCTTGCTTGTACAACTCATCAGCTTTTTATTAAACTGACCGAATGACCTGCCATAACACAACGTCCCACTGGAAGACGTTCCCTATAGCTTTAACCGTTCCAACAGTGACAAACCCTTTTCCTAACTCTACTCTTATTTGATCAATACCAGTAACTTGTAACTTCCTTGTTTTGTAGGAAACTCAACCGCAGCTTTTTATTAAACTGCCAATGAGACCGCATAACAACGTCCACCTGGTGAAGACAGTTCCATAGCTTTACCCTTCTCACAGTGACAAACCCGTTTTTTTTCCCACCACCCTTACTTGTATCAACTAACATAACTTGTAACATTCCTTGTTTTTAGAAACTCATTCCAGCTTTTTTATTGGAACTACCAAAGAACCTTGCCAGTTGAACAAACGTCCACTGAAGAGCAGTTCCATAGCTTTAGATAACGTTCTCACAGTGACAACCCTTGTCCAACTCTACGGGTTATGTATCACTACCAGTAACTTGTAACATTCCTGTTTGTAGAAACTCATCCTCACATCCAGCTTTTATTCAACTGACCAATGAACCTCTCCATACAACGTCACTGGAAGACAGTTTCATAGCTTTAACGGTCTCTCACATGGTGGTGACAACCCTTTTCCCGAGCTTGAAGCCTAAACCTTTTATCTTGCAATGGGCTAAGGGATGTCCGTCGGTCCTTTTGACATGTTCTATGGTGAACAATGCCCCAGCTAGTCAATTGGTATGGCCCTGTTAATGTATTTATACACAGTAATCATATCCCCACGCAGCGCCTGTCCGTTCTCAGCGTATATGGTAACTTTTCCAGTCTCCTCGCGTCTCATTATCACAGCTCCCCCAATCCCCTTATTAATTAGTTGCCCTTCTCTGAAACCCTTGCCATTTCAAAAATGTCCTTTTTGTACACAGGATTCCACAATTGCACGTGCATATTCCAAATAATGGGCCTTACAATGCTTTGTACGAGGGCAGAATTACATTTTGCCTCCCTTGGGAATCCAGTACCTCTCTTTATACAAGGACAATACCATGCCCTGGCTGTAGCTGTTGCCCGGCGCCTGGCACTGTTGCTACCTTAGAGTTTTTATCCACCAAAACTCCCAAGATCCCTTTCCAACAGGACCTTCAACTTAACACGATACCATTTATAGTTATAGTAGCACAAGTATTTTTTAGTGAAGTCCGAAAATGCATCCACCTACTTTATGCACATTGGACTTTCATCTGACCACTTAGCAGCCCAATGTGACACTCTATCTAGATCCCGCTGCGCCTTGCAACATTGCCATCCTCGGAAGTTTTTAATGGTCACACAAGTTTTTGTGTCGTCAGCAAACCAGAAACCTTTGCTTGACATACCCCACTTCCTCAATCATATAATAACTAGATTAAAGAGAAGCGGCCCCCAACCATAACCTGTGGCACCCCCTTAGCCTTTGAGTCCTATGATGACGCCCCATAACAACTACCTCTCCGCATCCTATCATTAACCAATTTTCTATCCATGTAACAATGTGAACTCCCCAGCCCAACAGACCTACTTATTCTTATCCTTCATGGGGACTGTAACAAAGCCTTTGCAAAATCCAATAACACATCTACTGGCTATACCAGAGTCTAAATTTTCTACTTACTTTTCCTCATAAAGCCCAGAGCAAGTTGTTTGACAAGATCTATTTTCCTCCTAAAACCATGCTGTTACTACTTATAATGTCAGCCTTGAACATACTCTAGAACATTTCCCTTATAAAGCTTTTAGATCTTCCCCACCACTGAAGTTAAACTTACGGCCTGTAATTAACCCGGCTGTGAACGACTACCCTCTTGTGAATATGTGAAGTAACATCAGCCTTTTCTCATCCCAGAGGCCACACCCTCATGAGGGAATCACACAAATAAGAAACAATGGGCCTAGATAACAACTGACTTGCGTCCTTAAGTACCCGAGGATGTATTTTATCCGGTCCAGAGATTTATTTAATTCTTAACCTTATTTATTCTTGCTGTAACATATCCTCGGTACCCAAGTGAACTTGAATCTTTTATCTCATTATTTGCTAACTATCCTATGATATCTGTACTCTGGATCTCTCTATGTGTATACAGAGGAAAAAAAATTCTTCAATACATTTGCTTATTCGCCATCCTCCGTAAGTACTTTCCCGCATTAATTAATGTCCACATTCCAGTCCTCATCTTCTTACTATTTAATAGCTTAAAAAAATGTTTAGGCTTAGTGATGGTGCTTTTCTTCCAGCTACCTACTTCATTATTAATTTCAGCTGTTTGATTGCTTTCTTACAACTCGTGTTACATTTTTTATAATCCCTAAAGGTCCCTTTCCGTTCCCCGCCTTAAAGGTTTAGATCCTTTTTCTTCCTTACCATTTGCCTCTTTACAAACTCAGAATTCAGCACTGGGCGCGATTATTTTTTTAACATTTATTTCCCAAGGTATAAATTTTAGACGTGAACTGGCTATCAATCGCCCGGAACCACGCTCCACTTCTGTGTTAGTACCTTTACCCGATAATACATTATCCGTGACATTCTGAAGAGCTGCTGTCTTTTCACCTGGAAAATTTGCTTTCCTAAATTAAAAGTCTTTGTTACCACCCCAGCTGCACTTTTCCTTTGCGATACACAGTCCAAATGTCCTATTTGCAATGGTCCTATTTCCCTAAAGCCCATCCAGTTTACCTTTATATCTATATGCGCTCCACAATGTTTAGATATTAACCAGATCCACACAGAGCTCCTTTTCTAGTAGGAACCGTCAACCACCGTGAGAGAAATGATCCTGCAGCAATCAGAACTCATCGCCTTTTTCTTGATGGCAGTTTCCACAAACCACATCATGTCAGGGTAATTGGAAGTCCCCCAAGAAAAAAAACAAAGGCACACTCCCAAACTTGCAAGCCCTTGCAACTGCAATATGAAGTTTGACCTCATCTCCTCTCTTGCTAACCCATTGGGCGGCTTTAGCAGACACCAACAATACTATACCATACCACAGGGGGCCACCCCTTTCCTGTTTCCTAAATTCCACCCATATTGCCTCACTTTATCATCCATATCACATTATCACTTTCTTTTAATTTGGCTTCAATTCTTTTATTTACATAAACACATACTCCGTCCCCCTTTCCTTTTTTCTGTCCGCCTAAACAAGCATATATCTTCGGGATTTTTGACAGCCCAGTCGGTGAGAACTTTCAACCACGTTTCTGCCTATACCTATTACAATCATACTTTCATTCATTGCCATCATTTCTTTCAGTTCACGCCTTTTGTCAGCCAGGCTTCTCACATGGCAACATATATTTTAGATTATATGGGGTAATGTGGTATTTGTAACGCTTTAGAATACACATTCCGTCCCTATCCCTATCTAGCCCCCCCCCTTTCACCACCCGCTACTGGCCTATCTCACCCTGACTACACTTCCTCCTCTCCTGGGGGACATCTATCCCAGTGAGACTGCTAAGGCGATAGGGGGCTAAAGGGGGCTCCAATAATGAGTGGAAACATGTTGGCCCTACACATCTACCAATACATTCTATATATGGTACAACAGACCAGTGAACATCCTCCTAACTACTAACTCCAGGCACCTAGTGAATTGACAATACAGAGCCCATCAAAACATCATTGGACTCAGTCATGATCAGGTAGTGAGGTTAATTATCCATTACATTTGCATACACTCACCGGGAGAATTGTGTCTGCTTGTTTTCCACATCGGGTTCCTTCATGTCATTGCTCAATCCCGTTAATTCGCTGAATAGAAAGTATGTGAGCGATCATACGTGAGTATTCATTGTAGAAAGAACTGAATAAGCAATCCTTAGGCTAAATTACGGTTATATTTTATATAAAAGTTGCTACTGATCTGGCCAAATAAGACAAGATAATCAATGCACACTTCCCTGGGCCCCATACATATCATATTATCTGCACACTGGGCATACTTTATAAATCTAGAAAGATAATCAATGCACATTCATGGGCCCCATACAATATCATATTTCTGCAACTGACATACATTATAACATAGGAAAAGATAATCAATGCACATTCCCGGCCCCATCAATATCATTTATCTGCACAGGACTCTGCATACTTTTAACCATAGAAAATATATCAATGCACATTCCTCTGGGCCCCATACAATATCAATATTATCTGCACACTGGCATACATTATAAACATCGAAAAGATATCAAATGCATCATTCCCTGGGCCCCATACAATATCATATTATCTCACACTGCATCTTTTTTTTTGGTTGAAACATAGAAAGATAATCAATCAACATTCCGTGGCCCCATACAATATCATATTATCTGCACACTGGATACATTTCAACAATAGAAGATAATCAATTGCACATTCCTGGGCCCCATACAATATACATATTATGCAACTGCATACATTATAAACATAGAAAGATAACCCCTCATGCACATTCCTGGGCCCCATACAATATCATGATTCTCTGGCGCACTGCATGACTTATATAACATAGAAAGATAATATGCCATTCCTGGGCCCATACAATATCATATTATCTGCACACTGACTAGCATTTAAACATAGAAAAGATAAATCAATGCACATCCTAGTGCCCCATACAATATCATATTTATCGCACACTGGCATACATTATAAAACATAGAAAAGATAATCAAATGCCCATCCTAGGCCCCTATAACAATCAATATTATCTGCACACTTGGCCTCCTTATAAACAGAGAAAAGGATAATCAATGCCTTCCTGGGCCCCATACAATATCATATTATCGGCATCTGCACACGACATACATTAGAAACCGAGAACAGATAATCAATGCACATTCCTAGGCCCCATACAATATATATTATCTGCACACTGGCATACTATAAACATAGAAAAGATAATCAATTGCACATTCCTAGGCCCCATACAATATCATATTCGAGCACACGGGGCATCCATTATAAACAGAAAAAGTAATCAATGCACATTCCTAGGCCCCTACAATATCATATTGGGTCTGCACACTGGCATACTTATAAACATAGAAAAGATAATCAGTGGCACATTCTAGTGCCCCATACAATATCATTTAACTGCTCCACTGGCATACAAAAAAAAAAAAAAATAATTAAACTAGAAAAGAGAATCAGTGCACATTCCTGGGCCCCATACAATATCATATTATCTGCACACTGGCATAACCTTATACATAAAAGATAATCAATGCAATTCCTAGGCCCATACAATATCATATTATCTGCACACTGGCATAATACATTATAAACATAGAAGATCATCAATGCACATTCCTGGCCCCTACAATATCATATTATCTGCAACACTGGCATACATTATAACATAGAAAAGATAATCAATGCCATGCCTGGGCCCCATACAATATCCTATCGCACACTGGCCATACATTATAACAATATAAAAGATAATCATGCACATTCCCTGGGCCCATACATATCATATTATCTGCACACTGGCATACATAATAAACATAGAACAGATATCAACTGCACATTCCTAGGCCCCTACATACAATTATCATGCACAACTTCATACTTATAACATAGAAAATATTCAATGCCCATTCCGGGGCCCCCCATACAAGTCATATTATCTGTACACTGACATACATTATAAACATAGAAATGGATAATCAAATGCCACATTCCTAGGCCCCATACAATATCATCATTCGCTGCACACTGCATACTATAAACATAGAAAAGATAATCAATGCCATTCCTAGGCCCCATACTATCAATTTACTTCACACTGACATACATTATAAAACATAGAAAAGATAATCAATGCACATTCCTAGGCCCCAAAACAATACATATTATCTGCAGCACTGGCATAATCATTATAACAATAAAACGATACGCAATGCACATTCCTGGGTCCCATACAATATCAATATTATCTGCACACTGGCAATACTTTATAACATAGGAAAAGATAATCAATGCACATTCCTAGGCCCCATACAATAATCATTTATCTGCACACTGGCATCCATTATAACATAGAAAATAATCAATGCACATTCCTGGGCCCA
Source organism: Hymenochirus boettgeri (assembly GCA_019447015.1). NCBI lineage: Eukaryota > Metazoa > Chordata > Amphibia > Anura > Pipidae > Hymenochirus > Hymenochirus boettgeri. The sequence continues at coordinate 155,233 of JAACNH010000426.1, forward strand.
TACAATATCATATAATCGCACACTCTGACATCATTATAAACATAGAAAAAAGATAAATCAATGCACATTCCTGGGTCCCATACAAATAACATATTATCCGCACACTGCATACTTATAAAACATAGAAAGATATCAATGCACATTCCTGGGGTCCCATACAATTCATATTAATCTGTCCACCTGGCATACTTATAACATAGAAAAGATAATCAATGCACATTCCTGGGTCCCATACATATCATATACTGCAACCACTGGCATACTTTATAAACATAGAAAAGATAATCAATGCACATTCTGGCCCCATACAATATCATATTTATCTGCACACTGGCATTACATTATAAACATAGAAAAGATAATCAATGCACATTCCTGGTCCCATACAATATCATATTATCTGCAAAACACGGGCATACATATAAACAAGAAAAGATAATCAATTAATGCACATTTCCTGGGTTCCCAATACAATCGCCTCTTATCTGCACACTGGCAACTTTATACACATCGAAAGATAATCAATGCACATTCCTGGCCCCATAACAAATCATATTATCTTGCCCACACTGGCAATACCTTATAAAACATAGAAAAAGATAATCAATGCCCCATTCCTAGGCCCCTACAATATCATATTAGCTGCACACTGGCATACTTTCTATAAACAGAAAAAATAATCAATGCACATTTCTGGGGCCCCATAACATATCATATTATCCTGGCACACTGGCTATACATTATAAAACATAGAAAAAGATAATCAATGCGCATTCCTGGCCCCATACAATATCATATTAATCTGCACAACACTGCATAATTAGAAACATAGAAAAGATAATCATGCACTTCCTAGGCCCATACAATATCATATTATTATCTGCACACTGGGCAATCTTATAACCATAGAAAAGATAATCATGCACATCCTAGGCCCCATACAATATCATAATTATCTCACACTGGATACAGTATAACCTAGAACAAGATATCAATGCCCATTCCTAGCCCCCTACAATATCGATTCTCTCACCCGGCATACATTATAAACATAGAAAAGATAATCAATGCACTCATTCAGCCCCATACAATATCATATTATCTGCACATCTGGCTACATTATAAACTAGAAAAGATAATCATGCACATTCCTGGTCCCCATACAATATCCTATTATCTGCAACGCTACATTATAAACATAGAAAAGATATCAATGCACATTCTGTCCCCATACAATATCATATTATCTGCACACTGGCATACATTATAAGCATAGAAGATAATCAATCACATTCCTGGGCCCCATACATATCATATTATCTGCACACATGGCAATACATTATAACATAGAAAAGATAGTCATGCCCATTCCTAGGCCCATAGACAATATCATATGAGCTGCACACTGGCATAACTTTATAAACAAAGGAGTTTTAGTGTATCATTACTGTGACACGAATGAAAGCCTTCCATACCAGGTCAAGGTAACCCCATTTCCTGGAAGGTCCTACTTCTAACCTTTTTTACTTCAATTTACCATTACACTTTTGCATTCTCACTTCTTACACAACTGGATCCCATTAACATTAATATAAAGCATCTGGATGGCCTCTCTTCCTCATTTTAAAAAGCCAAAAGGGCTGGGGGGAAGTGAGAAACCTGTTATATGGTCCAGTGTGTTTAGAATGAAAATGCAAAAGTTGCCATGGAATTGAAGTATAAAAATTAGACGTTTTGTACCTTCCGACTGGTTACCTTGACCTGGTTGAAGGCTTTTCATCATGTGATCACAGTAGTATCATGACCCCTTTGTTTTTATCAATATGCCCGTGTGCCAGATAATATGATTTGTATGGGGGGCCCAGGAATGTGCATTGCATGTCTTTTCTATGTTTTAATGTAGCCAGTTTGCAGACTGTAAATATTGTATGGGGCCCAGATGTGCATTGATTATCTTTTCTAGGTTATAATGTATGCCATGTGCAGATAATAGGATTTGTATGGGCCTAGGAATGTGCATTGCTGATCTTTCTATTTTTAATAAAGTTTCATTGTGCAGTATAAGTATTGTATGGGCCCAGGATGTGGCATTGGTTTATCTTTTCTACTGTTTTATAAAGTATGCCATGTCGATAATATATATTGTTGTGCCCTAGGAATGTGCATTGATTATCTTTTCTATGTTTATAATGTATGTCAGGTCAGATATATGATAGTGTATGGGTCCCTCCTAGGAAGTGCATTGATTTCTTTTCTATGTGTATAAAGTGTCAGTGTGCAGATAATCATGATATTGTCTGGGCCCTAGGGATGTGCATTGCAGATATCTTTCTCTAATGTTTTAAATATGCCAGTGTGCAATAATATGATATTGTATGGGGCCTATGCATGTTCATTGATTATCTTTTCAGGTTATATGTATGCCAGTGGTGCAGATAATCTGATTCCCCTGGTCCTTACCTCCCTCATATTACATCCTCTCAGTAGGGTGGAGTTTGGTCATTGTCTGGATCTCCCATTTTGAAGTATCACTATATATCGCTGTCACTATTCACTGTCCCACTATCACTATCACTGTCTCTACCACTGTCCTGTTACTATATACTATCACTATCACTATTACTGACACTGTCTCTATCACTATCATGTCTCTATACTGTCTCTTGCACTATTACTATCACTATCAAAAAAAACCTAGTACTAATCACGTCTTCTATCTCTGTCTCTGTCCCTATTACTATCACTATTACATCACTGTCACTATTACTATCACTTCCCTATCAACACTATTTACTTCACTGGAATTGCAAAGGAGTGAAGGGGCTAAGAGCTGTTCTAATGTCACTTTTATGTTTTTGGAATCTGCGCTTAAATGGGCCTATGGTTTTCCCTACATAAATAAGGGAACATGGGCATTTAAGCATATATACGCAGTATTCCGTATTGCAGTTGAAGTAGCCTTGTATCTCAAATTTCTTGCCAGAGTATGGGTGGTGAAAGTTGTTGCCAATTATCATAGAGTTGCAATTGTAACATTTGTAGCAACCCATTTTTTGTGAGATCCTAACGGTTTTTTGTTTATATTTCGAGATCGGGTCTGCTTGTATGAGGGAGCTATATAGAGTTTTACCTTTTTTGTATACCATCAATGGTTCACGTCTAGTCATAGGATCTAGCGTGTTACCATCTGCGATGATGTGCCAGTATTTATGCACATAAATAAATTATTCCCTCTTATTTATATACAGTATCCTAGAATTCGGTTCGCTCATCTTTTCTGTGGCATTAAGCAACCTTTACATCTGCTTTCAAGAGAACATGATATTTCTGATCAGACTTATGTCCAACATATGTTTTAGTCTCTTACTTTGCTATTTATCTGCATGATTACCTCTTCCATAGACTACATATGTATAGTTTTTTGCATAGCTTGTTTCTGTGTTTCTCTTTTCATACCTTAGTTGCAATATGGTCGACATTCTTTTAATGGTTCAGGACCAATACTCTTATTATTCTATATTTATATCTCAGATTATATGTATATATGTTTACTCCTCTTTACGTGGTATTTACAGTTATGGGCTTTAATTATTTTAATATTTTATGACATTGTACACCATTCGTCACTTTATATGTACTGCACATGTAGCACTTGGCACTTTATATTAGCACTTTATCTCTGGCACTTTATATACTGTGTTGTTTTAACTTTGACCACTAGATGGCCATCCTGTATCGTGTGATTTCCTATTTATAGCACCTGTACTAGTGTTGTTTCAGTTTTGTTTGGTCTGAGGAAGGAGCCACACTGGTTCCGAAACGTTACCATTAAAGGTTACTTTTTTCACGATTAAGACTGGTGTGCCTAGCATGTCTTATCCCTGTGCTATAAATCTGCACAAACCAATCAGATGTTATCAGATATTTTCTAACTGTAGTAAACCAGTAAATCCGATTGGTTGGGGCAGTTTATTGCCCCTTTTATTAAATATGGACCATTTCAATGTGTTATTCGGATTTCCTATATTTTCACATCATTGGCTACTAGAGTGCTGTTTAGGCATCCCCCCCCCCCACAATATATAAAGGGCCACATGCATATGATCTGTAGTTCAGTTATGTATGATCGGAGCAGATACACCGGTCTCACCTGTACCCCCCCCCCACAATATATAATGGGCCACATGCATATGATCTGTAGTTCAGTTATGTATGATTGGAGCAGATACACCGGTCTCACCTGTATTTGATTCCTTGTGTTATTTGTTACATTCGTATAAGATCACTGTCATAGTGACGGCATTGCTGGGTGTGTTGTTATGTTAAAGGTTAGAATTTTTTGCATTACAAGTTGTCATTGGTTTACTCATTAAAGATAAGTTTATTAAGGGTCAATATTCAAGCTAAATGTCAAAATGGAGACAGTACTCCTACCTCCCAGATTCATCGCAATACTGTGCAAACATTTTGTAATGTAATGCCATGTAAAATATAAGAGGAAATGGGCAACAATGAAGACCACAGACATAGTAGTCCAACAGTGTTGAAAGACACATTAGTCTTAAGCTGGGTACACACAGTACCAATAAACCCCTGATACCGTCGGATCTGATAGTATCGGGGCTTTATCGGTACTGTGTGTACCTTACTTTTCCAGGCGAGCACGAGGCCGCCGAATGATCTGGCAGGCCAAATACTTCTTCAGAAAAGAGGTAAAATTACCTTCGGCCGCAGTAGACTCCCTTTATGTGAGTCCTGAGCACAGCATATACTGTGTATATACTGTGTATATGATGTGTATATGGTGTGTATATACTGTGTATATGATGTGTATATGATGTGTATATGGTGTGTATATACTGTGTATATGATGTGTATATGATGTGTATATGGGTAGGTGTTCCAGGGAGCGGTAGGTATAATGGAAGGGGGTGAGTGTTCCAGGGCGTATGTAGGTGTAATTGGAAGTGTGTGAGTGAGGGTTCCAGGGAGCAGTAGGTATAATTGAAAGTGGGTGAGGGTCCCAGGGAGCAGGTAGGTATAATTGGAAGTGGGTAGGTGTTCCAGGGAGCAGGTAGGTATTAATTGGTAAGTGGGTAGGGTTCCAGGGGCAGGGTATAATTGGAAGTGTGGTGAGTGTTCACAGAGAGCAGGTAGGTATAGTTGGAAGTGGGTGGGTGTTCCAGGAAGCAGGGTAGGTGTAATTGGAAGTGGGTAGGGTTCTAGGGAGAGCAGGTAGGTGTAATTGGAGTGTGTGAGTGTTCCAGGGAGCAGGTAGAGCAGGTAGGGTAGGTTAAATTGGAAGTGGGGAGATGAGGTTTCAGGGAGCAGGTAGGTTATTGAATTGGAAGTGGTGAGGTTTCCAGGGAAGCCGGTAGGTAAATTGGAAGTGGGTGAGTGTTCCAGGCGAGCAGTAGGTATAATTGGAAGTGGGTAGGTGTTCCAGGGAGCAGGTAGGTATAATTGGAAGTGGGTAGGTGTTCCAAGGAGCAGGTAGGATAATTGGAAAGTTTGTGGGTGAGTTTTCCAGGGAGGCAGGTAGGTATAATTGGAAGTGGGTAGGGTTCCAGGGAGCAGGTAGGTAAATTGGAAGTGGGTTAGTGTGTCCAGGGAGGGGCAGGTAGGTATAATTGGAAGTGGTGAGTGTTCCAGGGAGCAGGTGGAGGTATAATGGAAGTGGGTAGGTGTTCCAGGGAGCAGGTGGTAGGTAAATTGGAAGTGGGTGAGTGTTCCAGGGAGCAGGTAGGTGTAATTGGAAGGGGTGGTTTGTTCCAGGGAGCAGGTGGTATAATTGGAAGTGGGTAGGTGTGCCAGGGAGCAGGTAGGTTAATTGGAAGAGGGCTAGGTGTTCAGGGAGCAGGTAGGTGTAATTGGAAGTGGGTAGGTGTTCCAGGGAGCAGGTAGGTATAATTGGAAGTGGTAGGTGTTTCCAGGGAGCAGGTGGGGTATATGGAAGTGGGGTTAGGTTTCCTTTTTGGCTGCTTACCTGCAACATTCCCACAATGTTCCTAAATCCGAAAATCCCCTGTCACTAATTACATTGTGGAACGTCACAAAGGAAGAACTGGTCCTGGAAGGGTTACCATTGCAGAGGGGTGTGGGGTAACTGAAGAGGAGTTACAATGGGGTGAAAGGAGGGTTATACAATGACAAACCAGCCAGACCCCCCTTCCCCCTTCACATGCGTTCCTCCATCCCAGTGAAGTGCCAGGACAACATTGGGCTTTGAAGCTGGCACTGCAGGGGTTAAAATGAGTGGGGGGTGGGGGACAGAAAAGCCTCACTGGGGAGATTAAACCGGTTGGGGGGGGACTGGGGAATGCAAGTGGGACGGGGCCCCCCAAATTAATGAATATATTAGAGATGGGGCCCTCCACCTGCGATGTGCAACCCAATCTCCAGTTGGGAGGCTACAAAGTCCCAAACATCCCTGGCGCTGAAAACTCTCTGCCTTACAGGGGGAGATGGGAGAGTTGCAGTTTTCAAACATCATGGAGGGCGGGAAAGTAATAGCAGATGCGCAAAAGACAGGACAGTAAAAACGAGCATGAGGATAAGCGAATAAGCGAAATGCGTTGCCAGTGACATAATATTACGTGTAGCAGTTAGGGGGTGGCGTGAGTCCGATCCTCCTGTAAAACTAAAGCTGGGACCACACTAGTACCCGATAAATCCCCGATACCATCGGATCCGTTGTTAGGGAAAGAAAAAAAAGTAAAATTTCCTCAACCACTGTAAACTCCATATAGGGAAACACACAGTCCGGAACGTTCTCCCTATGCTGTGTATACGATGTGTATACGATGTGTATATGATGTGTATATGATGTGTATATGGTGTGTATATGGTGTGTATATGATGTGTATTGATGTGTATATATCTGTGTATGAATTGTATGCGTGTATGATGCGTGTATATCTGTGTATATGATGTGTATACTGATTGATGGTTATATCGTGTGATGTTATGATGTGTAATATGATTGTGTATAGGATGTGTTTATGCAGTGTAATATGAGTGTATAGGGTTTGGTGTCGAGAACCTGTGACTGTGTTATATGAGTGTATTATGATGTGTATATGATGTTGGTATACGGTTTGTTGTATACGATGTGTTATTACAATATGTATATGGGTGTATAGGATGTGTATAGATGTGTATATAATGTGTATATCTGTGTATATGGTTGGTATAGGGTGTTATATGCATGTGATAGGATGTGTTATGATGGATATGATGTGTATATGCTGTGTATATGGGTGTTGTATATGGTGTGTATATGATTGGTATATGATGTGTGTATATATGTGTATAGGATGTGATATGATGTGTATTATGCTGTGTATATGGTGTGTATGGGTGTGTATATGATGTGTATATGATGTGTACTGGTGTGTTTATGGTGTTGTAGATGATGTGATATGATGTGTAATTATGTGTATAGGATGTGTATATGATGTGGATATGCTTGTGGATATGGGTGTATATGGTGCGTTATGGTGTGTATATGATGTGTATATGATGTGTATAGGATGTGATATGATTGGGGTATATGCTGTGTATATGGTTGTGTTGTGTGTATATGGTGTGTATATGATGTGTATATGAGGGTGTTATGATTGTGTATACGGTGTGTATACGATTGTATACAATATGTATATGGTGTGTATATGATGGGATATGATTGTATATACTGTGTATATTACTGTGTATATGGTGTGATATGATGTGTTTGTATCTGATGTGTAGATGCTGTGTTATATGGTGTGTGGTGTGTTATGATGGTATATGATTTGTTATGGTGTGTATATGGTGTGTCATATACTGTGTATATGATGTGTATAGCTGGTATATGCTGTGTAGATTACTGTGTATATGATATGTAGTATGCTGTGTATATATGTGTATATGAGTGTGTATATGCTGTGTATATCTGTATATAGATGTGGATATGATGGTATTGTGATGTGTATATGCGGTGTATATATAGCTTTTAGTGTTGGTTGTGTATATGATAGTGTATATGAGGTGTATATGTGTGTTATGCAGTGTAATATGTGTATATGATGGATATGATGTTGTATATACTAGTGTATATGCTTGTTGTATATACTGGTATATATGTCTACGAGGTGTATATGCTGTTGTTATATGCTTTGTGGATATACTGTGTATATGATGTGTAATAGATGGTATATGTTGGGTATATGATGTGTATATGATGTGTATATACTTGTATATACTGGTATATGGGCTGTATTATGAGGTGTATATGCTGTGTATTATACTTGTAATGATATGTATTATGAGGTTGTATATGCTGGGTATAGATTGTGTATCTGATTGTTGTATATGCGTGTAATGATGTGTATATGATGTGTATTTTATGGTGTGTATATGCGTGTATATGATGTGTATATGCTGGTATATGCTGGTATATACTGTGTATATGCTTGTGTATATGTGTAATTTTTGTTTTTTTTTTTTATGTGCCCCCTGCCCATCATATACTGGTGATATATGCCATATGCAACGGCCCTGCCCCTCCTCCACTGCCCCTGTTGTACACATCCCCCTATACTGTGTATCTGATGTGTATATGATGTGTATACCTCTGTGATCATCCACCCCCCCTGTTGTATATGCTGTGTAATACTGTGTAAGCACCTGTATATATACTGTGATATGTGGTATATACTGTGTATATGATTGTGTATATTGATGTGTATATGCTGTGTAGATGGATGGGTAATGATTGTGTTATATTACTGTGTATGCTGTGTATTCTACTGTTGTATATGCTATGTATATGTTGGTATATATGAGGTATATTGCTGGGTATTTACTTGTGTATATGATTGTGTATATGATAGTATACAGAGGTGGCTGTAACCCTACACCTGCTGTGTATTACTGAGCCGAGTACTATTGATGTGTATATTGCTCTGTGTATGTACTGTGTATATGATGTGATATGATGTGTATATGATATGTATAGGTGATATTGCTGGGTATATGATGTGATATGCTGGTGTATATACTGTGTCTATGCCTGTGTATATACTGTGTATATGATTATGTATATGAGGTGTATTATGCTTGTGATATATGTTATTATGTGTATATGATGTGGTAGTATAACCATGTGTAGATACTGTGTGGATGCTGTGTAGCTAATGTGTATATGATATGTATTGAGGTGTATTATGCTGGGTATATGTGTGTATATGATATGTATTATATGTGGTCTATGATGTGTATATGAATAGTATCGAGGTGTATATGCTGTGTTTATTACTGTGTATATGAGTGTATATGGATGTGTATGATGTGTATATGCTGTGTTATACTGTGTATATGATTTTGTGTATATGATATGTATTGAGGTGTATATGCTGTGATATGATGTTTGTATATTTACGTGGATTGATATTTATAGAGGTGTATATCTGTGTAATATCATGTGTTCTATGATGTGTATATGCGTGTTAGGGGTTGTATATGCTGTGTATATGAGGTGATATGATATGTAATATGAGGTGTATATGCTGTGTTATACTGTGTATATGCTGTTGTATATTGCTGTGCATATGAGGTGTATATACTGTGATATACTTTGTATATGAGTGTATATGCTGTGTATATACTGTGTAGATGATGTGTATATGGTTTGTGTGTGTTATGATGTGTCTATGATGGTATATGTGTGTTATATGATGTGTATATGATGTATATATACTGTGTATATGCTGTGGTATAGACTGTGATTTTATGCGTTTATAGGCTGTGTATATACTGGTATATCGATAATGTATGAGGTGTAATGCTGTGTATGATGTGTTAGCTGTTTGTATATACTGGTATAGAATGTGTATATATTGTGTTATATTGCTGTGTATATTACTGTGTATATCGTGTGTATATGGATGTGATATGATATGTATATGAGTGTATATGCTGGTAATGATGTGTATGCTGTGTAGATGCTGTGTATATATGTGTATATGCTGTGTTGTTGTATATAGTATATGAGGGATATGCTGTGTATATACTGTGTATAGTCTTGTGTATATGCTAGTGTATATGCTGTGTATATACTGTGTATATGATGTGTATATGATGTGTATATGCTGTGTATATACTGTGTATATGATGTGTATATGATGTGTATATGAGGTGTATATGCTGTGTATATACTGTGTATATGATGTGTATATGGTGTGTATATGCTGTGTATATGCTGTGTATTGCTGTGTATATGCTGTGTATATGATGTGTATATGCTGTGTATATGCTGTGTATTGCTGTGTATATGCTGTGTGTATATGCTGTGTATATGCTGTGTATATGATGTGTATATACTGTGTATATGATGTGTATATGATGTGTATATGCTGTGTATATACTGTGTATATATGTATATGAGGTGTATATGCTGTGTATATACTGTGTATATGATGTGTATATGATGTGTATATACTGTGTATATACTGTGTATATGCTGTGTATATACTGTGTATATGCTGTATATATACTGTGTATATGCTGTGTATATACTGTGTATATGATGTGTATATGATGTGTATATGCTGTGTATATGATGTGTATATGATGTGTATATACTGTGTATATGATGTGTATATGCTGTGTATATGCTATGCATATGTTGTGTATATGATATGTATATACTGTGTATATGATGTGTATATGATATGTATACGAGGTGTATATGCTGTGTATATACTGTGTATATGATGTGTATATGCTGTGTATATACTGTGTATATGATGTGTATATGATATGTATATGAGGTGTATATGCTGTGTATATGATGTGTATATGCTGTGTTTATACTGTGTATATGATATTTATATGAGGTGTATATGCTGTGTATATACTGTGTATATGATGTGTATATGCTGTGTATATGGGGTGTATATGCTGTGTATATGATGTGTATATGATATGTATATGAGGTGTATATGCTGTGTATATACTGTGTATATGCTGTGTATATGAGGTGTATATACTGTGTATATACTTTGTATATGATGTGTATATGCTGTGTATATACTGTGTATATGATGTGTATATGGTGTGTGTGTATGATGTGTATATGATGTGTATATGGTGTGTATATGATGTGTATATGATGTATATATACTGTGTATATGCTGTGTATATACTGTGTATATGCTGTGTATATACTGTGTATATGATATGTATGAGGTGTATATGCTGTGTATGATGTGTATATGCTATGTATATGCTGTGTATATACTGTGTATATGATGTGTATATACTGTGTATATGCTGTGTATATACTGTGTATATGCTGTGTATATGATGTGTATATGATATGTATATGAGGTGTATATGCTGTGTATATGATGTGTATATGCAACAATGACATTACCCCCTTTCCTGTTGCCTAATTCCACCCATATTGCCTCCACTTTATCATCCATATCACCAGTTATCACTTCTTTTAAATTTGGCTTCAATTCTTTTTTAACATAAACACATACTCCTCCCCCTTTCCTTTTTTTTCTGTCCTGCCTAAACAAGGCATATCCTTCTGGATTTACAGCCCAGTCGTGAGAACAGTTCAACCACGTTTCTGCTATACCTATTACATCATACTTTTCATTCAATGCCATCATTTCCAGTTCACCCATTTTGTCAGCCAGGCTTCTCACATTTGCAAACATATATTTTAGATTATTATTGTGTAATTTATTTGTACACTTTAATACACATTCCTCCCTATCCCCTATGCTAGCCCCACCCCCCTTTCCACCCGCTACTGGCCTATCTACACCCTGCTTTCCTCCTGGACAATCTATCCCAGTGAGACTGCTAGGCTAGAGGGGGCTAAAGGGGGCTCCAATAATGAGGGAAACATGTTGGGCCTACAAATCTACCA
>JAACNH010000426.1:176770-218478 GCA_019447015.1 Hymenochirus boettgeri
CCAACTTCTACCTACCCATGGGCCTCTACTGACCCCAACTTCTACCTTCCCATGGGTCTCTACTCACCCCAACTTCTACCTACCCATGGGCCTCTACTGACCCCAACTTCTACCTACCCATGGGCCTACGCTCATTTTAAATATTTATCTGCAACTATTTTCTGGTTGATCTGTGACAGAGATAGGTAACCAGTAGTTATCCAGATGGCTTAAAAACTATAGCCAAGGAATGCTGGTAGTTATAGTTTTCAAACATCTGGAGATCTACTGGTTACCTATCTATGATTTTATAACTATATCCTGCAGAATATACATTTCAATCTCCACCCACTGTGTAAACTTGCATTATGGGAGATAGTACAAGTTACAATGAGCAGGTACCATAACAGAGCATTATGGGTAGAGAGCAGGTGGAGCTGCAGTGAAATATCTACACCTTTATATGGGTGTAGATATTTAATGCTATGTTTTGAAAACTACAACTCCCAGCATTCCCTGTCTGCACTCTACTGTTATACAATGATTGGGAGTTTAAATGTCAATCATCTTTAATCTTTATTTTTGTAATTTGCATCATATTTGCAACACATAGGGGAAACCGGGTGAAGGAGTAATGCTTCACAGCAGCAGAACCATTGAGTTACAGTAGACCCACTGCAGTTTGCCACCATTGTTGAGGCAGGCCGGCTAGGTCACACTGGACATACCCAACAACTCATTGGCTTCTCTCCCTCAGAGTATGCATCATGCAATAGAAAGTGGGTGAATATCAGCCAATCACAGACGCGGTTGCTGCCTAAGAAGATAGGCGTGGGAGCGATGGGCTGTAAGTAGATGTCGGAAAGTTTTTTTTTTAGAATTATTTTGGCGGTTAACCCTAGGAGGAAGGGCAGACAGATGGGATCCGGACGGTGGAAGGGAGAGGGGGAAAGGGCTCATGTTATCCCTCCCGGAGGTATCACAGAAGGCAGAGTCGTTCGGACAGGAAGACAGCCACTGCTTTTCAGTTTGCTGGACTTTGGACAGCACCGCAGGAGAACCATAAGGAGCAGAATTGTAAGGTAAGGATTTTTTTTTAACTATACAGAGGGGCCGGCACTAGGGGAAATTTTAGATTTGGGGGTGGAAACGTTGTCTGTTTCATAACTTACAATTTACTCCACATGGTGACAGTATTGCCACCTATACGCACAGAATACATTGTAATGTCTTAAACAGTTTCGAATTAACATATTATTATTGTTGTTGTGAATTTATATAGCGCCAACATATTCCGTAGCGCTTTACAATGACATGTATACATTCACATCACGCCCTGCCCCAAAGAGCTTACAATCTAAGCACATTTGACACATACAACCTATCAGTATGTCTTTATTGTGGGGGAAACCGGAGTGCCCGGAGGAAACCCAAACAAGCACGGGGAGAACATACAAACTCCTTGCAGGTGTGTCCAAGGGTGGAATGGAACTCAGGACTGCAGCACTGCAAGGGATCAGTGCTAACCACTGAGTCACCGTGCTACCCACACCCATGAGCGACCGTGCGGCCCACATATCTATATTTAGCATTCTAAAGATTAAAAGATTAAAATGTTAACATAGGTATCAAAATATATCTACGTATCATTTAAACTATTTACTAGGTTCCATATCTGCTAAGATTAGCATTACTAATACTTATAAGTAGCACCTGAAGTTCCTTAATGTTAAGTCTGTTTCTAAATTCTCCTTTCCTTATAAGAAGCTATTGAGTACTGACTCTTCATTCAAGCCCCAAGGATTTAATGTATTTCATTTAGTAATCTGCATTGCTTCCCTCCTCCTCTGTTGAGATTTTACAAGTTAATATCCCTCGTTGTGGTGTTCCCAGAAAGGTTGGTGTGTGTGTGTAGATATCTGCTTTATAAGATGGTTCCCCAGGTCTTGTAGGAAAGGATGGGAGGGTCTGTGAACAGTTCTGGGTCTGTCTCTCTTCCACTGTTTTTTATTCCCCAATTCTCTGGTTGGAATTTGTGTTATAAACCGTAATAAATGGATTTCTCTTTCTTTTCTGGACTGAATCTTTCTCGATGGCGAGTAGCGTCTTTGCATCTAATCTCATTACTATTTCACATTGTGTAGGATAAATCATCACTATCATATTCACTAGCAATTCATTACGCGTTTCTTTCAGCCTTCGTTCTTCACTCACTATCCTCCTATTCCCAATCGTGTGCAGTAGCTCACACAATTTGTCACTTTCAGGGAGAGAATCGCATGTGAATCGCACCAAAACGTGTCATTGCATACACCCCGAAAACCGGATCGCAGCACAACTGGCACCAGCCCACCTACTGCAGCCACACCTATTGGACAACACTAGCTTGCCCTTTAAACCACTCGATCGTAGTGCAATCGCAGTCACTGAAAGTTTCGTTTTTTTAATACTTAGTTACAAATATGTTAGCATAAGTCAGGGCAAAATGTACAGCCATAGAATGTTCAGTCAGGCACAGATTTAACAGATTCATAATGAAATAGATTAACTTTACGTCATAGCCCTCCCTATATATACTCGCCATCCCTTAATCATGTGGAATGGATGTCTATAAGGCTTCTATATCCATTGTGCATAGATAGGGAACCTTATCAATGTTATACAGAGCCTCTAAATGCAGTACTTATTTCTTTCCTCCATATACTGGTAAATACGGTACTTGTTTCTTTCCTCCATATACTGGTAAATACGGTACTTGTTTCTTTCCTCCATATACTGGTAAATACGGTACTTGTTTCATTCCTCCATATACTGGTAAATACGGTACTTGTTTCACTCCTCCATATACTGGTACATACGGTCCTTGTTTTCACTCCTCCATTCCTGGTAAATACGTGTACTTTGTTTCTTTTCCTACCATATGACCTGGAAATACCGGTTAAACTGTTTTTTTCCTCATATACTGGTAAATACGGTACTTGTTATTCTTCATATACTGTAATACGACTGTTTACTCATTACTGGTAAATTACGGGTAACTTGTTCACTCCTCCATATACTGGTAAGACGGTACTGTTTTTCCCCTCCATATACTGTTAAATCGGGTACTTGTTCTTTCCTCCATATACTGGTAAATACGGGTACTTGTTTCAGTTCACTGTCAGGCGTCACTCTCCATACTGGTAAATACGGTACTTGTTTCATTTCTCTGAAAACGGTCGTCCACCCCCCCCATAGGTACTACTTGTCGTTATTACGGTAAAGCTTTTCTGTTTCAAATGCTGACCTTTTCACTCGCATATACTGTTAAATACTGGGTAACTTGTTTTCTTCCTCCTATACTGGTAAATAGAGTACTTGTTTCACTACCCTCCATATACTGGTAACTACGAGTACTTGTTTCATTCTTCTCCATATACTGGTAAATAAGCGGTACTTGTTTCACTCCTCATTATACTGGGTAAATCCTGTATTGTTTCATCTCCATAAACTGCGTAAATACGCGACTTGTGTTCCCCATCCTCCAATACTGGTAAATACTGTACTTGTTTCACACCTCATATACTGGTAAATACTTACTTGTTTCATATCCGCCATAAACTGGTAAATACGGTACTTGTTCACGATTCCTCCTATCTGGTAATAGGTACTTGTTTCTTTCCTCCATATACTGGTTAAATACGGTACTTGTTTTCACTCCTCCATACGTAATTGCTGTTATTGTACTACTGTACGTGTATATCGCTCCAACTGTATGTATTGCATTCCTCCATATACTGGTACTACTGTCCTTGTTCATTCTCCTCCATAGATGGTAAATACTGGTGGACTGTGTTTCATTTACCTCCATATACTGGTAAATACGGTACTTGTTTTCATTTCCTCCATTATACTGGGTAATACTGTACTGTGGTTACATCCTCCATATACTGTAAATACGGTAACTGTTTCATTCCTCCATATACGGTAAATACGGGTACGGTTTGTTCATTTCCTCAGTATACTGTGATAAATCACGGTACTGGTTCATTCTCCATATCCTGGTTAAATACTGTACTTGGTTGTTTATTCATTCCTCCCTATTACTGGAAATATGTACTTGTTTCAGTCCTCCAAGTACTGGGGTAATACTGTACTTGTTCAGTCCTCCATATACTGGTACATACAGTATTGTTCAGTCCTCCCTAAACTGGTAAATTCGGGTACTTGTTTCATTTCCTCCATAAACTGGTAATTACTGTACTTGGTGTTCATTCCTCCATACGGTAACATAGGTACTGTTAGCCATAGCTGGAAATACGTCTGTTTCATTCCTCATAATGGTAAATACGGTTACTTGTTTCATATTCCTCATAAATGGTAAATACGGTACTTGTTTCATTCCTCCATTATACTGGTAAATACGGTACTTGTTTTCATTCCTCCTTTATACTGGTAAATATACGGTACTTGTTTTCTTCTCCTATACTGGTAATACGGTACTTGTTTATCCTCCATATACTGGTAAATACTGTACTTGTGTTTCATTCCTCCATATACTGGTAAATACGGTATCTGTTTCATTCCTCACATAAATACGGTATTTGTTTCATTTCTCCTGTATGACGTGGGGTACATTCACCTCCCAAAGGTGTTAACAATTTAAGCATTAATGTTCTTATTTATCTCACCTTTACTAGCAGTTGTCAAGCAATATGGCAGCTCCCACCTATTCCACAAAATTAATAAAAACTCTGGCTTTAGACCATTTGTGTGGAATAAGTCTCCCTCCACCAGCTAATTGTTTCCAGAGGTCTAACTCAGAGGATATATGTTTAAAAAGGCACTAACGCTTGGCCACACTGACTGCACTTTTTGTGTGTTGCGTTTTGTTTCAGATCATTGAAACGCAGCACGCGCGTTTCGGGAGCGTTGCGATTGTGATTTGCGTTCCACATTTTTTATCAGCAATCGCAATGCGTTTTCCAATACTTGATGAAAAACACATGGCAAACGCAACAAACAATTGCAATGAAATCGCACGTGATTCCGGTGTGCGATTGCATTTGGTTGCAGTTTTGGCCGTGCCTAAGTGTCAAAGTCACTGTAAAAAGCAGTAGACGCCATAGATTTAACCAGCATGCGAACAGGCAGGGTCTTAGAGTTGTGAACAAGCTAAAAAACAGATGTCAGTTCCACATAAATACATATTATAATATAAGGGAAGGACTGTATGAAATATTACCCAATAATGTCAGGTGATGCTGGAATTAAGGGTGCATCTGTACATAGTTTTATAGGAAGTATCACACAGGGGCAACTTGAGATATTTGTCTTCTTGGTCATATTATCATGTTGAGTATCTTGGAATTGTGTAAAATTAGGATCACAATAGTTTAATATTTCATGTGTAATAGAAACAGAGGCGAACACCAAGGCACTAATCACCTTATATTAGCAGGAGTATACGTCACATGGGGTGGCCCAACCATAAGTATGTATTCTCCAAGAAAAACGGCCGTGGAATAGAGGGCACACCCAAATTAGCTATTATATCGGTTTAAAATATCCTTTATTAATGCAGGTTATGGGTATATATATAAAGTGCACTATAATAGTTAATACACACCCTGTTAACCCCAACATCATAATTACTCACAATATATATAGTTGGTATCAAGTATATATCGAGACATATCATAACACTGTAGTATACGGTATACTGTCACAGCACACACATAGGAGATATAATCACTAATAATATTAACCCAATGAGTATATATCATAGAAACCCACCATCATAATAACAGTGAGGATATAGATCACCAGGGTGTGCTACTACCAGTTGGCAGGCATACTGCCACTTACTGCACCTGCACGCATTAATACCCATCAAACCGGCTGCTAATGGAAGTTAGAGAATGATGTCATGCATAATCTCGCATACTTCAGAAACACACTCTAGGACTCCGTAATCCCGCCCACAGTGATAGGACCTCCGCCATTGGATAAGGGCCAAAACCAATACTGCCAGTATAAGAAGCCAATGTTCATCAGGGGTATATAGGTTTATGACATAGCTTTATTTCAACAAGCAGTAACATAAGTATGTCCAAAAGGGTACATAAATATATCAAACTGGGGGAGGTACATAGAGCTATAATATACATATAAGCTGTTGTGACTTCAGCATGAAAACGATAAACGGCATGGTTCATTGTAAAGTAGGGTAAGGGCCATGTCCCCTTACTGAGTGACATCTCACATAACAACCCATAAGGGCATATGTTCCCCCTAGTGACAATTTCAATATCCCCCCGGCATGCCAACCTAGTAACAATATGAAATCTAAATAACTTAATATGAGAACTGGCAAGCGACTAGTCCCCTTTCCCTTACAGTAGGGTACACTTCTTAATATATCAACTCACTTTATCACTGTTCATCATTGAAGATAAGTCTAAACCTAGATAGCACGTGATAACATGATACGTCCTAGAAAAAGGGACAGGCACACCTTACAGCAAATTAAAGCAATCATACAATAACCTTTGCGCAGAAGACAATATAGAATATCTGTAGTATTCATTAGATCAACTTGAACTTGAAATGTAGTTCTGAAGACGTTCGCGAGTCATCCGACTGGCTTCTCAATTCGATGACTTGTACAGAATCTGTGGCGATTATGTACCCTGGAAAATCCAATTGCATATCACCACGCCAGTGTGTAAGGGTGTGATTAGATAGTGGCTAAGAGTGTGATAGGACGCCCACGTAAGGTGTTAAACAGCATTGTACATGCGACCTTGGTGTCGAACCCCCACCTCTATTGGGCTTTGGTTTCTTTATTTTCCACATAAATGGCCTCCTTCACACCTCTCTTGAACCAGTCCCGTTCCTTCGCCAGTATGTTAACATTACATCTTCAAAGGTATGTCCTTTATGCCTTAAGATGCAGTACACGGCTGAGTCCCCTGACCCGAGGACAGTGGCTCTTCTGTGCTGGGCCATACGTTGATGCAGTTGCTGTTTTTGGGGTTATCCCTCCCCCACATACAAATCAGAGGCATGCTTACTGCAACTGCACGCATATATGAGTCCGCTTTCTTTGTGTTTCGGTAAGGTGGTCTTTCGGCATGTACCCCAATTGCTGCCTCAGTGTGTTGTTCGGTTTTAAAAAGAAGCAGAACAGGATCGATGTTTTTTTGAAAGATTCTTCTTCATTTCCTTCGGAGACCCCCTGCTTATATATGGGATGACCATGTTCTTCCTCCTGTCTTTGCTTTTTCCCTTCAATTTGGGATTCGTGTTCCTTTTCTAGAAGGAAAATAAAAGAACACGAATACCAACAGTGAAGGGGACAAAGCCAACAGGAGAAGAACATGGTCATCCCTAGGTAGCAGGGGTCCTCCGAGAATTAAGAATAATTTCAAAAAACATCGTATCCCTGTCTGCTTAACCGAACCACACACGAGCACAATTGGTACATCCGAAAGATCACGTGACCTAAAAACACTCAAATGGATTATTGACCCATTACAGTCGTGATAAAATTGTCCGAAAATTTGCGAATAACACAGTAACAACTTTCCATGTTTCGTATCTATCGCTGATAAAACTGTGTGGGATCACAGCACAAATTTGTAAGTTTACTTTCCTTTCCTCCTGTTTGCAAGCAAACCTAATTCTCTTACTTCATACAGAGTAGTTTTCAGGCAGCCATAGTCCAATGTGGCATTCTTGGAGAGAAATGCTTAAGGTCATGGGGAGGGTCCCCAGATATTAATATTTTTTGATTTGAGTGACAATCTAAAAACATGTTCTACATTGTGCTTCTTGGCCGTTTTCACAATTTTTTTTTTTTTACCGTAGTTACCCTTTAAACGTCATTTTCCAATGAATGGGATCAGCAGTATATTTACAGGCATGGTAACTGTTAACACATTAAGGCGGGGACACCTGCTGATGTCATCACTTCCCTAAATGATTTGTCCTAAGAAATTGACTTTCTCTTGTTAATGGGGTTAAATCATCTGAATTCTGGGTTTTTATCTAAATTCACGGACCTGGAAAGGGAAGGATATTCACGGACATAGGATCTGTCCTGATCGAAGGAGCCCATCCCTGACTTACAAACCAATGGACATTTTATTGGGTCCGAGATCAATGCTGATTTCTGACCCAGGGGTTTAAATAGCTCCCCAGAAAAACTTGTTTGGTGATCTCTCCCACCCTGTTATAACTATAAGATACTACAACCTTAGTTGTAACCTTATTAACAGAGGCAATCCAGCCCTTAGCACAGACTGAGGTCTCTGGTTTTAACCCCATGTGTAGGTACGAAACCTTAAAGGTCATAGACCTTCCTCAACTTCTCCCTCTGGTATCCTTACTATAATGTATGTCTGCCATGATATCGTTGAAAGCCGCATGGAAGACAGAAAGGGTTAACCAGTTGGGACCTGTTCGCTATAAATAGTTAGGTACTGCTCTTCCAGAACTTCACTATAGGAAGCCAAGCTAATGGGCCCTATTCCATTTCACCGCAAAAGGTTATAACCTTAACCATACCCCAGTAAACATGGGGGGTGGTACGGATGGAAGACCGAGTTCCCATAAAGTCCCCAGCTGGGGGATAATATCTCTAATATCAAAGAGTAACACTCTGGCCATAAAGGCGTAACTTTATTGCTGGGTATGACGTGGTCTCCCAACTGCTTGGATGTGCCCTATTCTTCCTTCCTGCCTCTGGAACCCGAATTCTGTAGGATCTGTGTAGTTTCTTCTCCTTTTTATTTATTTGATTGACTGTTTTGTAGTTTTTATTGTACGTCTTTATTTGTAACAACATTTTCTATATTTTGTATTATATGGACTGTCCTCCTTTTGAATCTTAAATCTAGATGTAATACGTTTTGTCTTTGATGACTCTAAAGAACCGTAGCCCCCGATACGCGTTTTTGGGAATGGTATTTAAGCCTATTGATGCTTTCTTATGTAAAGCTGATTAACCTGTGAATGCTGATTGAGGAGTGTGAACAGTGTGAGTCTGATTAACCCTTTTGTTGCGGAGTGGTATTACCATTTTTACTGCCAGACAGGGATAGCAAGCAGTGAGATTGTGGGGTAGATTGTATCTCATTTTCATCTAACTCAAGAGATATAATTCAGAAGAACGTAAAATGACTGACCTGTATATTAAACCTACTGATTGAAACAACCTTCTGCACACGTCTAGTTTCTCTCCACCCGAATGGGACAACTTCCCATTCAGCCAATTTCAGGCATGGAAGGATCGTTGGTATATACAGAATGTAACCAAGGATATGGGAATGATGGATAAATTGAGGCAAGAAAGCTTTCGAGACAGAAATGAATGGACTTGGCACGAAATACTTTAACAGACACTGCCAAGAGTGCTGAAGGAATTCTGAATCAACGCGGATACAATAAAGCCCGGATACCATTTGTGAAATACCTACAACAGATTATCCCAATCATTGTAAAAAAACTGTCCTCATTTTCTCTCCACAGACCATGACATAGGCCTTTAGGGCTAGACCCCACTAGCCATTTGTGCTATAGCCAGGGGTGCCCCTACCATGAAGCAAAGTGAAACATTTGCTCAGGGTGCACCCCTGCACCAACTACGAAAAGGCGCCATTTATCACCATCCACAAATCAGTGCTAAGTCAGCCCTCTAGTTCCCCATAAGTTTTCGTCAGCCTTCCCGTTCACCAGTAGTGTTCGTCAGCCCTCCTATCTCCTCGACAGCCACCTCCTCATGTTTCCCTGGATGAAGCCATGCCTGCTTTCCGTGCCCCACCCCAACAAGGAAGGTAGAAGGAGATTGGGGGAACATAAAAGAAATATTAGATTGTACAACGCTGGGAACCATTGTCAGGATAGGACCGTTCGCACAACCTAATTTAAACACTTCAGACACAATACCATGCAGCTTAGATGTACTGGAAGTGGTTTAATGAAGTATTGAATTGCTTTCTATAAATTGGTAGAGGGTAAAAAAAAACTCCATGGTCTATAGGATATCTGCTTATGAAAACTATCATACAGGTTAAATAGTTAAAACCTTATAAGTATATATAGCAACATGCTGTCATTACTATATATTACTGTTTCAAGATGAATGATACAAAATACCTTTCCCTTACTGGAACATTGGTGCCACCTAGTGGACCATATTTAAAATGACACAGATGGAACAGAAAGGGAGACTTTTCCTCTGGGGTCTTATCATAATGATTGTTTATATGTGGATTTTTAACCATTATTGATTTTAAGCACATTTTGGCATTGTCTATCGTGTATTTTAAAGGATAACACTTGAAAGAAATCTCAACCTTTTGTCTTTTTTTAAAATGAGCACACAGACAGAAATGCACGCTTGCAACTTTTTTTTCATTGTAAAATAATTCAGTGCACTATCATGGAGATGTAATAACAGTTCTTATCGTTACAAATGGGGCTAATTTTACCCCAACCAATCAGATGGTAAATAAGATCTGATTGGTTGAGGCAAAATTAGCACTGTTTTTAACATTAAGAACTTTTATTGACTCTCCCTGTCTGTGTTTAGTTTCTGCTTGTAATTTAGACTTTCCATTTAATATAATTACATGTCTTTAATATAGGAATAGTTACACTGATCTAGTGTCATTTAATATAGGGAATAGTGACCATGATAATAGTGTCATTTATATAGGGAATAGTGACCTGATTAGTGTCAGTTATCATAGTGAATAATAGTGAACCCATGATATAGTGTCATTTCATATAGGGAATAGTGCCATGTATAGTGTCATTTTAATATAGGGAATAGTGACCATGGTATTAGTGTCATTAATTGGGAATAAGTTTTTTTTGTAGGGGACCGTGAATATAGTGTAATTTCATATAGGGAATAAGTGACCATGATTATTGTCCATTTAATATAGGAATATCGACCATGATATGTGTGTCATTTAATATAGTGAATAGTGACCATGCTATGTTATTTATTAGGGAATGTGACCCCATGATATAGTGTCCATTTATATCGGGATAGTGACATGATATAGTGTCATTAATATAGGTATCGTGAACATGGTATAAGTGTCCCTTTAATATAGGGAATATTGACCTGTGATATGTGTCATTTAATATAGGGGAATAGTGACCCATGATATAGTGTACTTTAATATAGGGAATATGACCATGATTAAGTGTAATTTCATATGGAATAGTGCCATTCTATTGTCATTTAATATAGGGAACATTGACCATGATATAGTGTCCATTAATTCGGGAATAGTGATCATGAATAGTGTCATTTAATATAGGGAATAGTGACCATGATATCGTGTCATTTAACATACGGAATAGTGACCATGATATAGTGTCATTTAATATAGGGAATAGTCATCATGGTATAGTGTCTTTAAAGATAGAATAGTGACGCAGATAAAGTGGTCATTTAAGATAGGGAATAGTGACCTGATATAGTGTCCATTTTAGATAGGGAATAGTGACCTGATATCGTGTCATTTACATCTAGGGAATAGTGATCATGATATAGTGTCATTTATTAGGGAATAGTGACCATGAATATGTGTCCCATTTATATGGAATAGTGACCCTGATATAGTGTCCTTTAATATAAGGATAGGTGACCATGATATAGTGTCATTTAATACAGGGAATAGTGATCATGATATAGTGTCTTTATATAGGAATAGTGATCATGATATAGTGTCATTTAATAGAGGGAATGGATTGTATATAGTGTCATTTAATATAGGAAATGTGATCATGATATGTGTCATTTAAATATAGGGAATAGTGGACCATGATAACGTTTCTTTGATATAGGGCATAGTGAATCATGATATGTGTCATTTAATATAGGGAATCAAGTGATCATGATATAGGTGTCCTTAGTGTCTTTAATATAGGGAATAGTGACCACTGATATATTGTCATTTATATAGGGAATAGTGACCGTGATATAGTGTCAGTAATTAGGGAATAGTGACCATTAATAAAGTTTCATTTAATCTAGGGAAATAGTGATTGTGATATAGTTTCATTTAATATCGGAAATAGTGTCATGATATATTGTCACTTTAATATATAGGGAAAGGACCATGATAAAGTAAGTGTCTTTAATCATAAGGGAATAGTGATCATGATATAGTGTCCTTAATATAGGGAATAGTGATCAATGATATATGTCATTTAGTGTCATTTAATATAGGGAATAGTGACCATGGATCAGTGTAATTTAATCTAGGGAATATTGACAATATATAGAGTCATTTAAATTTGGGAAATAGTGACAGTATGTGTCATGTATATAGGGATCGTGATCATGATATAGTGTCATTTATATAGGGAATAGTGACCCTGAATAGTGTCATTTAATATAGGGAATGTGATCCATGATAAGTGTCATTTAATATAGGACTAGTGACCATGATATAGTGTCATTTAATTATAGGGCTATTACCATGATCTAAGTGTCCATTTTAATAATGGAAAATAGTGACCATGATATGGTGTCATTTATCTGGGATAGTGATCATGATATAGTGTCATTATATAGGAATAGTGAACTCATGATATAGTGTCCTTTATATATGGAATAGTGACCATGATATGTGTTTTATTTAATATAGGGAGATAGTGATCATGATAGAGTGTCACTTTAATCTAGAATAGCGACCCATGATATAGTGTCATTTAATATAGGGAATAGCGACCATTATATAGTGTCATTTAATATAGGGAATCAGCGACATGATATCGTGTCATTTAATATAGGGAATAGTGACCATATATTGTGTCATTTACAATATAGGGATAGTGATCATGATCTAGTGTCCTTTACTATAGGGAATGTGACCATGATATAGTGTCAATTTAATATCGGGAAATAGTGATCTGGATAGTGGTCATTTTGATATATGGAATAGTGACCATGATATATGTCATTTAATCTAAGGGAATCGTGACCATGATATAGTGTCTTTAAATATAGGGACTGTGACCGTGATATAGTGTCCCATTTAATATTAGGGAATAGTGATCGATGATATAGTGTCATTTTAATATAGGGAATAGTGATCGTGATATAGTGTCTTTAATATAGGGAAGAGTGACCGTGATAT
Source organism: Hymenochirus boettgeri (assembly GCA_019447015.1). Lineage (NCBI taxonomy): Eukaryota > Metazoa > Chordata > Amphibia > Anura > Pipidae > Hymenochirus > Hymenochirus boettgeri. The sequence continues at coordinate 189,895 of JAACNH010000426.1, forward strand.
AGTGTCATTTAATATGGGAATAGTGATCATGATATAGTGGTCATATTAATATAGGGAAATAGTACCATGGATATAGTGTCTTTAATAATAGGGAATAGTGATCAGATATAGTGTCATTTAAATATCGGGATAGCGACCATGATAGATTGTCATTTAATATAGGAATAGTCGACCATGAATACAGTTCATTTAATTAGGTGAAATAGCGACATGATATGTTGGGGGGGGTTGTCATTTCATATAGGGAATAGTAACCATATATAGTGTCATTTAATTAGGGAATAGTGCGCATGATATAGTTCATTTACTATAGGGAATAGCGATCATGGATATAGTGTCATTTACTATAGGAATGTGACCATGATTGGTGTTTATTTAAATATAGGGAATAGTGATCATGATATGTGTCATTTAATATGGAATAGTGCCGTGATAGAGTGTTCATTTAATATGGGATATGGACCATGATATAGTTCATTTAATATAGGGAATAGTGAACCATGCTTCGTGTCATTTTAATCTAGGAATAGTGATCATGATATAGTGTCATTTTATATAGGGAATAGTGACCTGATACAGTGTCATTTAATCTAGGGAATGTGACCATGAATAGTGTCATTTATATATGGAATAGTGACCATGAGACAGTGGTCCATTAATGGGAATAGTGACCAATGATATAGTGTCCTTTAATATAGGGACCATGACTTATATAGTGTCATTTAATATAGGGAAATGGTGACCATGATCTAGTGTCATTTTAATATGGGAATAGTGACACATGATATAGTGTCATTTTTACTATAGGGAACAGTGACCATGATACAGTGTCCAAGTTAATATAAGGAATAGTTGCCATGATAAGTGTCATTTATTAGGGAATAGTGATCATGATATCGTCATTTTAATAAATACTAGGGATAGTGATCGCGATTACGTGTCATTTAATATTGAGGAACAGTGACCATATATATGTCATTTAATATAGGGAATAGTTGATCAGATATAGTGGTCATTTAATATAGGGAATATGATCATGAATAGTTCATTTAATATAGGGAATAGTGATCGTGATACGTGTCCATTAATAAGTGAACAGTGACCTTATGATTATAAGTGTCTTTATATAGGGGATAGTGATCATGATATAGTGTCCATTTTAGATATAGGGCTAGTGATCATGATATAGTGCATTTAATATCGGGAATAGTGATCGTGATACAGTGTCATTTACTATAGGGAACAGTGCCAGATTGTGTCATTTAATATAGGGAATAGTGATTGATTAAAGTGTCATGTTAATAATAGGGAATAGTGACCATGATAGAGTGTCATTTAATATAGGGAATATGACCATGATCTATTGTCATTAATATAGGAAATATGACCATGATATGCGGTCCTTTACTATGGGAATAGTGTCAGAATATAGTGTCATTTAATATAGGGAAATAGTGACCATGATATGTGTCATTTAATAATAGGGATAGTGACCATGATATGGTGTTATTACTATAGGGCAATAGTGATCATGATAAAGTTCATTTATATAGGGAATAGCGACATGAAATAGTGTCATTTATATAGGGAATCGCGACCTGATATAGGTCATTTACTATGGGTCAAGAGCGACCATGATATAGTGTCCTTTAATATAGGGAATAACGTGGACCATGATAATTGTGTCATTTATCATATAGGGAATAGTATCATAATATAGTGTCATTTACTAGAGGGAATAGTGACCTGATATAGTGTCATTTATATCGGGACTAGTGGATCATGATATAGTGTCATTAATATAGGGATAGTGGACCATGATATAAGTGTCATTTTCATATAGGGAATAGTGACCATTATATAGTGCATTTAATATGGGAATGTGACCGTGATATAGTGTCATTTAATATAGGGAATAGTTATCGTGTGATATCGGTGTGCAGTGTTATATCGGTAATAGTGATCGTGATATGATGTCATTTAATATAGGGAAATAGTGACCGTGAATATAGTGTTCATTTAATATAGGGAATAGTGACATGATATAGTTTCATTTAATATAGGGAATGTGAACATGATATAGGTTTCATTTAATATAGGAAATGTGATCATGATATTATGTCATGTACTATGGGAATAGCGACCTGATATAGTTGTCATTTAATAATGGGAATAGCGCCAGATCTAGTGTCATTTTAATATAGGGAATAGCGACCATGATATAGTGTCCATTTTAATATAGGGGAATATGACCATAATATAGTGGTCATTTTATATATGGAATGTGACCATGATAATAAGTGGTCCATTTAATATAGGGAATAGTGCCTATTGATATAGTGCCATGAATATAGGGAATAGTAGTGACCATGATATAGTGCATTTTAATAAGGGATAGTGACGCATGATATAGTGCCATTTAATATAGGGAATAGTGACCTGGATATAATGTCATTTAATAATAGGGACTAGTGACCATATAGAGTGGTCATTTAATTAGGGAATAGTGACCGGATATAGTGTCATTTAATATAGGGAATAGTGACCCTGAATAGTGTCCCTTTATATATAGGGAATTATATCAATGATAATAGTGTCATTTAATATAGGGATATGACCATGATATAGTGTTCTTTAATATCGGGAATGTGACCGTGAATCGTTGGGTCGGTCATTTAATATAGGCATAGTGCATGATACTAATAATGTCATTTTAATATAGGAATAGTGACCATGATATAGTGTCATTTAATATAGGGAATAGTGACCGTGATATATTGGTCAGTTATATAGGGAATGACCATGATTTCGTGTCATTTAATATAGGGAATCGGATCATGATATAGTGTCATTATATAGGGAACAGTGACCCATGATCTAGTGTCATTTAATATAGGGAAAGTGATCATGATTAGTTTCATTTATATAAGGGAATAGTGATCATGATATAGTGTCATTTATATAGGATGTGACCATGATATAGTGTCATTTAATATAGGGAAGTGATCATGATTAGGGTCCCTTTAATATAGGGATAGCGACCGTGATATAGTGTCATTTAATATAGGGAATAGTGACCATGATATAGTGTATTTAATATAAGGTAATAGCGACCATGCATATATTGTCTTTAATATAGGGAATAGTGACCATGATTGTGCCATTTAAAATATAGGGAATAGTGGACCATGATATAATCATTTAATAAGGGAATAGTGACCAATAATATGTGCATTTAATATAGGGAATAGTGACCATGATATAGTGTCATTTAATATAGGGAATCGTGACCATATATAGTGCCATTAATTGGGAATCGTGACCGTGGGGTGGATATAGAGTGTCATTTAATATAGGGAATAGTGACATGATACAGTGTCATTTAAATAGGATTAGTTGATCTGTATATAGTGTCCGTTAATCTAGGGAATATTGACCATGATACAAGTGTCATTTAATATAGGTAAGTGACCGGGATATAGTGTCTTTTAATATAGGGAATAGTGACGTGATATAGTGTCATTTAATATAGGCAATAGTGATCATGATCTAGTGTCATTTAATATAGGGAATAGTGATCAGATATATGTCATTTATATAGGGAATATGACCTGATATGTGTCATTTAATATAGGAACAGTGACTCATGATATATTTTCATTAATATAGGGAATAGTGATCATGATATAGTGTCATTTAATATAGGAATAGTACCATGATAGAGTGGTCATTTAATAGGGAACAGTGACCAGGATCTCGTTCCTTTAATATAGGGAATAGTGATCATTATAATAGTGTCATTTAATTATAGGGACTAGTGATCATGATATAGTGTCATTTAATATAGGAAAGTGATCTGATCTAGTGTCATTTATTATAGGGATAGTGATCAGGATATAGTGTCAGTTAATATAGGGAATAGTGACCAATGATATAGTGTCATTTAATATGGGAATAATTGATCAGGAATAGTTCATTGCAATATCGGGAATACGACGTGATATAGTGTCATTTAATCTAGGGAATAGCGACATGATATAGTGGTATTTAATATAGGGAATAGTGACCATATATAGTGTCATTTAATATGCGGATAGTGACCATGATAGAGTGCCATTAAATATAGGGATAGTGAACCATGATATACTGTCATTTAATATAGGGAATAGTGACCATAATATAGTGTCCATTTAATATAGGGAATAGTGACCGTGATTAGTGTCAGTTTAATATAGGGAATAGTGACATGAGTATAGTGTCATTTAATATAGAATAGTGATCATGCATATAGTGTCATTTCATATAGGGAATAGTGATCAAGAATATAGTGTCATTTATATAGGGAATAGTGCCCATGATATAGTGTCATTTATATCGGGAACAGTGACCATGATATAGTGGTCATTTAATATAGGGAATAGTGATCATGATATAGTGTCCATTTCATATAGGGAATGTGACCATGATATATGTCATTTAATATAGGGAACAGTGACCGGACACCACTGATATCGTGTCATTTAATATAGGGATGTGATCATGATATAGTGTCTTTAATATAGGGAAAATAGTTGATTCATGTATAGTGTCCTTTAATATAGGGATGTGACATGATAGAGTGTACTTTTAATTCCGGGAATAGGATCATGATGATAGTGTCATTAACTCTAGGGAATAGTGCCATGATATATGTCATTTATACTAGGGAATCGTGATCATGATTATAGTGTCAATTTAATATAGGGAATAGCGACCAGTGATTAGTGTCATTTACTTAGGGAATAGCTGATCATGATAGGTCATTTAAATAGGGAATAGTATCATGATAGAGTGTCATTTAATATAGGGAATATTATCATGATCTATTGTCATTTAATATAGGGAATAGTGACCATGATCTAGGTGTCCATTTAATATAGGGAAAAAAATAGTGATCATGATATCGTGTTCCTTTTAATCTAGGAGAAAATAGTGTCAGGATATACGTGTCATTTAATATAGGGAATAGTGAACATGATAATGTCATTTAATCTGGGAATAGTGATCATGAGATAAGTGAGTCATTAATATAGGGAAGAGGGATCATTATATAGTGTCATTAATATAGGGATAGTGACACCATGATATAGTGTCATTTAATCATAGGGAATGTGATCATGATATAGTGTCATTTAATAAAGGAATCGCGACGTGATATAGTTGGTCCTTTAATCTAGGACATAGTGACCATAGATAATAGTGGTCATTTTAATAATCAGGGAACATGACCCATGGATTAGTGTCATTTAATTAGGGAATAGTACCGCATATAGTGTCCATTTAATATATATATATATATTGTTAATGTATAATTGGGCCGTTCCTCTCCCTTGCAACCGCACCAGAAAGTGTTTTTGAATTAAGGTTTTGAGCAGCATAAATTTGTCGTATTTGTAGTATATTATATATATATATAAAAAAATATCAGTGGTGTGCGCTCAGTGGTCCTTCTTTTTCATTTTGCCTGGAGGCTGCCGGTTTAAAATTCCAATATACAGCAAACAATCTAGAGGAGACCAGCGCTCCACAGGTCTTGTAATGAGTTTTTATATTAACTTTGAACAAGTGCAAGGTTGCAAAAATAGCACCGTTTCGGCCCTGGTTCAATGGCCTTTGTATCAGAAAATAAAAAAAATCCAAGCGTCACATTAAGTGCAACTGAGGAGGATTTAATACCCCCCTATAATGTGCAGGACCACACCCTTCTAGTTATAACATCTCCCAAAATTCCCAAAATCTTAAAGTGCAGGGTTAAATAGTTAAAAAGATTGTGACAGAGTGCTACACATAATTTCTACCTTGATTAATATTATCATGTTCATAAATATGCTAGAAAAAGTGCTAAGAAGTTGCCTAAAGTTACAACCATTTGTTAAAATAAGTTAAAAACAAGTAAAACAAGGGCTGACTAGGGACATAGTTAGCATTCCATAAAGTGAACTGTAGATAAATAAGCAGAACAAATCTATGGTAATTAACGTTATCTATAAATATTTAAAGGAACAAAATTCAGTAAGACCATGAGGTTTCAGGGTGTTCAAAGTTTTTTCCAAAATGTCTCTTTTCCTTAAACAATAATTAGTTCCTGTTTCCCTCCTATTGTCTGTGGAGTATATGGTCAATTCCACGAATTTAAGGGTCCTTTAATGTATGTCCTTTTCCCAAGTAATGTTCGCTAGTTGTTTTATTTGGTTTAAGGTCTCTTATGCAGTGTTAATGGCTGAACCTATGTCCATCGAGCGGAGTCTCAGTGTCCAGATCTTTTTTTCCCAGACATGTAGAGGTTGCATGGGCAAATTATAATATAAATAAACGTGTGTAGTTTGACAAGTTATATGGTGTGTTGATCATCATCTGTTTCCTGTATTGGGATAGTCAAAGGTAAACTAAGGATAATAATCATAGCTTAACCAAGATTTACATGTGTGACAACTGAAACAACCATTAGGTTTACTTGTTAGCCAATTGGTTCATTTTTATATTTATTTATGGGGTCCGATTCGACCAACTACATCCCTAGATATTTTTTCCTCTCTTAAAGGCACATTGGGTCTGTCGGATAAGCGTCTTTTATTTGTCATTAATAATGTTTCTCCTTGCTTCCTCAGCCCCAACCGCTACTATTTGTATAGACAGAAAGTGCCCCGATATAACTTCACCTTCCCTCTTCTCCGCCGCACTGCCAGCCCTCTGCTGCGCTAAATGGCAAGCAGGGGGCCGGACCGGCAGTCCGTGTCTGTGATTGGCTGAGAGTCCGCCATCACGGACGCGGCTGCCAGTAGTCCTGACGGCGGATGGAGAGAAAGATGGAGGTAAATTCTCATCGGAGGGCACTTTACTGTCTAATACAAGTAATGTTCGAAGTTAAGGGTTATGGGAGGCAAGGACACACATATAACATCCACCAGTTTTTTTGAGGCACTCTGGTGGAGGGAGACCACAATAGGGAGGGGGAGGGATACACATAGGGAGGGGAAGGGAGGGGAGAAGGGCTGCAGTACGCATGCCAAACTTCTCCCGAGGGGATACAGGAGACGAGTCCTCATATGGAACTCTGCTAACCTCCCTGGGTGGGCGTTTTTTTGGACTTTGGGACGGGGTTAACATGAGAATCATAGGGGCTGGGATTGATCAGGATTAAAGTACACTACACATTGGGGTCAGTAGTGGGGGGGATATAGTTTTGGGGGTGACATGCCTTTACCAAGACAAAACCCCTAAACTTAGGGTTCCTGGGTTTAACATGACCATGCACCACTGTCCAAAACAGCATCTTGTCGCGATAAGAGGTTACCGTCTGACATTAGTGTTATTGTTCTCACTTTGTGGGACCTTTACAGACTGTCTCATTGTCATGACCTTAAGTCATGGCTCTTAACAGCCTCAAACGCACAGTGTACATGGGGAGGTCTGGGGTCGGTTGAACACTGATTGGTGTTCAATGTACGACCCCCACCAGTACACGGTATTCTTAGCTGCCTTATTCGCAATATTGGTCGGCTGTGAAATCCCCACGTGTGTACAGACATTTTTAGGATAAGGCCACCTGAATGCACGATCGTGCATGGAAATGCAAGTCTAGTCCCTAACTCTAACTCTATCTGTCCATATCTATCTATAAATTGAAGTCCTATCTATAGAATTTCCTGGTAGTTTGAGGTGTAGTCCTAAAGCAGGGCCATGTCTAAATATAAGCATCTAAAAAAAAAATAAATCTAAAAGTACATGTCTAAACAAATCTAAGAGTATCTATCTAAACCCATATCTTCTATACTACTAAACTACTATCAACATCTAAAAAAATTCTAAAAATCTAAAAAAATAAAAACAAAAAATATTAAAAATACCTAAACTAAGTCTAAAACAAATATAATACTAAAAACTCCTAAAAAAAAAGATCTATAACCAAAAACTCTAAATCTCCAATATTAAAACAAAAACTAAAATCCTACTAAACTAACATGAATAACCGAATATAAACTAAAAAACTAAACCTATAAAAAAAAACCTAATAAAAAAAATCTAATAAAACTGTCTATCTAATCCTTATAGGTCTAAAACAATACCTAAAAAAAAAAAATCTTAATATCTAACCAACTCAAAAATAAACTAAATGTCTATAATACATAATCTAAATTATAATATCTAATAATAACTATCGATCTAACTCTCAAAAAACTATCAAATCTACTAACTAATCCTATATACTAAAACCAAAAAACTAAAATATAAATAAAAATCTAAAAATAAAACCCTACTATCCCTAAATAAAAAAACTAAACTAAAAATATAAACTAAAAATAAAAAAAACTCTAATCTAAAAACTAAATCTAAAACTAAATCGAAAATAAACTATAAACTAATAAGTCTATTCTAAACTATCTAAATAAAAGAAAACTAAAAAAAAAACTAACTACCTAACTAAAAAAAACTACAATAACCTAACCCCCCCCCCCCCCCCCCCCCCCCCACACCCCCCCCTACACTAAAACTAAAAACTAATCGACTAAACTACCTACTAACTAAAAAATAAAAAACTAAAATAAATAAATTATAGTGTCTATATCTAAAAATCTATAAAAAAAAATCTAATCTATAACCTTAAAAAATCTTAAACTATCTTCTATCTACTAACTACTAAATCTAATACTATATAAAAATAAAAAATCTTAAAAAAAAACTTATTACTCAAAACAAACTAAAACTAAAACTAAACAAATCGATCATCTAATCTATCAATATAAACTAAAACTAAACTATAAAAAAAATACTAAATCTACTAACCTAACTAACACTCAAACTAATACTACAATAAAAATATAAAAAACTTCTCTATCTATCTAAATACATGCTAACTATGTCTAATCTCTAAGAAATAAAATTAAAAAAATCTAAATAAAACTAAAACTCTAAATAAAAATCTAATCTACTAAAATCACTGTCCTATTACATGTCTAAAAACCTAAAAAAATTAAAATAAAAAAACTAAATCATAAAATCTAAATATAAAATCTAAAAAAACTAAAAAATTATAACGTAAAATCTATCATAAAAATACTAAAACTAAAAAAAAATCTATACTCTAAAATCTAATGTCTAAAAAACTGAAATCTAAAATCTAATCTAACCTATAAATCTAAACTATAAATACCTACCTAAAAACTAATAACTCAAAAACACTACTAAAAAGATCTATAAATACTTTTAAATAACTTAAAAACTAAAAAATATCAAAAATAACTAAAAAAAATAAAAATAAACTAATAAAAAAGGGAAAAACTAACTATAAACTAAACTACTACCCCCCTAAAACAAATAAATCACTAAAGAACAATGTCTTCTAACACCTAACTAACTATAATATCTATCTAAACTAATCATTAACAAAAAATTCTAAAAAACGAAATACTAAAATCAAAAGTCCTAATGTCTAACTATCTATAATTTCTAAAATATCTAAAACAATAAAAACTATACCCTCCATAAGCAAATTATCTAGCCCGTGTACTGTGTTCTCTCCGTGTAAAGTGTATGGTATAATCCTCTCATACTCACGACCTTTATGCTGAATATCATGAACACAATGGTCTCCGGTGTCCCGTGTAGCGAGCACCACTCCTCCGTTAGCACTTCCACCCAGTCAAAGAACACCGACGCGCGTTTCGCGCCCTTTCCGGACGCTTCGTCAGGGTATGACATTGTATTTATCTTTAAACCTTGTCAGACGTTTATTATAGAAATGGTGATAGTGCCTATAGTACAGGGCCTGTGTTTTGTCTTCTGGATACTTACCGGGTTTCTTTTGCTCGGGGGTGAAAGAAGTCACTATTGAGCTTATGCTATATCCATTGTGCATAGATAGGGAACCTTATCAATGTTATACAGAGCCTCTAAATGCAGTACTTGTTTCTTTCCTCCATATACTGGTAAATACAGTACTTGTTTCTTTCCTCCATATACTGGTAAATACGGTACTTGTTTCATTCCTCCATATACTGGTAAATACGGTACTTGTTTCATTCCTCCATATACTGGTAAATACAGTACTTGTTTCACTCCTCCATATACTGGTAAATACGGTCCTTGTTTTTCAGTCATTCCTCCCATCTACTGTTAAATACATACTTGTTTTCCACTCCCTCCATATACTGGTAACAGTACTTGTTTCAACGATCCTCCATATATCTGGTACAATCACGGTACTTCTTGTTGCATCACTCCTCCATATAACTGGTCAATACAGGACCTTGTTTCATCACTCCCCATATACGGTAAATACGGAACTCTTTTCATTCCTCCATAAACTGACTGGTAAATACGGTTACTTGTGTTCATTCCTCCATATACTGGGTTTAAAAAAAAAAAAAATACAACGGGGTGTACTTTGTTTCATTCCTCCCATATACTGGAACTACGGTACTTGTTTCATTCCTCCCTATACTGGTAAAATCTGCCCTTGTTTCATTCCTCCCTATACTGTAATACTGTACTTTTTTCAAGGCCGAGTCATTACGGTCAATACTGTTACTTGTTTCAGGTCCCTCATCCTATCCTGGTAATACAGTACTTGTTTTTCAGTTCCTCCATACACTGTGGTAAAATATTACTTGTTTCTCCTCCATAAACATGGTACATACGGTACTTTGGGTTGTGTCATTCCTCCCTGATGGGAGCTGTAAATACTGTACTTGTTTCATCCTCCCTATACTCTGCTGGTAAATACTGTACTTGTTTCAGTCCTCCATATACTGGTAAATACTGTACGTGTTTCAGTCCTCCATATACTGTTAAAATACAGTACTTGTTCAGTCCCTCCATAACTGGTAATACGGTCTTGTTTCATTCCTCCATAAACTGGTAAATACTGTACTTGTTTGCATTCCTCCACTACCTGGTAATACGGTAACTTGTTTCATCCTCCTAACTGGGTAAATACGGTACTTGTTTCATTCCTTCCATAACTGGTAAATACGGTACTAATGTTTCATTCCTCCAATATACTGGTGAATACGGTACTTGTTTTCATTCATTCCTCCATAATACTAGAAATACGGTACTCTCTTTTTTCATTTCCTCCATATACTGGTTAAATACGGTACTTGTTCATTCCCTTTTCTTCCTCTCTCCATATACTGGTACTACGGTACTTGTTTCACCTCCTCCATATACTGGTAAATCGGGTAGCTACTTTTGTTTATTTTTTCAGTCCCTTCCATAACTGGTAAATTACGGTACTTGTTTTCATTCCCTCCATAAACTGGTAATACTGTACTTGTTCATTCCTCCATATACTGGTAAATCCGTACTTGTTTCAATTCCTCCTATACTGTAAATACGGTACTTTGTTTCAGGTCATGTTCCTTCCCTCCCTCCATATACTGGTAATACGGTAACTTGTTTCATTCCTCCATATACTAGTAAATCGGTACTTTTTGCATTCCTTCCATATGCTGGTAAATACGGGTACTTTTTGTTTTCATTCCTTTCCTCCATATCTGTGTAACTACGGGACTTTGTTTCATTCCTCCATATACTGGTAAATACGGTTAACTTTGTTTCATTCCTCCATATACTAGTAAATACGGTACTTGTTTCGAGTTGCCCTCCTGATATACTTGTAAATACGGTAAACTCTTGTGTTCAATCCTCGCCATATACTGGTAAAATACGGTACTTGTTTTCATTCCTCCATACATACGGTATTGTTTTCCATTTCTTTTCGTTCTCCTGTAATGCCGTGGGTGTCCTTTCACTCACCTCCCAAAGGTGTTAACAATTGGAAGCATTCATTTTTCTATTTATCTCACCTTACTAGCCATGTCAGCATATGGCAGCTCCACCTATTCCCAAAAATTAATAACACCGTCTGGCTTTAACCATTTGTTGGAAATATAGTCTCCCCCCCATCAATTGTTTTCCAGAGGGTCCTAACTCAGCAGGATAATCTGTTTTAAAAGTCACTAAGGGCTTGGCCACACTGCTGCATTTTTTTGTGTGTTTTTGTGGTTTTTTTCTTTTTCCAGTCATTGAAAACGCAGCAACGCAAAAAAAAAAACCGAAAACGCGCGTTTTCGGGAGCGTTGTGATTTGTTTGATTTAGCTTTCCACATTTTTTAATCGCAATCGTCATGCCGTTTTCCAATACTAATGAAAAAACACAGAAATGCGGCAAAAACCAACAAAATGTGCACATGAAAATCGCCGCGATTCTTCCAGTCGATTTGCATTTGCGTTGCAGTTTGGCCTGCCCTAAGTGGTCAGAAGTTCCCTGTAAAAAGCATACGCCAATCCATAGATTTTACAGCATGGCGAAGCAGCAGGGGCCTTAGCTTAAGCAAAGCTAAACAAAACATATGGTCCCGTAATCCACATACAATACTATTTCATAATTAAGGAAGATTATGTAATAGTTTACCCAATAATGTCAGGTCAATGCTGGAATTAACGGACATCTTACATGATTTTTATAGGATCGTAGCACAAAGTGAAACTTGAGATAGTTTACTTTCTTTTGTCATATATCATGTTTGGTAGCTTGGAATTGGTGTAAATTTAGCGGATCACACAACTTTTCAATATTTTCATCGTGTACATAGAAACATAGAGCGACCAAGCACTAGATCACCTTATATTACAAGATAGTCACCATGGGGTGCCCCAAACCACTAAAGAACTGTATTTCTCACACAGAAAACAGGCCTCGGGAATAAGAGGGCATCACCAATTAGCTATGTAATCGGTAAAATATTCATTTTAATGTCAGTTATTGGATTATTATAAAGTTCAGCTAAATAGTTAAAATACACACCCTGTTTACCCCAAACATCAAAATATCAACAATATTATAAGTTGGGTCAAGCATATATAGCAGCACGTTATATAACAAGACGCGAGTAACGGTTACTGGTCAGCCCCACACATAGGATATATCAATCACTAATACAGTTAATTACCCAGAGATTATACATAGAAAACCTACCCTCATAATCAAACGTGATTGGGTTATATAAATAGACAATGTTGGATACTATAAAAATGGGATATATATAAGTTATGGGATATATATAAAACGTCATATTACATTACAATACACCCCTGTTAACCAGCCCAAATCATAATTATCAACACTATTATGACATTTGTAGAACAAGTATAGTATACAGCCACTATCTAACAGCGTATATACGGGTATACTGGTCACGATAGCCACACACATAGATATATTCACTAATATCATTAACCCATGATATTACATAAACCCACCACTCATAATACAGAATGATTGATTAGATATACAGGGTAGGGCTACTTACCAGATGGCAGAAGCATACTGCCACTTACGCACCGCACCTAAATACCCTCAAAACCGTCTTGCTCAAAAAATGGGTGGAAGTAGATGAAGTGATGTCATGCCATAATCTCGTCGAGCTGTTCAGAACATCACTCTAGACCTTAATAATCCCCCGCCCACAGGAAGGACCTCTCGCCCCCAAAATCCCTTCCATTGGATAAGGGAAACCAATACCTGTGCCCATATAATAAGCCAATGTATCATCAGGGTTATAATTTATGAACATGTAATTCTATTCAAAGCAGTAAAATAAGTTAATGTCAAAAGGGTAAAATAAATATATCAAACTGGGGAGTACATCGAGCTATAATATCATAGTTAGCTGTTGTGACATTCTCAATGACAGATTAACGGTGCACGTCAAAAACCATAAGGGCCATGTCCCCCTAGTGACATCTCACAATACACCCATAAGGGCATATGTCCCCCTAGTGACATTTCAATATATCCCCCCGGCCATGCCAACCTAGTAACATATATGAAATATAAAATAACTTATATGAGAACTGGGCAGAGCGACTAGTACCAATTTCCCATTACAGTAGGGTACACTTCTTATATATAAACATCACTTATCACTGTTCATCATTGAGATAAGTACTAAACCTAGATAGGCAGCGTGATAACAGGATACGGTCCTAGAAAAAGGGACAGGGCACACCTTACAGCAAATTAACAATCATACATAACCTTTGCCAAGAAGACAATATATCGAATCGAACATTGAAAAGGGCGCTAAGTCCCTATTTGTAATCCGTAGTGAGAAAGAAAATATCAAGATATCCACAATCGTTATATTTTAACATAGCAGGCAATGCGAATCCGTACCGTATCCACATCTAATGAGATAGAAACCAACAATTGGTTACCAATCTATCACCCAAGGAATTCCTGTCAGATAATCGATGCTAACGGCTCCCTTGATCATAGGTGTGTCAGATTCTTTACCATACGCAATTATACCAATCTGATCTCGTTCCTCTAAATATCGCTCATAGGACCTTGCACAGATCAAACCAAGTAGGGAAACAGAAGTCAATGGCCATATTTCCAAATGTTCGGTCCCAGGAGTGGTCGCTGTCCTCGTGGATAACCCTTTCACCAAGAACATCCAATCTGGTATTAAGGAAAGGAAAAGGGACTTTTACATAGTGTCCAAATGAATGGATGTTAAGTCCCACTCCTCACTTTAGGCCCCACCGGGGCCTGTTAACCGAGTCTTAAACATCCACCGTCTTCCTTCTCGAGTAGGAAATATATCCAATCTCTTGACCCTCTTTCCAATTCAAATTTTACGCTACAATACACCATCATTTTATGTATCAGGACGACCTTCATTTTTATCAAAATCGCTCTCTGACTGCCACTATTACACAACAAACTCGTCTCAGCTGTCCTCTGTGCATGTCTAATATTAGATACGTGTGACTTAAACTCCTTTATTTCTTTTCTGGTAATTTTTCCCCAATAAAGAGTGGGCAGAATCAGATATCATGTAGCTATCAACATTTGTGCGATTACATATTGACAGAACTGTCTAATCCTATGCCTTTTATATGTCCTATCCATAAAGATCTGTTGACACATATATTGTACACAATTTACAAGAGCCCACATGGGAATCCTACATATGGTACGTATACCCTCCCCAGGTGACGCACCGATCTTTCGAATGACCTCGCTGAAAGGTTGTCTGATATGTTCTGCTGGCTTTCTCTTACCGTCAATAAGGTCTCTCACGCACCCAACTCTCCTCAGTATCGGATCACTCCTAAGATAATAACCAGTTATCAGTCAGTATCCTTTCGGGCTTAATCCCCATTGCTGATATAATGTGGTTACTAACGGAGGTCATGTCCGGTACCATTAGATTGTGATACCACAGATCTCCTGGTGTAGAGTTACCAACATGCTTTGTACCAGAAGTTAATAATATGGGGGTATCCCCTCTCCACACAACGTCTTCACATCTTCCGCTCCCTCCATAATATCTTTGGTCGGTGTGCAGTTCCTCCTTCGTGTAGTGCAAACCTGGCCTTTTGGTAACCTTGACAGTGTTTGGGGTGTGAGCTGTTAAAAATGTAGTGATTCGTGTCGTAGGTTTAACTGTATAATTTTCGTTTTTTAATCGGCGCATCTCTTACTTCCACTTCCACACTATCAAAATTCACATTTGGTCTATAGGAATATTCTTTGTCAGAGAAATATTGAAATGACTCAGAAGTTTCATCTCCTGTATTTCTCCAATAGGAGCCAACGTCCCTGCCATAATATAGAGTCTCGCGTATCTCTTAACCTAACCAAACAGGGGTAATATTTAGCCATGGGCTCACCAAGTTGCCAACCACCTCCTCTCCACCAAACCCCAAACGATGCGTAAGAGGAGCGCAACCTGGCGCCTCATGGTCAGTCCCCCTGACTCTAATAAAGAATGTTACAAAAACACAGAAATGGTGTCCTCAAATGATCGCAAACAAAATCAATGATGAACTTAGTTTAGGGCAATGTTCTTATCGTGCCTAACATGAAATTTCAGTTGCCTTACTCATCCGGATATTATTATATGGAATAATGGATTCAACCTCACACGTGACAACCCAGGTGCCACATCAATGATATATCCTTGATCTTCTGGATAAGGCTGTAGTTATCCTTCCATATATCCAGGGTTGTGCTGCAAGTATCATCATATACCGAGCATGCAGGTTCCAATAGACTATCCCACCCCTGAATTAATGCCTACCTTGTGGTTGCAATTTTGTGTATCTTCAGGTAAGAGAGATGAAGGCGGATTTTTATGGTCCCCCTTTCAGTCATCAAAAATCCTCTCTTTCTGGTACTAACATTATTGGCCCCCTGCTTCAGTCCAAAATGAACCATATTGTCTCTTAAAGAGATTCGTGTGTGGTTCGAACCAATCTTTTGTAATTCCTTGTATTGGACAAGTTGGTATGAAGCCTCCTGGAAGATACAGCATCTCGCCCCCACAGAACATATTTCCCCCTTTTGTCAGAGTGTTTTATGACTACATTTTTTGACCATCACCTGCGTTTCAGCGTAAGGCTGAATCTCTGCGCGTGAGGTTGTATAGTGAGGCATCCCTAGGAATAATTCCAATTGCCTCATAGTGAATCATACAAACCTTTAGAACAGGGATGGTATTTCGTGACTTTTTTTTTAAAATATCTTACCATCTTTGCCCCTTCGCTGAGAGCCCACAATTCCTCCAACTTTTCATCACAAGGTCAGGGTCTTTCACATCTGTACATCATTCCGGTTAATAGGGCTCTTACGGCTACTTTCCTCACAAATAAGAAAAAATCTTTATCCCATTGAGCTCATAATATTTGTCATGTGTGGCATGTCGGTGACATGAAAGTGGTGGTTGCGCTATTTTGCAACCCCCTGTGTGAAGACCCCCTGTTTGAAATCCATCTAGTTAGGTTTTACTGATGTTTGAATCACCCCCCCCCCCCCCCCCAGTTGCATCACAGTTAGTGCACCTGACCATATTTTAGCTTAAGTGTTTGGTAGCCTTAGTTTTGTTCCTGCCAATGGGAAATTGGAAGTTAGGTCAGTGTGTACCCGTGTGCAGGTTTGGGGCTATGGGTGTTTTGCATTTACTACCATAAAACTTAACTTTTTTCTAAATGATTGATCCACATTTTTTTTCTATAGTTCCCTTGTACGCATTTTTTATTTTGGCATAAAACACAATTTTTTTAATGATTGATCAAATCTTGTTTTTGACTAATAGTTCACCCTTTAAGTAATTGCCAGGGGAATGGAGGAGTAGGTCATAGGTGGGTGTACTGTGTCCGTGTGGGGTTGGGGAGTATTGTCATTTTGTTTTATGACCATAAACAGTTTTGGATCAACGTGACCCTAAAAACCCGTAGAATGGACTTGATGGACCCATTACAGCGAGGAGAAAATTGTCCTAAACATTTGCGAATAACCAGTACACTTCCTGGATTTCGTATCTATCAAGCTGATTTTTTTTTGAAAACTGTGGGATCATCACAACATTTTGCAGGTTAACTTTCTTCCCTCTGCGGCAGCAACTAAATCTCTACGTCACTAGCAGAAAGTCAGTTTTCCAGTCACCATAGGCAATTTGCATTCTTGGACGAAGGAAAAAATGCCTCCTAGAGGTCAGGGGAGGGTCCCAGTATATTAATAATTTTGATTTGATGACACAGTCTGAAAACAGTCATACAAGGTGCTTTTGTGCCGTTTTCACAGCAATTGGTTTTAAGTAGTTTTACCCCTTTCTAACGTCATTTTTCCATGAAGGGGATCAGGCATAATTATTTACATGCGCAGGGGGTTTAATGTTAACACTATTACGGCGGGGACAAACCTGCTGATTCATCACTTCCTAAATAGATTTTGTCTAAAAATTGACTTTCTTTGTTATGGGGTTTAATCATCTGATTCCCTGTTTTTTTTCTCTAAATTCACGCACCTGAAAGGGAATGAATATTTCACGGACATAGGATACTGGTCCACTGAAGGAGCCATCCCGTAATTACCACCCACTGGACAGTTTATGGGCAAAGAGACAATCTATGCATTGCTGGACCCAGGGGTTAACTAGATCCCCCAGAAACAACTTGTGTGATCTCTCTCTCCAACCCTGTATACCCAATAAGAATAATAACACCTTTTAGGTGTAACCTTGCAGTCAAAGAGGCAAATCCGCCCTTAGCACAGACTGAGTCCCTTGGTTTTAACCCCCCATGTGTAGGTAAGAAACCTATAGGGCATTAGACCTTCCTTCGAACCTATCTCCCTGCTGGTATCGTCTATGTAATGTCTGCCTGATATGTTAAGACCGCATGGTAAGACAAAGGGTTAACATTTGGGGACATGTAATGTATAATAGTGTAGTCTTGCTCTTCCAGAACTGTCCACTATAGGAGCCAAGCTCGATGGGCCCTATCCGTTCCAAGCAAAGGTATAACCTTAATACCAACACCCCATTAAACCGATGGGGTGTGTACGGAGGAGACCGAGTTTCCCAGTAAAGTCACATCTGTGGGGGGATAATATCCTAAATATAAAAGAGTACACCACTCTGCAAATAAAGGGTAACTCTTAGTTGCATGTTAATACGGCTCCACCTGCTTGATGTTGCCTATCTGATTCCTTCCTGCCTTCTGGACCCAGAATCTGTAGGATCGTGTAGTTTCTTCTTTCTCCTTTTTTTATTTTGACTGTTTGGTAGTTTTATTGTTACTCTTATTTGTACAACATTTTCTCTCTACTTTTTGAGTTAATAATGGCCTGTCTCCTTTGAATATTAATCTAGAATTAATACGTTTTGTCTTTGATGCTCTAACAGAACCAGTACCCCATACAGAGTTTGATGGTACGTTAACCTTTGAATGCTTTTCTTAGTAAATGCTGATTACTACGTCTGTGAATGCTGATGAAGAGTGTGAACGGTGATCTGATTAACCCTTTGGTGCTGGTAGGTATTCACCATTTTACTGCAGGACAGGGATCAGAAAAGCCATTGTGATTGTGGGGAATTGTATCATCATTTTCCTCTACCTCACAGAGATATAATTCAGAGAACAGTAAATGAGCTACCTGTATATTAAAACTCCTGATTTGAAACAACCTTCTGACACACGTCTAGTTTCTCACCGAGGGACAACTTTACCATTCAGTCCAATTCCTTCAGCATGGGAAGATATTGGGTAATGTACAGAATTGTACCACAGATGATGGGACGTGATTGAGATTTGAGGCAAGAAATTTCGACAGAATAAGGACTTGGCACGACAAATCCCTTTACACCACTCGACAAGATTTGCTAGGATCTAACGAAACACTCCGGATACAATGAAAGCCAGGATACCATTTTGAATCCTACAACAATTATCCTCAGATCATTGTAAACTGGTCTCATTTTCTCCACAGAGACCCCGACAGGCCATTTGGCTTAGACCCCACTAGCCCATTTGTGCTATAGCCAAGGGGTGCCCCTACCATGAAGCAAGATGAAACAATTTGCTCGGTGCCACCCTGCAAAACTACGAAAGGCGCCATTAGCACCAATCCACCAATCAGTCGAAGTCAGTCCCTCTATTCCCCAGTAATATTATCATCCTTCCATTCACCATATAGGTTAGTCAGCCCTCCATAGTCTACCTCGACTAAGACAGCTCCGCTAATGTTCCCTGATGAAGCCATGCCTGCTTCACGTGCCCACCACCAAAAGGAAGGTAAGAAGGAGATTGGGGGAACATAAAAGAAATATTAGATTGTACAAACCTGGGAACCTTGTCATGATTGGCCAGTCGCACAACATATTAACACTTTTCAGACCATACAAGCCAGCGTGATGTTACTGAAGTGGTTTTTAAGAATATTGGCAATTGCCTTTCTATAATTGGTAGAGGGTAAAAAAAAACTCCATGGTCTAGGAGGATTCTGCTTGACATAACATCATACAGTTAATAGTTAAAAACCTTTATAAGTGATAAGCAAACATGCTGTCATACTATATATTCGTTGTTTCAAGATGATGATACAAATATCCTCTTTCCCTTACTGGACGTTGGTGCCACCGTAGTGGACCATATATTTAAAATGACACAGGATGGAACATAAAGGGAGACTTTCCCTCTGGGTCTTATCTAATGTTGTTTTAATGTGGATTTTTTAACCATTTTGAATTTTAAGCACAATTTTGGCATTGTCTCGTTTATTTTAAAAGGATAACACTTGAAAGAAATCTCAACCTTTTTGTCTTTTTTTAAATGACACACAGACGAAATTTGGCACTTTGCAACTTTTTTTCATTGTAAAAATAATTCATGCACTTCAGAGAATGTCATAACAGTTTTATCGTTACAAATGGGGGCTAATTAAACCCCAACCAATCAGATGGTTAAATAAGATCTGATTGTGTTGGCCAAAATTAGCACTTGTTTTTAACATTAATGAACTTTTATGGTATACTCCCTGTCCTGTGTTATAGTTTCTAGCTTGTATTGTAGACTTTTTCCATTTAATATACTACTTATTAATATTGTAGTGCCATTTATATAAAAGGGAATGTGACCATGATCAGTGTCATTTAATAGTGGAATAGTGAGCATGATATAGTGTCATTTAATATATGGGATAGTTGACCCGTATGGTCCATTCATTGGTCGACAGTTATGTAGGCATATATAGGACTGTCCGATATAGTGTCATTTAAATTAGGTAATAGTGTACCATGTATAGTGTCATTTATCTAGGGAAAAGTGACCGTGATTAGTGTCATTTAATATAGGATATTATCCATGATAGTGTCTTAATAAATAAGGTGAATAGTGACCATGATAAGTGTCATTTAATATAGGAATGGACCTCATTATATAGTGTCATTTACATATAGGGATGTGACCAATTATAGTTGTCATTTAAGGAATAGTGACCTGATGTTTATATAGGGATGTACATGTATTTATTATAGGATAGTACCATTAGGTCTTAGGAATTACCAGATATGGTCTTATTGACAGTCAGTTAGTTCATTTAATATAGGGAATAGTGACAGGAATTATAGTGTCATTTATATAGGATAGTGTACCATGATATAGTTCATTCTTAATATTGAATGCGGAATAGTGCCCATGATAGTGTCCATTTATATAGGAATATGTACTCATGATTAGTGTCATTTATATAGGGGAACAGTGACCATGATATAGTGTCATTTTAATAGGGGAAAGTGACAATTATGTGTCATTTTATACGGGAATCGTGCCATATGATATAGTGGTCATTTAATATAGGGAATAGTACTCATGATATAGTTGTCATTTAAATATAGGAATACGTGATCTGGATATTTTTTTTAGGAATATGGGCTAATAATGCAAATATCGGGAATAGTGACCTGATATGATGTTCATTAATATAGGGAATTGAGTGACCATGATATAGGTCATTATAATTAGGAATAGTGATCTGATATAGTGTCATTTTACATTAATATAGGGATAGTGACACTGATATAGTGTCATTTAATATGGATGCATGAAAGTGTCATTAGAATTTGTGATATGTGTAATATGGGATGTACATTTAGGTATTAAATGAGAATAGTGATCATGATAAGGTCATTATAGGTATCCTATAGTAATGAATAGTGCGATATTACGTCATTATATAGAAAGTGACATTAATGTCATTCTTAGTATACATGATAGGTTAATATAGGTTACCCATGATATAGTGTCATTTAATATAAGTCAGTCGGAATTAATGGATGATGTCTATAGGCATTATCAGTGTAGTGATCCATGTATAGTGTCATTTAATGATGGAATGTGACCATGATATGTGTCATTATCTGGAATAGTGACCCGATGAATGTGTCCTTTAAATTACGTGAATAGTGGATGCATGAATCAGTGGTCATTTATTAGGGAATCATGACCATGATACTCGTTCATTTAATAAGAATAGGTGATTCTAAGTTGTCATGATATGATATTGTCCCGGTATATCTCATGTATAGGGAAATAGTGACATGATATACGTTGTCCCATTTAAATATAGGGAATCAGTGACCATTGATAATTGTCATTTAATATCAGGAATAGTGCCATGAATAGTGTCATTTATATAGGATGTGACAATGTATGTGCATTTATATCGGAATATGAATAACGAACTGTCATTTAATATAGGTGTGGAGACTGATCACTATAGTGTCTTTCTATAGGGAATAGTGACCTGTGAATATTGGTCATTTATATGGAATAGTGATCAGATATAAAGTGGTCATTTATACTATGGATATAGGGACCATGCTAAATTGTCATTTATAATAGGGAATAGTGATCCATGTATCAGGTGGTCATTTAATGCACGGGATAGTGATCCATGATATAGTTCCATTTAATATAGGGAATAGTGACTCATGATATAGTGTCATTTAATATAGGTACATAGTGTCATGATATAGTGTCATTTAATATAGAGCGAATCGATATGAGTCATTTATAGGTGTGATCTGATATTGGTCATTTAATATAGGGAAATAGACATGATATTGTCCATTTAATATAGGGAACAGTGACCTCAAGTGATATCGTCATTTTAATAATAGGGAGAGTGACCCTGATTAGTGTCCTTTAATTAGGAATAGTGATCATATAGTAGTTCCATTTAAATAGGGAAATAGTGACCATGATATAGTGTCATTTATATAGGAATAGTGACCATGATATATAGTCATTAATATAGAGAAAAAGTATAGTCATTACGGGAATGTACCATGAGTGTCATTTAATATAGGGAAATAGGACCATGATATAGTGTCATTTAATATAGGGAAATTGATCATGATATAGGTTCATTTATATAGGGACATAAGTGATCCCATGAATAAGTGTCATTTCATATAGGGGAATAGTATCATGAATATATGTCATTTAATATAGGGATCAGTGACCATGATCGTGTCATTTAATATCGGGAAAGTGACCATGTATAGAGATCATTAATATAAGGAAGTAGTATCATAGATCATGTGTCATTTAATATGGAATAGTGATCATAGATACTCGTGTCATTTAATATAGGGAATATGCCATGTTAGTGTCCATTTACATAATAGGGAATATGTGATCATGATATAGTGGTCAATTTAATAATGGGAATAGTGATCCTAATATAAATTTCTTATATAGATGGAATATGGACCATGGTATATCGTGTCATTTATATAGGTGAATATGAGCACTATCATTGATGTGCATTTAATATAGGAATAGTGACCATATATAGTGTCACTTTAATATAGGTGAATAGTGACCATCAATGATAAATTGTCATGTTACTATTACTAGTGACTCATATAAGTTGGTCATTTAATATCAGGGAATAGTGACATGAATCGTGTATTTAAATATGGTGAATATGACATTAATATAGTGTCAATTTGAAAATATAGGGGAATATTGATCATGATATAGTGTCATTTAATATAAGGGAATTGACCCATGAGTAAGGAGTCTTTAATATAGGGGAAACGTGACATGGATAGTGTCTTTAATGTAGGAATATGCATTGTATAGTTTTTTGGTCATTTAATTAGTAAATTGGATCAGGATCTAGTGTCATTTAATATAGGAAGAGTTACCACATGGATTACGTGTCATTTAATATAGGGAATAGTGCGACTGATATACAGAGTGTCATTAATATATACATAAGTGCATGAATATAGGGGTTGACCATGATATAGTGTCAATTTAATATAGGGAATAGTGACCATGATTAGTAGTTCCATTTAATTATGGAATAGTGACATGGTTGTGTCCTTTAATACTAGGGAATAGTGACCTGATATAGTGTCATATTATTAGGGAATAGGTGACCTGATTGTGTAGTGGTTCAAATTTTAATAGTAGGATAGTGAATGCCATAGAATCTAGTGTCATTTATATAAAGTGAATAGTGATCCACTGATATAGTTGTCATTTAATATCAGTATGATATAATAGTATTTACTAGGAATCGTGTCAATATAGTGTCATTTATAATAATAACAAGATAGCATTTATCCTGGTCGAACTCTAGTATGTATAACGTATTTAAAGTATGGGAAGCTGTAGTTATCAGGGTTATTTTAATATAGGATGACAATAAGTGCTTCTATTGGAAGGTCACCGTGAATAAGTGTCATTTAAATATAGGGAATAGTGATACCATGATATGGTCCTTGTATATAGGGCGATAGTGACCCCATGATATAGTGGTCATTTAATTATGGAGATAGTGATCAGCATATAAGTGGTGCATTTAATATAGGCCATAGTGACCATCTATAAAGTGTACATTTAATTCTACGGGAATAGTAGACCCCTGAATAGTGTCCTTTAACTATAGGGAATCAAAGTGATCCTATAAAGATGCGTATTTAAGGATAGTGACACTGATATAGTCCTTTTGTAGGAATAGGTGCATATCATATGGGTCTTATAGAAAAGACTGATTAGATGTCATTTAAATATAGAATTATGAATATTAGTGAAAATCGGATAGGGACCATTATTGATTCATTTACTATATAGGAATAGTGACCATGAATTAAATGGTCATTTAATATAGGGAATAAAGTTGCCACAGATATAGGTGTCATTTTAATATAGTGATGACATATAAGTGATCATTACGAGGGATAGTCATGAATGATGCCTGTATTATATAGGGAATATTGTGATCATTATATCAGGGTGTTGTCATTAATCAAAGAATTCAGTACGCTGATATTTATATAGGGAATAGTTGATCATGATAGGTAGTGTACAATTTATATGGGAATAGTCACCATGAATATGCTAGTAGGGATATCGAGTTAGTCATTTAATAGGAATATGAGGTGATACTAGTGATTTATGACCATGTGACGTGAAGTGTCATTTAATATAGGCGAGAATGTGACCATGTATAGTGATGGTCATTTATACTATAGGGACATAGTATGCCGTGATATAGTGTCATTTATATAGGGACTAGTGACCAGTAGATATAGTGTCATTTTATTAGGAAGAGGACTACATTTATATAGATGGCCCGTATAGTGTCTTATATAGGAATAGTGACCAGAGATATAGTGGCATTTATAATGGGAATAGTGAATCTGATATAGTGGTCTTAATATAGAGGAATAGTGAACCGTGAGTTAGTGTCATTTAAATTAGGGAAGTTGACCCGTGTAATGTGTCATTATTAAGGATTAGGGAATGTGACATGCAATTAGGATACTGATGAAGTGACCATTTGGGATTAAATATAGAGCTGCGAATAGATGGAGCTGTATTTAATATAGGGATCATTATCAATTTAAGTTATTGAGTCAATGTAAGCACCATGATATTGCATTTAAAGTGGATCATCCAATTATAATTATAATAGGGAATCAGGCGACCGTGATCTATGTGCATTTTATCGGAAGTATAACTGATATAAGTGTCATTTAATATGGGAATAGCGATCCTGATATAGTGTCAAGTTTAATATAGGGAATAGTGAACCTTGAGAAGTAGTGTCAATTTACTATAGGAAATGACGTGTCTATAGATGTCCATTGTAATCTAGGAATATGACCAGAATAAGCGTCTATTACTAGGGAAGATATCATTGAAAGTGCATTTAATATAGGGAATAGTCAACCATGATATAGTTCATTTACAAATGGATAGTGATCATGTATATAGTGTCATTTACATATGGATAGTGCCTGATCTCGTGTATTATAAGTAAGGTCATATCATATGCATTATATGGGAATAGTACGTGGATAGATAAGTGTCCATTTAATAGGCTAGTCGTGATAATGGGCTTAAATACGATCAGTGAGATATAGTGTCTTTAATATAGGGACATAGTGAACCATGATAAGTGTCATTTAAATATAGGAGAATAGGTGACCATGTTATATTGCATTTTAAATATAAGGAATCGTGACCCTGATATAGATTGGTCCATTTATATAAGGAAGTGATCAGGTTAGTGTCACTTAAGGACAGTGACGTATCTAGTGTCATTTAATATAGGGAATAGTGATCCGATAGATATAGTGATCATTTAATATAGGGATAGTACCGTTATAAAGAGTGTCATTTAATTAGGATAGTGACCGGATATGTGTCAATTAATATAGGGTATAGGGATCATGATATAGTGTATTTAATATAGGTAAATATGACCATGATATGGTTCCCATTTAATATGGGAATAACGACCATGATATAGTGTCATTTATATAGGGAATAGTTAGAATCATGATATAGTGTCATTTTCATTACTCTGGACTAGCGACCATGAGATATAGTGTCATTTAATATAGGGAATAGCATCCATAATAAGTGTCCCATTTAATATAGGAATAGCGACCGTGATATAGTGTTCCATGTAATATAGGGAATATCGAATCGTGATTATAGTGTCATTTAATCTGGGAATAACGCGACCGGTGATATAGTGTCATTTTAATGATAGGAATAGTGACCGTGCTAGAGTTCCATTTAATATAGGGAAAGTGAACTGAGAGGTTCATTTAATATAGGGAATAGTTGATCAGGGATAAGTGTCATTTACTATAGGAATATGCCATGTATGTGTCATTTAATAATCGGGAATAGTGATCAATATAGTGCATTTAATATATGGAAAGTGCATAGATATGGTGTCATTTAATAGAGAGGAATAGTTATCATGATATGTCATTGTAATATAGGGAATTTATCATGATATAAGTGGTCGATTTAATATAGGGAATAGCGACCATGAATATGTCATTTCACTATAGGGATAGTGACCATGATTAGTGTCATTTAATATAGGGAATCGGACCATGATATAGTGTCATTTAATATAGGAAATAGACCATGAATAGGTGTCTTTAATATAGGGAATAGTTATCATGTATAAGTGTCCATTAATAAGGAACAGTGACTGGGATAATTATGGGTCAGTTACATATAGTGTGAATAGTGACCATGATATAGTAAGTAGCATTTAATTAGGGAATAGTTACGTGATTAGTGTCATTTCCATATAGTGGACAGTCACCATGATTATTGTCATTTAATATAGGGAATAGGACCATGATATATTGGCCAATTTAATATAGGGAATCTCGACCGTGATTAGTGTCATTTAATCTAGGGAATAGCGAACCGTTATAGAGTGATCATTAATATCGGGAAAGTATCATGATATAGTGTCATTTAATAAGGGAATAGTGAGCATGAATAATAGTGTCCCATTTAATATAGGGAATAGTACCATGATATAGTGTCATTTAATAAGGGAATAGTTGATCATGATATAGTGTCCATTAAGATAGGGAAATAGCGACATGAATAGTGTCATTGAATATCGGGAAAGCGACATTATAATTGGTCATTTATATAAGGGAATAGTGACCATTATATAGTGTCATTTAAATATAGGAAATAGTGACCATGATCTAGTGTCCATTTATATGGGAATAGCGACCATGGATATGTTCATTTTAATATGGGAACAGTGACCTGTATATAAGTGGTCATTTTAATATAGGGAATAGTGACCATGATAGTATCATTTAATATAGGGAATAGTGGACCATGATATTAGTTCAATTTAATATAGGGAAATAGTTATCAGAGATAGTGTCCATTTTAATCTCGGATAGGGACCATGTATAGTTCAGTTTAATATAGGGAATGTGCCATTATATAGTGTCACTTTTCATTAGGGAATATGAACCATATATAGTGGTCATTTAATATAGGGAATATGACCATGATAAGTGTATTTAATATAGGGAATATTGACCATGATATAGTTGCTTTAATATAGGAATAGTTATCATATATAGTGGTCATTTAATATGGTAATATACCATGCTATGTGCATTATAATAGGGAATCGTGACCGTGAATATAGTGTCATTATACAGGGAAATAGCGACCATTATAGTATCATTTATATAGGGAATATTGACCGTGATATAGGTGGTCATTTAAAATATAGGGAATAGTCACCATAATATAGTGTCATTTAATTTATATATATGGTTCATGTATAAATTGCCGTTCCTTCTCTCGCCAGTGCACCGCACCAGAAAGCTTATTTTTTGGAATAAGGTTTGAGCAGCAGAAATTTGGTAATTTTTGTATATATATCAATCTTATAAATCTCTTCTAGATCTATATATATATATATATACTTAATATTATATTATAATATATAAAATACCAGTGTGTGCGCTCAGTTCCTTCGTTTAGATTTCTGGAGCTGCCGGTTTAAACGTTCCAGATCCCGCAAACAAGGTAGATGGAGACCCAGCGCTCCACAGGTCTTTTAATGAGTTTTTATTAACACTTTGAACGTGCAATGTGCAAAACAAATAGCACCGTTCCGCCCCTGGTCATGGCCTTTATCAAAGCTTACAATAAGTGCAACCTGAGAGGAGTTAAATAATACCCCCCATATAATTAGATGCAGACGACACCGTCTATTTAACATCTCCCAAAATTCCAAATCTTAAAGTGGTCATGGCTAAGATTAGTTAAAAAAAAAATATTGTGACGTGCTAACACAATTCTACTAACGTAATTAATATTTATCATTTAATAATTAGCTCAGAAAAGTGCTAAGAAGTGCTAAAGTGACAACATTGTTAA